>AP028448.1:5917094-6279594 GCA_036509395.1 Antheraea yamamai | reverse complement strand
CTTCTCAAGAATGGTATCTTGATACACTTGTGCCGATGTTTTGATACCTTTCACACAAAAGTATGGCTCAGTCACTCCTTCATAGCCCCACCAAACCATCACTGAAGTCGGATAGTGCCCACGTTGCACTCTGTCAACTAATTGGGAAGCTTCCGTAGAACTTTGAGCATAAATACGGTCATTTTGTTTGTTAAAATGTTGCTCAATTGTAAAAATTTTCTCATCCATAAACAAAATTTTTCTGTGACCTCCCTTTGCGTACTGCTTCAGTGGTTGTTTCGATTTTACCACCCTATTCTTTTTTAAATTATTACTTAAGAAATGACCAGTCTCTTATAGGCTGCAAGTCCTAAATCATCTTTTAAAATACGCGACATGGTTCTAGGTGCTATCTTCATCTCCCGAGATTTAATCTTTTGCTTTCGGACAGGATTTCTTCGAATTCTTTCCTTTACTGCTGTGACCACCTTTTTCGTACGAACACTACGTGGACGGCCAGTTCTTTTTCCGTCACAAACAGAGGAGGTCTCATTGTACCTATTAATATCCCGGTACACAAACATTTTACTAATACCAAGCGTGTGGTGAGTTTTAAATATTGCATTTGGCTCCATACCTACTTTGTGTAATGCAATCATAGCGATTCGGTTCTCTTTATCACCCCACTCCATTTGAATATCGCAAAATATTGTACAATGTATTGGCGCCAAAATGACAAAAATCTCAATGAATAATCATATAAAAATGACAGATTCCATATTCAAATGTAATATTTTGTTTATTTTTAATTGTAACAGAATTGTAAGAATAGAAATATGAAAGAAATTATTTAGGTAAACATTTGGGTAATTAAGAATAATAGAAGCTACTTAGTTCATAAATTCATTCCATCCTGAAAATGATATCCTATCCTATTACGGAAAGATAGGATGTAGGATATTTAACCAATGAAGCATCATTCCTTCACAATCTACTATATCTCAATTAATTAGTTTTTAATAGTTAATGCACGTAGTTCTTTTTAACTCTACATTATTTCATTCCACTCGCGACCCACCTTCTGTCTCACGGGACGAACATTACCGCCAAGCCTTTGTAACAATTTGTAAAATTGTAACAAAATTGTTTTTACAAATTACAAAATAAATAGAAAACCATATATATGCAATTATTTCCATATGTTTCGATACTGCGATGGATGCAAGTCATTGTGCAGTTTCGATACTGATGAATTACTAGCACCTGGCTGGGACTTAGTTCGCGTCAATTTTCAATGTAAAAAAATATAATATAGCCTATCGCCACCTAGTAGCAAATTATAATCTATACTAATATTATAAAGAGGTAAAGTTTGTGAGTTTGTGACGTTGTGGGGTTGTAAGGGGTAATCTCAGGAACTACTGGTCCGATTTGAATAATTCTTTCAGTGTTATATAGCTCATTCATCGAGAATGGTTATAGGCTATATATCATCACGCTAAGGCCAATAGGAGCGCAGCACAGATGAACAATGTTTCAAAATCGAGATGTTTTTTTTTAAAGCTTCTGCTGTGTGTCAGCTTTAGCACAGAGTAGTAACTATTACTACGCGGACGAAGTCGCGGGCAGGGGCTATAATTTATATACTAATATTATAAAGAGGTAAAGTTTGTGACGTTGTGACGTTGTAGGGGGTAATCTCAGGAACTACTAAACCGATTTTGAAAATTCTTTTACCAATAGAAAGCCACGTTATTTGTGAGTGTCATAGGTTATATATCATCACGCTAAGGCCAATAGGAATGGAGCAACAATGAAAAATGTTTTAAAATCGCAGTTTTTTTTCCTTTTGAGAGCTTCCGCTGCGTCTTAGCCCAAAATAACTATTCCAGGCGTGTTATCTATAATCTATACTAATATTATAAAGAGATAAAGTTTGTGAGGTTGTAGGGGGTAATATCTGGAGAGTCGGTGGAAAATGGTCGAACGAAAAGTTTCTTACGAACGCTGCCTTAATTATGACATATATATGATTGAGTTCTAGAGAAAAGTTGTAGCTTGATAATGCCTATTACCGCCCAACGAAGTGGGCACGGGTCGGCTAGTAAAGATATAATGTTGTATAATGTATAAAGTTATAATAATAAGATAAACACTGGGGTGTGCTAAAAAAGTCAATATTTTTTTTTCGCTCTCACCCCATAATACCATAGTATATATCCAAACAAAAATTATGTCCAAAGAACAGCTCTTAAAATCAAATTTAAGGAGGTCCTCCAACGAACTTTAAATTTTCCCATATAAATAATATAGGGATAAATTTTTTGAACATTTTTGTCACTTGCAAACTGTGAAGAAATTTTATTTTGTAAAAATGAATGGATAGGTCTCATTAGGCGATAAATTATCGATTTTTTTCCTCTAATACTACCATTAAAAAAGTATCACTTATAAAGGAATGTAAAAGCTAGTAACATTTCGGACTAAAGTCTAGTGCTGCATGTTTTTCGTGCATAAGAGCTCTCCGTGTCCCTATGTCTAAAAACTAAAACAACGAAATAAGTCGTTGTGTAGACTGTACAAGCGCACAGAATAAAAATATCAACGTGTACACTCTACAAGCACACAGAATAAAAAATATCAACGTGTTCTCAAATTACAACTGTACTTCCTTGCTGTGCATTTTGCTTTATTAATATAATTTGAAAGTCAGAGTTGAATAATATTTTCATTATTACGTGAACACCGAAAGTTTATTCTGCGAGCTTTCACTTCAAATTTATAAATAACTAGCTGACCCGCGCAACTTCGTCTGCGCTAAATCGGTTATTACCGGTTCCAATTTTATTTCCAAACGCGGAAAATCTTAAAAAACCTAGAACCTGATGGTAGCGACACTTACGGGGTCCAACTGTGAATCCAAACTATCCTATATATATATATATATGGGCAAGAAATGTCTTCCCGGTATCCCCTGGGTTGCCCCTGTGGCCCTCACCTCCACGCCCAGTTACTATCCTCGGAACAACGGAATAATTTTACCGGCTTATAGTTTTTATATTTCAATGGACATGCTGTAAAAAGTAAACTTTATCTCCATGAAATTTTTTAGCTCTTTGTTCTAATAAGAATTTGTAAAGTATAAAATGTATCTATTAACTTAGTAATTGTAACATTTATTTTCTTTTTCACATAAACAAAAACAATCTCTTTGGCTGAGATATTAAACTTAGATATATGTGTGTTGTATATTTTTGTAAATCTAACAGTAATGAATTTTGCTATGGATTTTATTACTTTATTTCATTATTTTCATCAATAATCAACAAAGTTACAGTCTCATGTATATTTATATTTTCAAATTTTTGTTTTTAAGAAACTGAAATATCGATAATTAAACAAAAAATTTGGTGCAGATTTATTAACACATCAAACTTGCAACAAAATTAGGTGAGTAAGATGTTTGGCAGTATCAAACCATAAAATTTACAGACTTAGTCATATTTTTATGAGTTTTCAACTATATTATAAACTATATTCCGGTTTAGTACTTCCTGAGATTACCCCCTAGAACGTCACAACATCACAAACTCACAAACTTTACCTCTTTATAATATTAGTATAGATATGTTACCCGCCCCGGCTTCGTACCTGGTTGTACTAACAGTACTAAGACAATGATACCAAATGTGTCGTAACATTTAAAAATGATCTAAATCCAATTTTAATCATTCATATAACATGTTTCATTTTTTTAAGATACCCAGATTTTATACACCGAGAACGAACTTAAAATTTTGCCGTTCATTAGATTTTTAGTTCTTTTTTATGTTCTACATATTTTACACGTGCAAAATTTGAAGATCTTGAAAAATAACGTAAAATATTATGAACGGCAAACATTGGATTTATCTTATTTTGAAATGTAACGCCTCAAATTTCTTCTCTTTACAGTATAACCAGCACTGAAATTGAATGGCAGCAGAACTTAGCTTCAATCTGTCAATACTTTTGAAGCTCTGACTGTCTTCTGTGTCACCCACTCACTTCTTCATACGGAGATTTTTTCACTTATCCGTATGATTTTTTAAATATTTTCTTTCCTACAAGCCTTATAATGACAATTACAAATGTAACAAAAAAAATAACCAAATAGGTGCAGCAATTGAATTTCATTACATATTATAAAACAATGTCTTCTGCCACGTCTGCCTGTCTGTCTGTTCGTGATAAACCCAAAAACTACTGAACGGATTTTCATGCGGTTTTCACCAGTAGATAAAGTGATTCATGAGGAAGATTTAGATATATGATTTGTCAAGGTTTTCTTATTATCAGGGCGGGATAACGTCCGCCGGGCCCGCTAGTTATTTATAAAAGAAGACGATTTAATGTATTTTTATTTCGTTTATTTTATAGTTTCTACTAAATAGCATTTGATAAAACCAAATTGAAACGTAACTTGCATATGGTTGCGCTTTTATCTTTACGGTGTATCTCAAGAAGCTACACGACTAATTTATGGCTTCAAGTGCACTCAAACGTTCCTTTTATACGATCAATAAATCTCTTAAGATATTAATACTACATTCTGTATGTAATTAATAACAATTTGTGATATTAACTCTATTGATCTAAATCAGAGTTTTAATAATTATAATTATGAAGGAGTTTAAATTTCGTTACCGTGCGTGTATATTAGACTGGTCGTCGAAAATGTTTTTAACGATCCCTAAAGACCATATTTTCGTGAAATTTTCTTTTATTAACAAACTTGCTGCTAGAAGATCTGCGTTTGACGTGATGTCTTTTTTTAAACACTTCATGACAAATATTATTTGAAATATACAGTAATGTTAAATAAATAAAGAGTCCTTGGAATATGGTAAGAATTGCTTATGAATTAAATGAAAAAAAAAATGATTTTACGGAAATGCCTTAAAAAGCCTTAACAACAAAAATGCGTTACTCGAGTTTTTATTATTAAACGGAACCCTTTTAAAAAGAAAATTTAGCAACGTATAGGAAGTATATTTTATCCCTTTGCATCCCCTCTTTGTATATTGAAAGAATAGATATTGCTAAATATCGTTTTCAATTGCAAATCAAGAATATGAATACCGTGGCAAAGCGATGGCCTGCAAACTTAATAACAAAATCTTCTTACGATTCTACAAACAGAGGAGAGTGGATATTAGTTTATATTATGACCCGTATATAATCTTAATGTATCCTCTTAAAGTCAACACTTAGCGATTCCTGTTATGGTTTTTTCTTTTAAGAAATACGAAAATAGGGAACCAGTAAATAACTAATAGAGTTTAGCCATGGTTTGTCCAGAATCTACTTTACTTAAAATGAACAAATGTGCAATAATGTTTATGAGATGGAACGAAGAAACGATGGAAGAAAGTTAAATAAGTCAAATGTAGTTACATTAATATACTAAACGCTTAAATAAAAATTAAAGAAAAGAGAATCTTGGTAGAATCGAGCCGATAACGTATATCAAATGAGAGACAGACGAATAACTGAGATTAAATACATAATTAAAATTTGAGTAATTAATATTAAAGAATAGCAGATATATTAAATAAGGTTAGTTGAAAATAAAAACTCAAAGTGTCCCAGAAACCTAGTTTTGCAACTGACACACTTTAATTGAGATGCATTTAGTAAGTTAAATACGAAATATCTGGGGATGCTTTAAATGCTATTTTTATCCATATAGTGTAGGATTTTTCCTCTAAATATAGTATTTTATATACGTTCCTCGAGTGTCTATTGAATAAATATTAAATGCGATAAAATAAGTTTTATGCAATAACAGTGTGATGTACCTCTGTAGTTATACTATAAGTTATATTATTTTAATATAGAAATCATATTAATACAACACAAGAGGAATTTTTGCATGAGTAATAACTCCATAATAAGTAATGACGCATTTACATTTTTGAAATATACATATATGAATTCTTTACAATTCATGCAATATATTCCTTTATGTGTATAGAAGGCAAAAAGTGTAATCTATACCAATATTATAAAGTTGAAGAGTTTGTTCGCTTGAACGCACAATCTCAGGAACTACTGGTCGGATTTGTAAAATTATTTCAGTATTAGTAGCTCATTTACCGAGGAAGGCTATATATCACGCTAGGACCAATAGGAGCGGAGCACCAATGAAGAATGTTTCAAAATCGGAGATAACGTTCGTATTGTTTAAAAATATTTTCACCTTCTACGTAAAGGAAGTCGCGAGTTAAAGTTAGCGTCAGCCCAAAGTAACTATTCCACGCGGAATATAGGCGATCAATTAATGTAATGTAATATAAGTTTAAACAATAATAAAAAAAATTACTGATTGTCATTTTTTACTTTTCAAAAATTGTATAACGAAGTAATAATTATTGAAAAAAATAGGTTACTAACTTCACAATAATTCGTGTCCTATATTTTACACGGAAGCTTACACCTCTTTTACGTTAATGAATTAATTGACGTCATCCCTTTCCACATGTATTAATTAGGTCAATAGGTTACAATAATTAAATACTATAAATTTTACAATAATCCCCGAATACCGTAAAGCGGGTGAAACACGAACTGCTGACTGCCAAAATATCGTGACCTTTCATGTATGTTCGTATAAATCTACAATAGTCAACATATCCGCTGTTATAATTTTAATTGTATCTCGAAGATTTGCATTGTACTTTTACAAAACGTATAAATATTATGTATGTTAATACTATAAATATTAATAGGCTGTGTATTTGCGTGCATTAATATATAAAATTACCAATTAGATCTTTAAAATGATTTTGTATTTTATATCCCATTTATGTAGAAAAAAATAGTTGACAATATTACGCTACAATCCTTAGAAGCGTATTAATTATCATAAAAATAGTAGGTCGGGACGTAAGCTAAATGAGAACAAAGTAATAATGCGGGCGAGCCATGTAATGCGGCGCGGTGCATCAATGATTAATGGCGGTTTGGTTTCCCGACGAGAACCGAGCGTCACCGAGAAAGACCGAAGTGTGAATGCTTTTAAGGTACCACTGCACCAGCGGTTCAGTTGCGTTTTTGGCCTTCTACGTTACAGTCGTAATTTATGCGTACTTTATTAACAGCTTACATTAACTCTGTAACAATAATTCAAAATTATAAAAATGAAAACGTACGGTACTTCGATACTTTACAAATATAGTCAAAGTATTTGTTCATTACCATAAGATTTCCTACAGGGGTTATATTTAATTGTTATCATTTGTAACACGTTATAAAATTAAACTGTTAAAGTGCTCAGGAAGGAAACTAACTCTACATCAGCATTTTGTACGAATAATATGTATATTTAATAGTTTTCATAAACCACTATTGAGCTCAGATGTATACATATTTGAGTAGTTAAAATATTCGACTTACAGACGTCGGAGTGGCTAAAGTAATCATTGAGATCCCGCAGTAATATCACCTCTCCTTGCCTTTCAATTCCTTCTTATATTCAATAATCCTTACTAATATTATAAACGCGAAAGTAACTCTGTCTGTCTGTCGCGGTTTCACGCCAAAACTACTGAACCGATTTAAATGAAATTTGGTACACAGATAGTTTAGAGCCTGAGAAAGGACATGGGCTACGGTTAAAGGGTTGAAAGGGGGGAATAAAAAGTCGTATGCAAGTATCGTCATTTTTAGAGCTAAAAGCTTGAAACTTATTATTTAGGCTGTTGATTCGATATAAATAAATATGACATTCAAAGCGTGTAAAATAAGAAATTAAAGTTTGTATGGAAATATGTAAAGTTCCGCCCCGATTTGAAAAATTCTTTCAGTGTTAGTTAGCTAATTTATCAAGGAAGGCTATAGGCCATATATCATCACGCTAAAACCAATAGGAACGGAGTACCGATGAAGTTCTACAAATCGTTTTTTTTTTATTTTGAGAGCTTCCGCTGCTTGTTAGTAAACCCAAAGTCGCGGGTAGAAGCTAGTGTTGAATATATGTAAGGTGTATATTAAATCATGTAACATTTAGAATCGGATTATTGGATTAAAAGAACCGCTTGTCTAACTAAAGCTCTGAACATCACTAATGAATCTCGTTATCCGCTACTATTGGTGTTGTTACGCGCGATTAGCAGAGCGTCCCTAATTAAACTATTGAATCAACCTAATAGAGTCCATGTCATGTATAAATAATTACTTACGCCGCTACTTCGATTAACAATTATAATAAAGCTCAGCAAATTCGGTTCGTTGTTGAATACATTTGTAATTATTTTGTCTTTATTGTTATTTAAATCCTTTATCTTCTATTCTTTAATCGATCGACGATTCTAATATTATTTAATAGGTCATTATGGAAGTTATCACACCAATAAGTCTCACATGAAGAAGGTTTTTACGCTATCTATTTTACTGTAATCCGTTGATACTAGGTGACGCTGCAATTTGTGCTAAGTGTCCGTTCGGTAGTTGATTTTATTATAACTCAAATATTTATTACAACAAATCATAAAAAACGCATGCGAAGTCGGAGGTATTTTTAGTGTATAAAATATATATATAAAAGGCAATGACTTCGTTTGCAGTAAAATTTTTATGAGAAATAATTATTTATGTATTACATTTCTTGTACTCTTTGACACGACTAATAAAAACACATCTTTTAGCGTTTTTAAAATTCATCACCTAATAGTCTTCCAGGCGATGACAAAGTTTAAATGGAAAATGTTATCCTAATCGTAGCTAATATTATAAATGCGGAAGTGAGTCTGTTTGTTTGTTACGCTTTCAATTACTCGACCGAATATAATGAAGTTTTGAATACTTGTTGTACAGAAAAAGGTATAGGGTAACTTTTATTCAGAAAAAAATGCTGTTCCCGATGGATATCTCAAATATACAGTAATGCGAGCGAAGCTGCGAAAAAAACCTAGGTTTTATAATAAATTAAAATACACACATCAAAAAAGTCTAAGCAACATGCGTGATATTACAAATTTTACCATTTATATTAATTAATTTCTAAGTATTTACTCAAACAAAGTGCGTAGGTAAGTAAACTTTTTTGTTATTGATGAAATACTGGCTGGTTGTAAAAAAAAATTGATTATGTTTTGTTTTTTCATAAAATTCAAATGACTGCGAATTTGTTTGAATTTAAGTGCGTTTTAATTGCTACGTTTAGTCTTGATTTTATAATTTTACCAACCATTTAAATAAAGTTAGCGACAAAATTGAATTGTTAGATATTCTTTACGTCATGAAGCGACGTCATTTGATGGCAGATGCAATGCAAAGAGCTGTAGGGATGTTGCAAGCGGGAAGTAATCAATCTCAGGTATCTCGACATTTTGGCATTCATAGAAGTGTTATTTGTCGTCTTTGGTAGCGCTACAATAATACAGGAGAACCCGCTGAACAGCATCCAGGCCGTAAAAGGAGTACAACCACTCGGCAAGACCGGGACATACAACTGACTGCAAGACGCCAGCCGATGTTAACCGCTCGAGAGATAAGTTTGAGGCTACAAATTTCAAGTGGTGTTGATGTAAGTCCTCAAACTGTGCGAAATCGACTGCATGAGTACGGCCTACGAGCTCGACGCCCAATCAGGTGCCCACCGATACGTCACGGGAATCGCGCTCGTCGATATGAATGGTGTAGAGAACGCATAACATGGACCCAGGAACAATGGGATAAAATTATGTTTTCCGATGAGTCGCGATTCGGGTTTAAGCCTGATACAAGAAGGGTGCGAGTGTATCGTCGGCCCGGAAATACTGAAAGGCTCAGGTGCGTTCAGGAAGTTCATCCATACAGCGGCTCAACAGTTATGTTATGGGCGGGTATTATGAAGAACAGGCGAACTGAGCTCGTTTTTGTAAATGGAAACATGAATGCTGAAAATTACATTGAGGATATTCTCAGACCTTATGTCTACCCATTTGCACAAACCTTTGGCTCCGATTTTAGGTTAATGCATGACAGTGCGCGTTCACATACATCTCGGCGAACCAGTGAATACTTTGCAACGGAGAACATCCGGGTATTGCCCTGGCCTGCACAATCGCCAGATCTCAACCCCATCGAGCACGCATGGGACATGCTCCAGAGACGTGTTTTGAAGGACTTGGACGGAGCGACAACAACCCAACAGCTGAAGGATTTGCTACAATTCCATTGGGAGCGAATACCGCAAGATGACATAAACAGTCTCATTAATTCAATGAATAATCGTTGCCGACAAGCATAGGAGACCATACTTTGTATTAAATTGTTCTATTCTTTCACAATAAATACATTTTCTTTAGAAATTTCATTTTGTAAGAAAAAAGTTTAGTTTCTTATGTATCTTACTTTCTACAGTATATTTTAATATTGTTCATTTCTGTTATTAAAAGAACTTATAAAGACAACAGCTGTTATTTTTACATCATAGAACCCTAAAGATATTATTTTAAACATAAAATACAACGTTATAATGTGAAGAACCATCCTAAAATTTAAATTAGTACATGTTGCTTAGACTTTTTTGATGAGTGTAAATACATAGTTCAATTACAATAGAAATTGTACAAATCATAAAGCCTACGCTAATCAAATCGCGAACGGAAAACTAATCTATATATTAACCTTGTTTTTAAACATTGTTATAATTATCTTTAGAAAAGCGAACACACAATTTTGAGCAATACCTAAATAGGAGTCTTAGCATGTCACGGGTTCACATTTTAGCTCTCAAAGCGTGCCCTAGTTACAGGTTTAGTAGAGATATCGGATTTTATAACAGGCTATGTCGACCGATTTTTCAACAGATTTATTTATTTAAAAGTATTATTATAAAATTACAGTTCTCGCCAACGTTTTTGGTAGCTCCGAATATAGTTGCGTAGACCACAAATTACGTATAAATACGTATTATATTGTATGTACAACATCGAGATAACGTAAGGATAAATAAATGCCTATTTTAGATTCTAGAGTAATTTATGGCTATATCAGAGGACCCAAAAAAATTGACGAGTACTGTACATAGAAGGTTATAGGGTGTTATGCATCTCAATGCTTGGAGAACAGATAGGAATATGGTTCGGTGTCATCTAATTACAATGAAAATACAAGTGTACACTAAACATGTTTGATACGACTTCCACCAGAGAATATTAGGTATTGCGTATCTTTATTTATATATTATATTTCAATTCCGTAAGTTATTTTGTTTATATATTAACTAGCCTCTGCCCGCGACTTCGTCTGCGTGGAATAGTTACTTTGGGCTAACGCTAACATGCAGCGGAAGCTCTCAAGAGAAAAAAATACCCCGACTTTGAAACATTCTTCATTGGTGCTCTGCTCCTATTGGGCTTAGGGTGATATATAGCCTATAATCTTCCACAATAAATGAGCTATATAACACTGAAAGAATTCTTCAAATCGGACCCGTAGTTCCTGAGATTACGCCTTACAACGTCAGAAACTCACAAATTCACATACTTTACCTCTTTATAATATTAGTAAAGAAGTATAGGTTATATGCTGTGGTTAATCTATTGTACGATAAAAAAATTTAATATGCATAGTCATAAATATACAAAAAAATATATTCCTATATACTTATATCACTTTCTATATCCATTCTAACTATATAATTTACAATACTGTACAAATCTGGTTAAGAAATAATTCCAGAGACAGATAATTACCAAAGCGTATAACTAACAACTCTATATGAATAACAGAAATTAGTCTGTGGAATTAATCAACGAGTTACTCCGGTACGCTAAGTCAGGTCGTGCCACGAATTAGGTCGGGGCTGTTCAACAACCCGAACACTCTGGATCTAAGTGCCAAGTTGAGGGTTGTATGTGAATGTCTATGGCTCTATGCGTTTTAGTGTTTATTTATTTTATAGTAAAATATGGATTTATAGACCTTAATACTCCTTAATTTTATCTTAATCAATCAGGGTCTTACGTGGCTATTGACTTTAAATTATAGACATATTTTTAGTTTTTCTAACAACTGGCGTTTGTTAAAATTTTTGAAATGAAAGCTTATTTAGCTTATTGGCAGGAGATAAATTTATAATTTCGCGGTATGACATGCTAGTAAGCGTGACCAACAGTATTGGGCTGACGCGGCTTGCATCAAACTAGCGACGTGTAGTATAAGAGCCTGTGTATATCTAATATTGATATTTCGTATTTAGATTGTACAGTTCATCATATGTTTGATGAATTAAAGAACTGTTTAAAAGTATATAATGATTATTCGCAATGCCAATTGTTAGTGCTAGTTGTTATTTTGTAAAAAGATTTAATAATTCGGCGGTTGTTTTTCTTCTCGAACTGACTACGCTATTGACCTAGCAAGGTCTTAACAGCTTCACCGGACTACTAAGGCAAGCGCTTAAGGCACTCAGCCGATACTTCGGCGGTATTTACTATCCTGTTGGTTGCAAACGATACACAACGGCCGGAAGGATGAAGGAAAAATAGGACTCGCCTTTTCGCTGTTCTCGCAGTCGTAGGAGGCCTCCTCTTTAAACATTTTAATTGTAATTCTTGTCACTTCGGATCACACTTTACAATCAATTATTAGCATAAATGTGTATAAGGTATTATTCTATTTTGACCACAGAGACGCGCGACGTCGTCACTCCGTAATTGAACTGATACTTAAGTACCGGTGAGGGGGTTGGGGGCGGAAATATGGCACTGGATGGATTTAAAGAGGGGCGGATAATGTACCGTTGTGCATTGCAATACTTCCTAACCATTTTAGCCTAAACACCAATAGATGTGAAAGAGAGAGCAATGATAACAATTTCAATAAACAAATTATGGAATAATAATAATAATAAATAATTCACACTATAATTAATTTAAAAAGAAAACAGAATTTAAAATCCATTGTTTTGAATTCTCACTTCTGTCGACAGTCTTTGTGACTGCTTCAACTTTTCTTTAATACTTTCTCGGTGTTATTACAAAAGAGTTAAATACGTATTGAATACTTGGTTTAAAAAGGTTTCGAATTAAATGCACCGCGGTCGCTGAATGTTCGCCATCTTGCTCTTTTGTCCCGCTTTAGTTACATTAGGTAAGACTTGCGAAAAAGGATAACGCGAACTTGCCTCGGGCAAGCGCGGAGCATTTAATTCGAAACTTTTTTAAAGCAAGTATTCAATACGTATTTAACTTTTTTGGATCCATGGATGTAGGCATTTGTAATTCGATGCTGTCAGACCCTCTGTCTCGGAGTGCAAAAATGCTATACAGAATCGCAAGTTTAGCTTTTAAGATTCGATTAAATATGATTATTGTAGAATTTAATATTTATATGATGTGCTTACGGGGCGTCAGTCGATATGCGACAAAGCCCAAATTAAAGAGAAAAAAAAGCACCGTTTAGGTTCAGCGTGTTTATCATCTTCCACCACATTGTCGATTAACATCAGATATATATATCAAACGCCAAATCCTATCAAGAAAATAAAAAAGCTGAAACTTATTTATAAATGATCTCGCTAAAGTTAATACAGACACTTTACGATGAAATGTTATGAAAACATAACTTTCAGTCTGCCTGCCGCCGTCGGAACGTGACATTGAACGCCACATGCCAACGCCTAACAGCTATTGTTATTCAACACACGACGTCTCAAACCTAGCAATCCTTTTTAAACTGTACTTTTTAATAGATGAATAAATTTACTTTAATCCTGGTTAACCTAAAAAACATGTAAAGAGAAACATAGTTTCCTTTAATTTTAATACTTTTACAACAAAGCCGAAGCCACAGACATATTTATTGTGATTTGCGATAAGACTACAATCTGCAGATGGAGAGCCGTCATTAGAAAAAACAATTTATTTTAAAAGTAATCATTTCGTATAAAGTAGTTTTCGTGTTAATTTGGGATTGTCATCGCGATTACTTACATTAAATGTCGTTTCTCTAATTTCAGATAAAGTTTACTTATAGTAGTACTTTACATCATATTATTCAGAAGTGTGTTACGAAATACGTTAGAATTGATGCGGTCAGAGATGCCAATTAACACTCTGTAGGTACACTATTTATCCGGGCAGAGCTTCGCCTTACAACAACTTCCAAATAGAAATGCGTGCAATTCAACGGATCCTTTTATGTGACAAACTATGGAAGTCAAAGCAATTACTATTTACTCATATTTCCTCATAATAATTTAGTAACACAAAAATATTAATAACGATCAAACTATTGTTATTTAAGTTATACATCAATTCTATATAATGGTTCTTATTTATGTAAAGAATTTATGTATCTAATCTGGAGGCGCTAGTGTTAATGTTCCGGTGGCGTCGGGTGTGTAGTAGCGGTAACGGACGTAGTCAATAACACGTGTCAATTAATAAAATAAAATTTTTAATCTCAGAAACTGAATTTTGTTTTAATTGCCGCTTTGCGTCGTACAGACTGACTATATAAAACTATCATTATAAACATATATCGCCAGTTACACTGCAGCACGTAACTTAATGAAGGTGTCATTGTTGAATATTCTAATAAGGTATGTATATGTTTCGTTTATTTATCTTGTTGTTTGTGATGTTTTCCAAGAATAAAGAATTTTCTTTCTTTCTTTCTATATCTGTATATTTCCATAGATTATACGATGCGTTAATCATAACAAAAGTATGTGAGGATAGATGAATATTTGGTGCTCTTTCACACGAAAAATACTACTCAAATTTTGATGAAATTGTACAGTAACATCAGAATAACTGATAGGCTATTTATGAATATATTATTTAAATTACACTAAATTATTACAGATTAATACGGTATGGGCACGTCATGAGTAGGACTGAATAACTAGGAAAGCTTTGAATATAAAGGTGGACGGATATAAAAGTAGAGGAAAACCGACAAAGGTATGGATGGATTGTGTGAAGAATGATATGTGTGTAAAAGGTGTGAATACCGTCTGATAGGCGAGAATGGAAATGGGAAACATGTTGTGCCGACTCTACTTAGGTGGGAGGGGGGCAGCCGGTATGTGCCCGGTCTGTCCCTCTATAGGTAGGAGCCCGGCGGTCACCTTCCGCCGGGCGGACCGTGGGGGCGGCTCTACAAGGTTGATTAGCTTGAACGATCCCTTGCCGCCTCCACACAACGGTCTGTCGGTACACCGTGGGGTTTTAGTCCGTGCGAGTCGGACATAACCCACTCTCTCCCCCGGGAGGGTGGGTATCCATAAGGAATTTCCCCACGTTAAAAAAAAAAAAAGGGTAAGAAGATGATGATGAGATAAAAATGAAAAATATTTCAACTGTATAATTATTTTTTTCTCATAAACATATAAAACACACCATTATTTCCAGCAATACGTTTTAAAATTCTAATAATTTTTTCATTGACAAACTGGTGTCTCGTAATAAAACCATTCCATAACTGAAACTACACTTCTATAAAAGTCGTCACAGTGTCCGGTACAAGAACGGAAAGTCATTGAAATGTGCTGGCGGCGTTGTACCGTCGACTATGCACTACACGAGTACACTTCCTCGGGAAGCTCCGCGTGGAATCACAATCAGGCTATTGTGCGGGATAGCCAGTAAAGGGTCTCGATAGCCGTTTAGCCTTTACAGATGATCAACTATACCATATATTTAGTAAGGATTACGAATGGCATTAGATATGTATTTCTAAAACATTACAAATGTTTTTAAAACTTTTAATAAAATTAGTCACAATAATCTAATATTAATAACTAGTTGATACCTGCGTCATTTTTTATTTAGTATTACTTATTTAACAATATATTACACTGCTTGCCCCATTGCGGCACCGTAAAAAAACAGATTGCTGAACAGATAATGCTTATAAAGAGCGTAATTTCTAAAAACTATAATAACTTTATATTACAATGATTCAGAAGTAACACTAAAAAAAATGTTCGAAATCTACCCAGTTTTTGCGTGATGCGCGCACAACGGCAGACCTTTAACAGTTTATTTATATAGATAGATATGATTTTTAAATCTCTCTATATATACATATCAAAATGAATGTTGGTATGTATATCAGAAATTGATAAGTTGTAACAATATTAGAGATACAACATTTTTTACAGCTAAGTAATTCTTACAACCCGTTTTTATTATTTTATACCTTGTGTATTTTACCATATAACTCTTAAAACATTTACAGAATATACATTCTTCTTTCATCGTCGTAAAAAATGGGCGCATCTAACTAAAACACAAATCAGGGAAAAGTCTATAAGTCTGTAGTCTTGTAGACAGAAGTTTTTTTTTTCGAACTGACTACGCTATTGACCTAGCAAGGTCTTAACAGCTTCACCGGACTACTAAGGCGACCGCTTAAGGCACACGCTTGAGGACAGAAGCTCACAGGTTATTACTATAATATTGATACATGCAACTGTTTTCCGATTCCAAATACATACTCGTATATACAAAATTCAATAACGCACAAAATATTTATAATACGCAGATGCCTCCTTTTTTTTAACGACATTTATCACTCAACTGTGAATTAGAATAATTACTGATTTCAAGAGATAATAATACAAACAATCTCATACCATAACAATGGGATGCATCGCTTTCATTAGACTACAATTTTTTTCCTATTTTTTTCTAAATTTATACTGCACAACTTATCTACAACGAACGAGCAGTTTATTCACATACGACACTATAGTACTTGAAGCGAAAACCAACCTCAGCGAACAGCATTGTCTATTGTAATCTGTGGGTATCAAGTAAGGAGAGTGGATGCGCGTCTCCAGCCCTTATGTGTAAACATAAGCTATTGTTAATGGGGATGGTACGCGAACAATGGTTCCACGACTAAGGGCTTTTAAATATAGTTATAAGAATAATATAATCGAAAATATCACGTGCCTTGCTTCTGTATACTATAATACTGATATAAATGTATTTGTCAACTCGTTTTTACTCACGGTTTCTCTCACGTTAGTGTAGTTTTAATCTATGCCTCGGGAACAATATCTACATGAATTTTGTATGAAAGTACACGTATGTCCCTTTTTATAATCCGGACAAAGTGAATGCTAAATTTCATAGTTATCTATTGCGTAGTTACGGCGTGAAAGCGTAACTAACAAATAAATTCATTTTGGCATGATCTCTAAGATTACTTAGTATTGCGATTTAGACTTGGAAACCAGTTTTTTATTTATAAAGAAAGTGTTTTTATTCTTGGGTACATAGCGGTGGTAATGTTGTAAGCGTAGAGAAAGGCGAAGCAATGTAAAGGAGAAAAACAAGGGTAATAAGAAAGGGACGAGAGATGAGACTAGGGTTTGAATAAACACTGTTTTCGTGCGACCGTGAGGCGAGACGATCATTGTTGCATTATTAAAATATAAATTGACTGCCTTATATATCGTTTTATTTAATTATTCTGCTTTGACAATTTTATTTTTTTATTACGATATCCAACAATAAAACTATTATAATAAATTGAATAACAACCAATACATAAGTTCGCAAAAAATACTGTTACATAAAAAATATTAACAAAAGTGAAAGGAAATAACTGAGTGAACAATGTATTTACCGATATAATATTACTATAAGAAATTTTTTCTATACTAATATAATATAAAAAAAGTCAGTTTGTATATTTGTAGGTGGTAATATTTAAACTATTTTTCGGGCCCTAAAAATTCTTCACTAAATAGTTACGTTGCCCTGAGTGCTAATAGGTTATATATTCGTTTGTAACTTATAAATCTTGGCGGCTGCTAGTTGCTAGTTTGTATATAGCATGACATAATAACAACGTAATTAAAACACCGCCATAAAAACGGATAACCCGTAAAAAAAGGGCCTACAAGAACGAACGTGTGGAGAAAATATACAGCCGTATTATGGTCTTATAGGCAGGTGTAAATCGCCTTCGTCAATAAGATAACCGAACGCACCTGTCGATTCCTTGTCACGCAGGGGAATTATATGACGTCACGGCCTCATCGCTCCGGTATCTGGAAACGGAAATAAATATATGTCATATTGTTGACGACATTCTGGAATTCACTGGAACGTGAATACAACGCGCAGTTTTTCTTGATATTTTTTTATTTATTGCTTTATGTAGTTTACAAATAATTGGATACAATTACAGAGAATCTTATTTTTTATACAACAAACACACAGGAATCATGTACAAGGGTTAAATTTTTAAAGTTTGCGAAAAAAATGAAAAGCAACGTAAGTACA
This sequence comes from Antheraea yamamai, assembly GCA_036509395.1. Lineage (NCBI taxonomy): Eukaryota > Metazoa > Arthropoda > Insecta > Lepidoptera > Saturniidae > Antheraea > Antheraea yamamai. The sequence goes on along the minus strand of AP028448.1, from coordinate 6,261,337 downwards.
ATGTATAGTAATTTAGCATATTATCTATATACTTTACAGAGCAATTTATATAGAGCAAAATATGGTACACATTAAAATTATGTCAAATTATATACATTAAATAAGAAGTCAGCGAATCGTATGAGTACAAATATAGATATCAGCGGGCGACGACGAGATCGAGACATATTTACCCCATTTGTAAATATGATTTCTGTCGACATATATCTTAGAAATAATTCGATATGCCGCACCTCAGTCATGTCATTCAACCCTTACTCGTGTTATGTGGGATGGCACTATAGATATTTTTGTTACTTTTTATTGTATCTTTAATTTACTCGTATTCTTAGGATGTATTATCGTATCCTTCGACCAGTTTAAAGTAGATTAAGTAAAAAAATTAACATCAGATGGTGTTATACTCGATTGTGTATCCTATTAATATTAAGGAATCAAATTTTGTCAGAATTTTTTTCGTCGTTTTGAATAGTATTTTCTTGGTGACCTAAGAAAAAAATATATAGACGTTTTAATTAGTGATCTGATTTTAAAAAATCTTACACTGTTAAAGATCATGTTGGAACTCATGATGTTATCATTTTTAAATGTACAAATCGCGAGCAGTTATTAGTGTTTTTATATGTTTTTATTAAATTTATTGTTTTATCTCATAAATAATACAAACTAGTCGATAATAGTTATCACGTTGGCGCTACAGCTGTTTTGCTAGAAGGGAATAAATACCTTGTAACATTAGAAAGCTCGCCAGTGTACAAAATGAAAATGTGCCATAATGCATCCTAAAATTAATTAACCTCGCGTCCTTTGTTCGTCAAAACAACTATTAATATAAAATAAGCACGTATTGACAAATGAGTAATATAAGCTAACTTCAAAAAGGATAAAGAATGTGTCGAGGCACATACGCAAAGGCCGCGGTCACTTTTATAATAGTGGCTAGACAGTTATTAAGCAAAGTATATTATAAATACTAACATCCGTACTTCCCTTATACGCGAACACAGGAAAGTAGCGGTCCCACGTGCATGCGTTCATAATTTTTATATCGATTATTGTAAAGATTTTTCGTACTTCACAATCGTGTAGTGTTTACAAATGTTATTTTAATTTTAATATGATTGAGTCATGCGGAAGTTAGTAATGATTTGTTTGCGAAGTGCGGTTACTAGATAATATTGCGTTGATAGAGCGTTGTGTTGAAACGTTTATAATGAAACTGGTCACAACCTTCTATTATTAATTAGTTCTTTTTTTAATATATATATTATAGGAGGCAAGCGAATAGGCGGGTCACCTGATGTTAAGTGATCACCACCGTCCATAGACACTTGCAACATCAGGAGTATCACAAGTGCGTTGCTAGCCTGTGTTTGGGGGAGGGGGAAAGGCAAGTGGGCCCCCGGCGCTCTCACTGACCGAACGAAACGCAACAATGCAAGCACTGTTACTTCAAAATACCTTAGTTTCAACTTAGTAAATGTACGCGATCCTTAAAAAAAATCGCTCGGGTCTGAACTTATAGAGATCGAACTGACGTTCAACCGGTGCAACCACCACACTGCTACCACTTCAGTCAGCCAGTGTTTATTGAGTCGAGATATTTACAGGTCAGCATTTTGCAATGTACTGTAACTTAGCATGTAATACAGAGTCATTGGTTTGTCTACCAACTATAAACGTCAATTCATCATAAATCATTGAAAAATACTGAAAAGTAAACGGTTAGACACGATTTCAACGGTAATGAAATAGGAGTAGCCTGCAGAATCAGGAAATGACGGATAAAATTAGAATGCGCGTGTGGCGTAAGGAATGGGAATCGGAATTTATTAATAAGAAATGGCTAAAAATTATTTATTCTATTATTATTACAGTTTATAGACATTTGTAAATGCTATGGAAGTAGAATAAAATTGAAGCGACTATGGCTTAGTGGTTAGCGAGTTCTGACACCGCTTAGATCGGCGTAAGTTCGAGTAATTGCAAATAAGCCGGAATTTACGGTGAAGGAAATCATCGTGACGTAACCATGGCATGGTGGTATGTCCTATTCTAAGTCAATCTGGCTAGTTACGACCTTCGAATTAAAAATCTGTCGTCATACAACTATAGGTGTATTCCAGCAACTCCACTTGAAACTAGTCCTCCTCTGGGTTTAGCGTGTTTACCATCTTAAATCGCATCGTCACTTAAAATATCAGATGAGATTATATTCGAACGCCAAAACTTAGAAAGTATAAAAAATATTACAGTTATATGTGATTTATTTCACAATTTATTGCGATAACAATATTATCGTTAGAATTTTAAAAGTAACTCAATTCTATTTTAGAAAATCATATTGTCACACTGTTCAATCCAGATCTTTTTTTTTTCGAACTGACTACGCTATTGACCTAGCAAGGTCTTAACAGCTTCACCGGACTATTAAGGTGAACCCTTAAGGCACTCAGCCCATTTTATTTGAGAAATAGCTCAAGGGTGCACGGCACACCTCGGCTTGGGCTATTGCCTGATACATGCAATTCGCGACCTTTTTTTTTCCTACCTTCCGCTTTGGTTGGGGCGACACGAGATCTCATTGGACTTCATTGTGTCACCCCAAGCGGACGGCCCAGCGTCAAACAGGCACCGCCAGGCCTCCTCTCTGATATCCCGCCCCCCCCCCCCCCCCCCCTCTGCAAGGGGGGGTGCCCCCCCCCGCCCCCTCTCTCCCCCCCCCCCCCTCCGCGCGGGAGGAGCGGATCGCCCCCCCCCCCCTCCCCCCCTCCCTTCCGCCGCCGCCCCCCCCCCCCGAGGCCCTCCTCCCCCCCCCCTCCCCCCCCTCCTTCCCCCACCCTCCCCCGCAGAGGGGGGTCACATTTTTCCATCCTTCCCCCTCCCCAGCCTGGCCCTACTCCCCCCCGGCGGCGAGAGTTCTTGTCCTACCGCTGCAGCCACAGTGCGACGCTCTCCTCCTACCACACCTCAGAAAGAGTGTGCTGCGCGGTGTCCGGATCAGCGCACACTCTGATGCATATGGCGGTTGGCTCCCTGCGAGCTATCCGGTGCAAGTACCAACCAAAGCACTCGTGCCCGGTTAGCACCTGCACCAGACGGAACGTCAGGGTGCCCCAATTCATTCGCGACCTATCTGAGCTAACCTGAGCTAAGCTAACTATTCATACATATATGAGTTGTTGAAACATATATGTGTACCAGGCATACATACCTCAATAACTCTTATATATATTTCGTATCGGATAATTCGATCCAGATCAACACTTAATTTTTACCGGTCAAGTAATTGAAACCCGACAGGCATGTTTAACGCGTTCGATTCATTTATCGTTTGTCATGTATAACACTATTAAAATGCGTAACAATACCAGTCGAATAGTCATATAGTCGTCATGGTAATAGCGTCATTATACCTTTATACCATAATTATACAAGATATACCCGCGGCTCCGCACACGTTATTACGTAGTAAGGTATTAAAAGCATTGTTGATATTTTTTTAACAGACTTCAAAAAAAGGAGGAGGTTATCAATTCGACTGTATATGTTTGTTACCTCATAACTTTGGACTGGGTGAACCGATTTTGATTATTATTTTTTATTTGAAAGCTAGTACTTCCCGTGTGGTGCCATTTCAATTTGGTCCAGTTCCGACAACCATCCAGTGCAAAACGGAAAGTTTAAATTTCATTAATTATGTAAACGACAAAAGACGAAAACCAAACACCTAACCATTTCATGTCATTTTTTATTGGAGACTCAATTTCAAACTATTGATGAGATTTGTTATTCTATCATGGGATCCGTGACAAAGAAGAAAACTTTCATGAAACACCACTCCTTTCTTAAGGCCGGCAACGCATCTGTATTTCCTCTCGTGTCGCAGTGCCATGGGCGGCCGTGACACTTACCATCAGTGACCCGTATGTTCGCTTGCCACCAATATTATAAAAAAAACTCTTCAATTCTTAGGAGCCTATTTCTTATGTTCGTTCAACATGACGCAAGCATCGAATACATTACTTAAGGGATTATTGTGAAGCGAGGAGCCGAGGGTGGAGAAAAACGCGGATTATTGATAAGTGCGTTCGACCAAACGTACTTATTTACAACCAATTGAAACCAATCGCAACCATACCGATAGATACCATACCGCAAAAATGCGCAATTTTAATATACTTACGGCGGAACGGAGTCGCGGGCACTGCTAGTAAAATATATTTACGTACACTAAAAATGAAAAAAAAGAAATTTTCAAAAAAAGTATTAACCGACTTCAATATCAATCAAAAACATAAGCACTAAAAAGCGGAAAAAAATAGTTTATCAAATTAAATAAAACATATGAATATGTGTGCTACCTAGAGATATATTAGAAGTCGGTGCCAACTAAAATCGTATCATCTACATAGGTACAAAAAGTTTAAGTTCACTCTCCTCTCTTAATACTTTTCTACCTGAATAAATTTAAATTTCGGTTGCCCGATTTCCAATACATCTCTAGGCCACATATTCATATGTTTTATTTAATTTGTTAATTTATAAACTTTTATTTTCCCTTTTAGTCCTTATTTTTTATTTATTGAGTCGGAATCTTTTTTTTTGAAAATTTACTTTATATTACAAGCTTTTATTTAGCTTGTAGTGTTTGTTAGTTTGTTTACGTTAAATATTACAAGCTAAATAGGAACCAGTTCCTCTAGAGTCTAGACCTACGACTTTGCAATTTTGCATTTTTGTTCAGTTCCGATGATAAACGAAAATGAAATAAAAATTAAATGGCGAATTATAAAATGGCCGTCAAATGGCAAAATCCGATTACGCTTTTTAAGAAATTTGTTTTAAAAAATATTTTGTTAATATTAATTTATTATACTCTACTTATTTTGATGTAACATATAATTTTAAATGTAATTTAAAAGCGACAAAGAGCGACAGCGAGAATAATAAAAAAAACTTTTTTTAATTTAGTGACGTTTTCTAAAATATTATCGATGATTTCATAGCCTGCTAATAAACTTTCCGTGAATGAAATGTCATAAAATACGGTAAATAAATCATATCATAAAATAAAAAAGTGATATGTACAGATAGAAATAGAGATTTATTAAACATAGATATTTTTATATATATAGTTTGAATAACTTAAGCGAGACTTCATACAAATATAAGCTACTACCCACTATGACCTTTGAATTAATTATTGCTATTGATAACAGAAGAAATTATAGTTCACGTCTCTGTGATCATCTGTCACTGTGTGCACACAAAGACAATTACGATTTTCTATAAATAAATGTATAATGAATAATTCCGTGGAACACATGCACTCATTAAGCTTTCATTCGGGAAACAGTCATTAAAAGTGTCGAGCAATGAGTAGCTTCCGTCGACTTTAGGGTCGACGATTGCAGAAGCAAAATACCTTGACGAGTCACGCGACAACGTAAACCACATATTCCTTACTAATATTATCAATGCGAATGTGAATTTGTTTGTTTTTTTTTTTTTATATTATTCAAGCGATCATTTTGAAATTCTACATACAGGTTTTCACGGGTATAGAAAAATATATACGGTACTTTCTTTTTCAAATCGGACCAGGAGTTCCTGAGATTAGTGCGTTCAACCAAACAAACAAACTCTCCGGCTCTATAATATTAGTATAGATTACTTCTTTGAGCTCTGTTATACATAAACTGCAGACCCACTTGATATTACATATGGTGAATCTAAACGAATAAAATCTACTTTTAAATTGACCCGAACTGGATTTATGACATATCGATTTAAAAAACAATCGAGGTGTACAAATATAGAATATATAGAATTAGATAGAAGTGTTCTATAATTAGACAAAAGTGGAACGATATAAGTGAAAAACGATCACGTGTCTGGATATGTAAATTAATTGTATTAATAAACCAATTATTACATGGTTTTTATTATTATCTAAACACAAAAATGGAGTCTCGATTTTTTAGTCTTAAAGTTTTTTTTTTTAACTTTATTTTTGGCAACCAATCTTTTAGATTATTACTGCCCTTGTCAAGTAGTTACAATAGTATTACAAGTTCTTCTTCTATTCCATTTTCGGCAACCAGTCTTCTAGTAGACTATTGCTGCATTGTCAAGTGAGTATCGATATTACAAGTTTCTTGATATAATTTCAATGAACTAACAAGATGGTGGCCTTCTTGTTAGAACTTTCCATGGATTTTTTGTGGCATCTCAGAATTCATGGTCTGTGGTATTATTTTCCATTCACTTCACTTATGCACAATAAACAAACTATATTACATAAAACACCACCAATTTTACACAATATAGAGTCAAGTAAAACAAGATTATGAATAAAAAATAAAATCCACTACATGACAGACCAAGATCCCGCCAAAAACTCAGTCTTAAAGTTTGATTCAGAAACCGATGTATTGGATCGATCCATTTTTTAATATCGATTACAAAAATCTATATTTGTTTTCCAATAAATGGATTATTCGATTAATCAATTTACAATTGCCGTGCCTATTTCATACCAGACGAACTTCATGTGTGTTTGCAATTTCCTAACGTTAAAAAAGAACATAGAACTGGATTTATTTATATAGTACCTAACAATTATTACAAAATATTAAAATACCGCTCAATGCAAGCGAACAAGTATGTAGTGATAAAACGTGAAATCGATTTATCTCTACGGAATGCATGTACGCTTCTGTTCTTTGTTAAACTTGTTTGCATTCCATAAATATTTATTTTACGGATGATTATGATGTAAATTACGAATGGTCATCGACCCGTAACAGTTCTTGGATTTGTTCCAAATGTTATCCTAAGCACGGTTGTGTGAAACACAGGATGCGGATATTACACAGCGTTGTCCTATGATATTATTTATATATCTAGTTGGAATATATGTGACCGAGAGGGATATATTATGAAAGATAATTGAAGTATATGATTTACTTATTTTTTTTAATGAATAACCAATTACAATTTTTTTATGATCATTGAAATTTAATAAGGAACAAGTATAATATGGTTATACACTTTCAATTTTTTAACCAACTTTGCATAAGGAGGACGATGTTTTTCGAGTCTGTTAATTGAAGTATGTAATTTACTGATTTTGTATGAATAACCATTTACAAATTTATATTACTATTGAGATTTCGTAAGGAACAATTATAATATTGGTATACACAAGAAAAATACATGATGTTTCAACTTTTTACCAACTTTGGAAACGGATGACAACGTTCTTCGAGTGTATTAATTGAAGTATGTGATTTACTGTTTTTTTTAACGAATAACCAATTACAATTTTTGTATTACTATTAAAATTTAATAAAGAAAAATTATAATATGATATACACAAGGAATATACATGCTGATCCAATATTTTAATAAACTTTGCAGAAGGGGGACAATGTTTTTGGAGTGTATTTTAATGTATGTCTATTACTTAAGCACGCTTTGATGGATTTTAGTATGAGAAATCCTTAGATATGTCATATTTTTGGAGGTGTCGTGTAATAATTGTATGACGTTTATAAATTAAACTTTCAATGTTTTTCAGTTGAATTTTTCGATTTTCTGCATTAATATTTCTGTTTGTTCTGACGTATGAAGAATGTATTAGTTGTTACTTACATATCTGTTTGTTCGGAGTTACACAACCGAACTGCTCTTTAGGTATTCTATATGATTTGTGCACTGCGTGCACTTTAACATTTTATATAAACAATTATTTTATACTTCATTCGCAATCAACCACAGCGACTCACCACCACTTTCCTATTTACCATTACGCTAAATAAAACCATTTACCAAAAAACATTACCAAAAAAATATCCTCTTCACTAAAAAACAAATTTATTCAGTAGACTAAATCTAAAAACAACAACGTACTTTAATTTTAAAAATTGTATACTACAAATGACCAATGAAATTTAAAAAATCGTAAATTTAATATCTTAAAGCTTCATAGACTGTAAAACATAATTGTACATTTATACCTTATTCATTTCGATATAAGCAGCAGCCTTGATTGATAATAAAAATAAAGGATCGTACTTCGCCAATCTTGTTTATGGATGCCATTTTAATTGAAATATGGTAGAGTAATGCGGAAACCAGTAATGATTTGTTTGTACATGCGGATTGTATATAATTCACGCATAATCGTAATTTTGATAGCGTATAGTGTTGAAATGTTAAATCTGTTCCTAAGATTCTCTAGTGCTCATTAATTTCCATATGCAAAAAATAAACAACTCCTTACGTGTGGTATTCCTCGCGTGTGAACTATACTTTTGTCACCACAGGCGACGTTATCTTGAATATGTAAATAGCTCGATGGTAAAAGAAGCAATTCTATCTATGAAGTTGGAGTCACGCCAAAATTAAACAATAATGGAATAATCTATGTTATTATCATTTAAATAACATTTATTATAAGTAAATGGCCAATACAACGTTACTGCATACTTAAGTAAAATATGTATTTACTACTAAATAGTTACTGCTTTAATAATTATTAAAAATAAGAATAAACTGAATGTAATTAGTAGTTTTAGAGTGATATGCGCACAACGGAAGAATACCTCTATCATCGATATTATAAAGAGTTTGGAGATGTTCGGGGTAATCTCCGGTACTACTGATCGCATTTTGAATTTTTTTTCACTGTTATAAAGGTATATTATCTCTGAGTGTTATAGGCTACTGTTTATTTTAGTAGATAATATTTTAGATAATTAATCACAAAAATTTAATGAAAATCGGCAAATATTATATATATAATATTCTATGCATTCATTATATTCTATTCATATAAATATGCAGTACGCTGCTAACGGTTTGAAATAAAGGAATAAAATCTATAGCAAAACTATTTATTACCCATAGCTCTACAAAATAGTCCGTGACATCATACATCTTAGTTTAATATCTCAGCCAAAAATATGAGTTTTAGATTTTTCAGCTAGCTTTATATAGATGATGAATTTATGTTTTATCTGCCAAACAGGTGTAATGGTTTCTCGGCTTTGAAACGAAAGTAGGAAAAATTATAATTTTTTTAACCCATAACTAGATCACTGCAAATTAAGTTAGTTAAGTGGCAAGTCAACTCGTAGTTTATACAGTTACTTAAATTGAAAGCTATTTTTAGAGTTCAGAAACAGAAATCTGGTTGTATTCGAATACAATCTATACTAGAAATAGTATCCTCGATACGCGTTCGCTTATGAACATGCACATCTCAACCGCACATACATTTGTCAGTACTAATGTTTCCGCAATCAAGATAAGGGTGGATGTTCGAATGAAGGCACGGCATTTGTACAACGCCTCATCACGCAGACTTCCTTTCTTTGTGTGAATATATATGCTGATTTTGTTGCCGTTTATAGTCCTATTGTTTTGTGTATAGTAAAGTCTGCATACGCATATTACGTCAAAAGCTATATCATCATTGTTTTTGGATATTCCACTACATTAATGTTATTAATTTTCGTGGTTAACGTGGAGAAGAATCCTCATTGGACTGTCAGGCCCCGGGGGAGGCCTGAACTGAGTCGACCGCCCACCGCGTACTAGGACGCAACGGTGACGGTGCCTTTCGGCGACTTTTACCGACTAAAAAACTCCACGATGAACCCTAGTAACCTAATTAGTGGTCCTACACTGCTTGAAATTCGACCATAATAAGCGGTACAATTTTTTTTATTCACATATTAATATATACTATCTTTTTAATTTGTTTTTGAAGTTATACTACTGTTCACGCGTTTGGGAAAAATTATAAGAGTCGACTTTTATGATGCGCGCTCACACCGACACCAAAAAGCGACACCATGAAGGTTGGTAACCTATCTGTCAAGTTTTCGCGAGTACTGGTAACTATATAGAAGTTAGTTATTCAAATATATATGAATGTACAACATATAAAATATATTCATACATAAATATAAATGACTGTGTATTTGTGTGTGATTTTAAATTATATATGACGGTGAATGATAATTTATTTTGAGTATTTTTGAGGTTTTTTATATCATAGACTTTTTAAGTGGGTTTATATATTTCAGATTAACTGTCGGTGTGTATTATTTTACTTGTTTGTAATATAAATTAGCTTCTTCCCGCGAAGAATCGCTACTTTGGGCTAACACTAACACGCAGCGGAAGCTCTCAAAAACAAAAAAAAAAAACGATTTTGAAACATTCTTCATTAGTGCTCCGCTCCTATTGGTCTTAGCGTGATGATATTCAGTCTATAGTCTTCCTCAATAAATGACCTAACACTGAAAGAATTTTTCAAATCGGACCAGTAGTTCCTGAGATTAACCTGTTCAACCAAACAAACAAACCCACCAGCTTTATATTTGTATAGATTATTATTAATGACATTATTATTTGATATCTTACTTGATTCTGTAGACAGGTATATAGAAATTAAATCGTTTGACAAACAGACGAGAAAAGGGTATTAAAATGTTTGATCTCAGTCTATTAAATTTTTATTAGAGTAGGTAATTAATAGTAGTTTGTTTTAACTTTTAAGCAGTACTGAGCGAGATGGTAGAGTGCCTGTATGCGACTGGATAGCTACTAGTATGCACTTGGTAATAAAATCGTTACAGTATATCTTTTTTAAATTATCACTAACTGCGCGCTCCGGTTTCGGACGAGTGTAATATGAAAGAAAATGCGACCATATCATCCCTTTACATTATGACCATGTCGTAGTCCGGTGAAGCTGTTAAGGCCTCGCCAGGCCAATAGCGTAGTCAGTTCGAAAAAAAAAATGACCATGGCATAAAATAAAATGGAAACTGAACAACTGAACATCAGTCTGTCAATTCCGTCAATATTTTTTAAGATCTCCCTACTAAACTAATTAAGCTTTTTTAAACATTTTCTTTCATACAAACCCTTTTTTTTAGTAAGAGATTTCCCCACGTTCGTACAAACCCTAGCTTTACAGTATAAAACAAGCAAATAAAGAATTAGCCCATTAAGTGTAACCTTTCTGAAGTGATGAAAAACCCTTTCAACGAATCATCTAGATTTCTTAAAATAATCAAGAACTGAAGTATGGTGTTCTTCAAATGACGAGTAAACATATATAAAGTAAGAAATAAATATTGATATTTTCCATAGTAAATTTGTAAAAGAACATCGCATGTCGCTCCTTACTCAGGCGATATGAACCGTTGTCTTCGACACGCTATTCGGGTAATTCTGTGATATTTACGACAGCTTTTAGCTATTTAATACTGATAAAGATTTACAAAGGATTGGAGAATTTATTTGTTTGTTAGCTTGTAATAAAATGAAAATATTGTGTTCATTCTATTATCAAATAAATATTATAAAGCACTTCAAAATTGTATCTACTGATTACTCTCTTATACTACTAATTTGGAGTTGTGTTGCCGAAAGAATCATCATCATCATCATGAGCCTGTAAGAGAGCCACTGCAGGGCCATAGGCCTCTTCCCGATGCCATGGGCATAATCACCACGCCAGCTCACGACGTATTGGCGATTTCAAACTCAGAGAAATCCACTGTTCTATATTTTTCCCACATATAGCAGTACTACAAGAACATTTCTCAGGTTCAGGTTTCCTTAAGAAATGATCTACAACGTTTACTCATATAAAATTAAAAGTAAAAATTGGAAAGAAAGGAGAAATTGAAAGTGTTTGTGCCGATATAACTGCTTTTATTTTTAGGCAAAGCTTCGGTAAGGTGCCTAAATCATTTCTATGTCAAAGTCATTCCTATGATAACCACTAAAAGAATTTATAAAGTTAAATTACGTTTCTTTTACTTTTATCATCTTTAGCGATAAAACAGCATTCGAGCTGATTTACGCAAATTATACGACGAAAACCTTAATTCGTTGAATATATTAAATGTATATGAAATTTATTCTGTAAAATTAAATACATAAGAGTAGCAAATCACGAATGATGAAGTATCTCTCTATTGTATTTGTCTCTATGTGTTTCAGTGACCTAATTTGGACGCACTAAATTACATTAAAAAATCTAATACTACCTATAAAGCAACTCTGCAATGAGTGGCTTGGTACGGCCAGAATTCGTATTTACGAGACGCCATTAAGTTATTTTGAACTCTATCGAACAATTAAATTGTCAATGTTGAGTGAAGGGCGTAAAATTTTTTTACACGTTTCGTCAGAGCTAGGTAGTGTATTGTCTTTTTTACCTAAGCTGATTATTGTTATAACTATCTTGAATTACATTGTCCAATGTAATATCACTTTGATATGCTAGTAACTTCTACAAAATTAAATAAAAATTCAACATTAGGTACCCTAAATTAAAAAATGTAATTCGTAGACTATTAATTAGAATTATATTTATACAATAGAATAAAGATTTCATTTTATTTTTCGTATTTTATTACGTATCATTTGAACAATATTGAACTAATTTGAATGTAATTGTCTTATTACTCGTCTTAAGGCAGTAATTGCATATCGTCTTCTATATCTATGCATTTAATAAGAATGTAAATCTAACGTGTCTGTACTTTTTATATAGGTGGTAGAGCCACGCTGAAGCTATTACTAGTTTCAGCATGAATGGGTCGGCTCGCCCGAGGTACTACCACCCGACCCACAGAAACACCGACGTGAAGTAACAGTGCTAGTATTGTTGCGTTTCGTTCGGTCAGTGAGAGCGCCGGAGGCCCACCTCACCTTCCCTCCTCCCCCTCCCCCGCCTCCATACACAGAGTGGCAATGCACTTGCGACTCCCTCGGTGTTGCTGGTGTCTATGGACGGTGGTGATCACTTAACATCAGGTGACCCACCTGTTCGTTTGTCTCTAAAGATTTGAATTCTTAGATTAATAGACGAATGAATGTAAAGAAAATTCTACGCTACATCTTACGTTTTTCTTACAGAGGCTATGCAAGCTAGTAATGATAAATCCATAGAAAATAAAATAAAACACAATCCATATTATGCCAGACAGACATCTACTTCTCGTGGAACATCAAAAGAATATTCATGAGAATGAATTTTGCGGCCACCAACTTGTTAATAAACTCATTTATGTATTAAAGAAAGTTTGTATTGAAACTTTATAAGAACAACACAATTACCATCCCAGACACACTGTAAAGTCGTAAAGTTCGTGAAATGTAGGAAAGCCTTTCTTCCCTTTACAATTCAATAACACCAAAGTTACCTACAAAAAAGAGGTTTTGAAATTGTAAAAAAATATCATTAAAAATTCTAAAGCAAAGGAGGTTCATTAAGAAAAGGTTTAATCCATAAACAACGTAATGTTTATATTTGTTTTATCGGATGTTGACGGTAAAAAGATGCTCATTTTATTCAAATTTATAGTATTCCCTAATTCTTTTATAGCGTTCGTAAAGCTATTACACGATAAAAATGCTAGTAAAAATGATAAACATTTAGTGAAACCGGCCGAGTCTTTCCTACCTGTAGAAAATTTTAAAGTTTTAGAAAAAATATTACACATGAATATACCTATACCTGGTCTTGCATTAATACTGAAACAAAGAAAAAAAAAATTTCTATGGCAAATAACATTTATTACTCTTACAGTGTGATAGTTTAATACATAAATATAAAACAATTTAAAATATAAAAAGCTTATTCGAAGTAATCACCATTGGCTGCAATACAGTCCTTATAACATTGAGGCCAGTTATCAATAGAATCACGCACTCTTTCCATGGGAAAATTCTTCACTGCCAATCGTACGGATTATTTTAGGGACTCCAAATTATCGTGGCCTTTAGAGCAAGCCGTACTCTCTAAAACTGGCCATAAATCATAATCCAGCGGATTAAGATCGGGACTAGACGACGGCCAGTCTTCAACTCTGAAGAAGTCTGAAACGTTCGTTTCCAACCAAGACTGCGTAGACCGAGCTTTATGACTCAGCGCCGAGTCTTGCTGGAAGGACCATTCTTGGTTATTGAACATGATGTTGTTAAGGGGCTTCATTACCTTCTCAAGAATGGTATCTTGATACACTTGTGCCGATGTTTTGATACCTTTCACACAAAAGTATGGCTCAGTCACTCCTTCATAGCCCCACCAAACCATCACTGAAGTCGGATAGTGCCCACGTTGCACTCTGTCGACTAATTGGGAAGCTTCCGTAGAACTTTGAGCATAAATACGGTCATTTTGTTTGTTAAAATGTTGCTCAATTGTAAAAATTTTCTCATCCGTAAACAAATTTTTTCTGTGACCTCCCTTTGCGTACCGCTTCAGTAGTTGTTTCAATTTTACCACCCTATTCTTTTTTAAATTATCAGTTAAGAAATAACCAGTACGTCTCTTATAGGCTGCAAGTCCTAAGTTATCTTTTAAAATACGCGACATGGTTCTAGGTGCTCTCTTCATCTCCCGAGATAAAATCTTTTGCCTTCGGACAGGATTTCTTCGGATTCTTTCCCTTATTGCTATGACCACCTTTTTCGTACGAACAACACGTGGACGGCTAGATCTTTTTCTGTCACAAACAGAGAAGGTTTCATTGTACCTTTTAATAGCCCGGTACACAAACATTTTACTAATATCAAGCGTATATAGAGAGTTTTAAATATTGCATTTGGCTCCATACCTACTTTGTGTAATGCAATCACAGCGATTCGGTTCTCTTTATGACCCAACTCAATTTTAATATCGCAAAATATTGTACAATGTATTGGCGCCAATAATCATATAAAAATGCTAGATTCCAAATTCAAATGTAATATTTTGTTTATTTTTAATTGTAACAGTATTTATGGCCAGACTGTAGTAAGTATAGTGCAACCGGAATCCCATCAAAAACATAAATATGAAATGAGAGCCAAGTTCAATAGAATTTTTTTACTCCTCCACGCCAATTACAATGTCCAGTCTAAATTTTTTTATAAATATAATATTTTTTATTATTTTTTTATTTTTTTTTTTTTTATTTTTTTTTATTTTTTTTTCTCACCCTCTCTCTTTTTTTTTTTTTTTGGGTATTCCTTTTTTTTTTCTCCCCCCCCCCCCCAGGAGAGGGTTTTTTTCCTCCCCCCCCCACTCAAAAACCCCCCCATTTTCCTCTTCCCCCCCTACAAGAAAAAAGAGAAGAAAACACTCCCCACTTCTCCCCCCCCCCCCCCCCCCAGCCGTTTTTCTGCTCCTCCCCCTCTACGTGAGACACCACCGCGCACACATAACCTCTCCCCCCCCCCCCCCCCCCAGCACTGTAGAGAGGAGGGCCCCCCCCCCTCCCCCCTCTTAAAAAAAAAGATTTGATTTGTTTTTTTTTTTTCTTTTATTTTATTTTCTTTTTTATTTATGATAGAGCTGTTTTTTCTTTGTTTTTTTTTTTTTATTTAATTAAGTTTTTTTTTTTTTTTTTTTTTTTTTGTTTTTTTTTTCACCCCAAGGGATTTTTTTTATTTTGTGGATTTATTTATTTTATTCATTCCACACACCCCCCCCCCACCCCCCCTCCCATATTTTAGTTATTTTTTTCTTTTTTATCTATTTTTTTAATTTCTCGGCTCGCGCCCATATTTCATATCTCTTTCTTTTTATTTTTTATTTAATTTTTTTTTTTTTTTATTTTTTATTAGAGCGAAAAATTTAAAAAAAACCTCTTTTTTTTCTCTCCCTTTTTTTTTTTTAAACTAAAAAAAATTAAAAAAACACAATTTTTTTATTTTATTTTTTTATTATCAAACATTTTTTTTTAAAAAATATTTTTTTTCTTATCTCGTCCTGTTAAGTTTTTTTTTTTTATTTAAGTAGGATTTATTGGTTGGTTTCTTAATTATTTTTATATTTTGTTTTACAGAGGTCCATAATTCTTTCTCTTTTTATTAGAATTCTTTATATTAAGGCTACATCAGCTTGACTTATAATTTGTCGTAAATACCAATTAGAGTTTCGTTATTAAGTGGGAAAGGCAATGCTATGATACAATGTATAATACAAGTAACAAAGTTGTAGTATTGTAGTAACAGTAACAAAGCAGTGAGCTTGTATGTGTAAGCTATTTGATAAGTCTATGTACAAGACACGGAAATCTTTTCTATTAGTTGCTTTATTAAAATGTTGGCAGTACTATTATATTTAGATATCGCTGTATTAATTTATTAACAATATTAGGCCGTCTGTATATGAATAAACGTAATTAAGGTAATGGCAAAAAATGTAAATTAAAATTAGCTATTACAAAATTATTTTTATAAAATCAAGCAACTTCGCTATGAAACTGTTCTACTTACTAATTTTTAAATAAATAAAGTTTCCAAATTTTAGTAACAATAAACAGACTGCCATTCGATTTCATTTCGCAGTTAATTCGAATGGGTAACAGCGCATGGAATGGTATATGGCGTACAAAGGGCGCAGTGATTAAGGACACTTCAAAGCTGTTTGCTCAGTATTCGTGATATGCGCCGTTGCGGACAGCTGTACACAGTACCTATATACAGAATGTAGTATACAATATGTGTCGTTACATTTCAAAATGAGCAATTTTAATCGTTCATATAACATGTTTAATTTTTTTAAGATTGTCAGTTTTTATACAGCGATAACTAAGTTCAAATTTTGTCGTCTATAAGGTTTTTAGTTTTTTAATGATCTTCAATTTGAAGATCTTGTAAAAATAACGTAAAATATTAGGAACGGCTAAAATTTGATTTAACTCATTCCGAAATGTAACGGCTCGTAGATATATATATAAAGATGAATCTGTTTAAAAATCTTTCGTTTTTCTTATGTCAATCGTGTTTTATTCACAAGTCTACTACAATTCTGACCTAGTTCTATTGTTTTTGTATTTAAACTTTCACTCCTGGCTTTTTTGAAACCGTCACAAACAGACAAACTTACAAACGCATTTATAATATTAGTTAACGATTTCTGTTCGGTGAAATCACCTTCACATATCTCAAAATTATTTACAGTACACATCAGAAACGTCCTTGCGTAGGGTTTTCGATTAACTAGGAACTAATTACTCATAAATTGCCCTAGTTTGGCCAATTTGTTTTGCCAACAAGCCGATATTGTTTCACATTACCATAATCGTGTTTGTGCAAACACTTGTCTATCCAAACATGTGTTGAGTGGAGGGTTATAATTTTGTGCGATTTTGGGGTTAGTAACCGGCTAGGACCATGTGGCGTTTGAGATTTAGTATACGTCGAAGTAATTTTAGGTTAACGTTTGTCGTTTGCAGTGCGAATCATCTTGTCAGCAAATGTTCGCGTATCGAGCATATTAGTGCTATGTCTATAAATGCAAAAGAATATACTTTATATCTTTGCGTAATCAATTATTGTTTCTATTAAACAATTCCTTATAACAATGCTAAAATTTTGCAGAGTAAGTTTCAAGGTGCAATAGATTGTTTAATTTTTAGAGAGTTAGTCAATGGACACCCCGAAATCAAATACAAAATTTTTCAGAGTATTACTTGGACGATGTATTATTACACCATAGAGGCTAAGCAGTGATGACAAAATTAAACAGTGGTTATATAAAATCGGTAAAAAGTTTATAAATAAGAAGAGAATAGCAAAAATAGCAAACAATAACAAAAATGACAACCTACCATTATTAAAAAAAATGAAAGATGACGTCGTAGGCACCAGTTAGTATATTATATATACCAAAATCACCACAACCTCGTTTATTTTTTCAATATTAATTACGTTACAAATCACACAATAACGAGAACCGTTTGCAATTAAGTGTTTTACGGTTACTTCACTCGATAAGGGTTCCCTGGGCACTCGTTGCCTTATAAATAAACAATCTAACAGTCTCTTAAGAGTTCCATGAATTTTTTAAGTGAGCAGGTGCTACCATACGAAGAAGTACGTGTTATATCGCTTTTACTACATCCGACGAATGTTAAGTTTCTGGGAAATCGGCAACTTATCTATTGAATATAACTCGTACTCATCCATTAGTCAAAATTCCACTATAATTAATGAATTTATTAAGTTTCAATATTTAGAAAAAAAAACCAGCTTTGTTGACATTTTTATCACGCTTTTATTAGCTTCACCTGTATGTATGTATGTATGTAACCGACACCTTTGAGCTTGATTTTGTCCTACTTTGAACGATCAGATTTAATTCAAACTTTGCACACCTGTCAAAGGTCGATGACAATGCAATAATCCGAAAAAAAAGTTAAAAAAATTTAACTAATTTTTCACGCTTTTATTAGCTTCACATGTATGTATGTATGTAACCGACCCCTTTGAGCTCGATTTTGTCCTACTTTGATCGATCAGATTTAATTCAAACTTTGCACACCTGTCAAAGGTCGATGACAATGCAATAATCCGAAAAAAAAGTAAAAAAAAATTTTTACTAAAAAATGAAAAATAAATAATAGTTTAAAAAAACTAAAAAAACACGCTTTCATAAAAAATCCAACTAAAAAACAGAAAATAAAATTTAATAAATTTGGATTAAGAATAGTGTAAATTAGAAATAAATGTATATTTTTGTAAAAAGTGACAAAAAAATGATAAAAATACTGATATCTGGAGGTGCTGATATTAACAGTGACGCATCGCATGTTTTTTTAGTTTTTTTAAACTATTATTTATTTGGCTAAGAATTCTAATTTCAAATTAATTTTATTTTAAAAACATGCAATTCTTTTTTTCCAAAAGGAGTCATTTGTTTATTGATTAGTGTTACATTTTCATCGCATTTCAATCTTTTTTGTCATCATGGATACGTTAAAAATTCGAGTAATTATGGAATATGAGTACCGTCGAGGCAGCAACGCGGCACAAGGGGCACGCAACATCAACGACGTTTACGGAGCTAACACTACAAACCAACGCACCACCTGTTATTGGTTTGCTCGCTTCCGTTCTGGGAATTTCGACCTGAAAAATGAACCTCGCGGTCGTCCGAAGACTTTGGTCGACAATGACGAATTAAAGGCGATTGTGGAAGCTGATGATACACAATCTACGGCTGAATTAGCAGCAGCTTTCGACGTTAGCGTCAAAACAATATTGGTCTATTTGCGTCAAATTGGCAAGGTAAAAAAGCTTGACAAATGGGTGCCCCACGAACTCAATGATCGCCAGCGCGAAGTACGCGTCGAGACGTGCCTTGCACTGCTCAACAGACACACAAATGAAGGAATTTTGAACCCCATTGTTACCTGCGATGAAAAATGGATTCTGTTTGATAACCGCAAGCGCTCAGCAAGTTGGTTGGATCCTGTTTCAGCACCTAAACAATGCCCTAAACGCAAACTTACCCCTAGAAAAGTGATGGTCACTGTTTGGTGGTCTAGCGCCGGTGTGATTCATCACAGCTTCTTACTAAACGGGGTGAGCATTACTGCAGATGTGTACTGTGAAGAACTGAATACAATGATGGAGAAGCTGGCACATCTCCAACCAGCACTGGTCAATCGCTCGTCTCCGCTGCTTCTGCACGACAACTCGCGACCTCATACTGCACAGCAGACGGTCTCCAAGTTGCAAGAACTGGGGTTGGAAGTTCTCCGTTATCCGCCTTACTCACCAGACCTTGCGCCTACAGACTACTACTTTTTCCAGAATTTGGATAATTCCTTGGCGGGAAAAAAAATTCAATACCCGAGAGGCAGTACAAAATGCCTTTGAAGAATTTGTTGCCTCCCGTCCAGCTGATTTCTTTAAGAAGGGCATCAATAAACTGCCATTGCATTGGCAAAGATGCATTGATTGCATGGGTGATTACTTCGATTAATACAAATAAAAAATACATGAAAAAAATTCGTTTAAATTTTTTCATACAAAACGGCAATTTCATAGGTAAAGACCTAATATATAGAAGATATGCATAGTCTTCCATGTACAACAAAAGACCGAAAATGGGAACAACTAATAAGGAAGAGATAAATTCAATCATGAAAGTCCTTATACAATAGATATTGGTTTTAGGTATCCAAGATTAGTAGACTTTCAATGTAAAAGTCAGGAAGGTTTTCCTGCTCATTCGTTCCCTTTTTATATGATAACACAGTCTTTTATACAAAGCATGAAGCGTCATTTTAACAAATTTGCATGAAGATATCAACTGCTCTTTTTTATTCGAACTGACTACGCTACTGACCTATCAAGGTCTTAACAGCTTCACCGGACTACTAAGGCGAGCGCTTAAAGCAGTTAGTCGATTTTATTTGATAACTCGCTCAAGGGTGCACGGCATACCTCGGCTTGGGCTGTTGCCTGACACATGCAATTCGCGACCTATCTGAGTTAATCTAAGCTAAGCTAACTATTCATACATATATGAGTTGTTGAAACATATATGTGTACCAAGCTTACATACCTCAACAACTCTTATATATATTTCGTATCGGATAATTTTCTAAACTATTTCAGTTTAATAAGGGAAAAAAATAAAATCCTTCCACTTGGATGTGTAAGCGTGTATGTGTGCACGTATGTGGAGGTGACATGTGTAATGTTGTCGTAGAGATGTAAAATTTTGTGTCACTGTATCGCGCGAGCACCGCACTCAAGAGCTCCACGCCGAGGGAACGGACCTAGGCTTGAGCCGCTGCCGAGGGGGGCCTAATCTGAGATCAACTGCCCAATAATCCTTTGTTGTTCACTATTTATTTATAACTTCGTTGATACCAGCCCGCTTCTCTGTGCATTAAATAAACTTTTCATTTAAAAAATGCCAAAAGGACAAAAAATAATTAGCCTAAAACCATCTACGAAAAATGCCGCATCTAATGGTCATAAACCTATGCCAATACGTTCAGTATTTTTGATATGATTGGGCTTCAAGGTTCTATTTTTATATAAAAGAAGAAAATTATAATTTCATGACATCATACATTATAGTCATTTTAAAAATAAACAAAAAACACTGGAATCTATTGTCTTAAGTACAATTTTATAACGGCAATAACGAAGTTGTTTCATGAATCGGGTCAGTGTAAGTAATCTGTTTTTCATTTATTTCAACCGTTCACCGCGAATGAGAGCGAATTGCAGTGTATAAATTATTAAATTGTATCTGTGCAAATTAAGTATCATGACCAACACGATTTATACAAATTAAACGACACGAACAATTTAAGGTTAAAGTTATTTTTGTATTGTAACCAAGTTGTGTGATAAACTTGTACCAGAATTGGTCGTTTAGTTGTTGATAACTGATGATACCGATGTCCGGTACTGTAGGAATGCTCTGAAATATGTTACCGACCGCGAAATCTTTGGTTGAAGTCACCCGGGATTTTTTACAAACATGTTATCTCTTCTTTTAATATTTTACTGCTATAATATTTAATCAAAATTTCAGCCGGTATTAAGTGACGATGTGGCTCGATATAGTAACATGCTAAACGCCAGATTAAATTCTAGACTTTCAAATTCAGAACGATTTAGACATGTGGGCATTAGAGGACGTATCACCATACTGTAGCTTTATTGCGATCTTTTCTTTCGTTCAAAGTTCAATCTCATTGTATGAATTTGAATGCCAATCGACACGGTACCGTACACTAGCACTAAGCGATGTTGGCTTCAAATCGGAATCTAGCGAATCTTCATATCAGTAAAGGAAATAAGTGGGTTTGATATGGTTGCCTGTTTAGGCCCATTATTACCTACAAATATAATGTAGGTTGTGGCAGTTTAAAATTACGCAAGCTACTAGCAATATCGTTGTACTTTTTCTTTACCATTGGCAACCAGTAGCGATTTATTAACCAATACTTGTAAACAAACAAGTAGATACACTGAATAACTACACACAAATTATCCAGCAATATATTATTAGTTATCAAAGGCTCTTAAAAATAGACATGAAGCGTCCTTTGGTAAACAGCGTCCACAGTATTCTCCGCATAAAAATATGTGTTTGAGACACAAATAAAGGAAATGAAAAGTATAAAAAGCAAGGAGCCGGACGGTCTAGCCGCTATTGTCATGGCAGAATAATACATAGTTTCTAGAATCAACTATTGCAGTAATTTAAAAGCTGGCAACGATTTATAAAGAGACTTCAGCTATAGACTTGTAGATTAAATTTTATATAAAAACTTGAGCCGAATAGAGAAGAACTCATAATCATTACATAGTATAAAATAAAGTCCCCTACCGCATCTGTCTGTCTGTTCGCGATAAACTCAAAAACTACTGAACGGATTTTCATGCGGTATATAATTGGTCAAGGATTTATTTTTAATCAGGGCGGGACGTCTGCCGGGCCCGCTAGTTATTATATATAATGTAATAAGTAAAACAAAATAGAAAAAAATATTTAAAAAAAATACCAGAGCGTTTTTATCAAGAGGACCCATCTAGTTTTGGATTCAAAATCAAAAATACTTTTTCTCTATTTAGGTTCTATGAAGGTGCTTATGAATGTCAAAGTACAGATGAAGAACCGGCAAGATATTCGTAATATCATAAACCTACCAACATAGCAATCAATGATATACTTTTAATTCGATTTTGAGGAATTCACTGATGCGTACCGGGAATCAAAGGTCCAATGCTAATTAAAATGAGACCTCGAAAATATGCCCTTTCCAAAAAATGTTTTTTCAAAACGGTTTATAAATCAAAATGTTCTGAAAAGTAACAAAAGTTAAAAAAAACAAACGATCTGTGCACCTTCTCCTTTTTGAAATTGATTAAAAAATAGTACGGTCTAGTGAATCCAGTTGTAACAAGGTATATATTAACTAAATCAACTAATCTTTGCGGATTAATGGTGTATAGTTACTATCACCAAACAACACGGGGATTAGAATGTAGTACCGTAACGCAAAACATGTTTTCTTTTTTGTATAAGCAAAACTAGTTTAAGGCAAATTGAATGGCTACATTATTGAATACACTTTGTCCATTAAAAACAAAATCAAAGCGAAAATATCAAAAGAGTATGTCACGCTCTATCGACGCTGGTTCTGCAAATCGAAGTTGTTTACCGATAATATCTTAGTAAATTACTGGAAAGTATAATATTACCGCCATTATACTAACTGTACTAGTAAATGTATGAAATAAAGTGCTTATTTGAATTGATGGTGTATTTACTCTTAGAGAACTTATTATTGTTGCGTTGAGGAAACTGTAGAAACTGTTATCACTGTCTCAATTAAACGTCTTATGTTTAATATACAATACTGATAATTAAAATAATAGCAACAGTTGAGTATATTAATAATAACAAGTATTTCTCACTGTATAAGCTGCATTATGATTTTTCGCTAATGGAACAAATAAAATTAGAAAAAAGGGAAGGACCAAGAGTAGAAAAATAAATTGCTGTTTGACACGACTCTATTGGAATATCTCGTAAGTCTGTGCATGTTGTCAAGCATACGCTTTGGATCGGAGCACAACTCCGTCAGCTTTTCTGCTTTGCAGGAGAAACAAGAATAACAGGAGTGCTTACGCATTCGAAACTTGTATTTTGATTTTACCCTCTTTTGTTTATTTTTTATTCTTATATCTATTTTATTGGGAATAAGTTATTTATGGTAACCGTAACATTTAACAATTTTCTATTCATAGTAACAATCTTTCCTGATAGTCCAACAACTTCGTTTGCGACTGTCCTACGGAGCCCAAGACGTTGGCGGAGACGAGGTACTATATCGATGTTATAACTAGATGTAGTGCGGGAAGGAAAACAGCGTGCTACTGCACTCCGTTTACGCCTGTTGCAACCCAGTACTGTCGATCGAACTGGTCTAGCTCAAGCAAATTCTATTCCCTTTATTTGATAGGCACAGGTCATAGATGTCAACTATGCTAATATTATAAAGCTCATAGGATTATGTTTTATTTGTTTAAACCTGTGTATTTTATAGTCATATATTTTATACTAGCGGGCCCGGCAGACGTTGTCCGCCCAGATTATAAAGAAATCCTTGACAAATTATATACTAAAACGTTCCTCATTGATCACTGTATCTACCGGTGAAAACCGCATGACAATCCGTTCGGTAGTTTTTGAGTTTATCGCGAACAGACAGATAGACAGACGCGGTAGGGGACTTTGTTTTATACTATGTAACTAGCGGGCCTGGCAGACGTTGTCCCGCCCTGATTATGAAAAAATCCTTGAAAAATTATATACTAAAACGTTCCTCATTAATCACTCTATCCACCGGTGAAAACCGCTTGAAAATCCCTTCAGTAGTTTTTGAGTTTATCGCGAACAGACAGACAGACAGACGCGGTAGGGGACTTTGTTTTATACTATGTAACGATGATAATTTTATAGTCTGCTTATTTTTGAAGGTTATAGGCGATTTAACATCACTCTAGGATTCTTAGGACCGGAGTAATTATCGTACAAATTTTAGGTCATAATAAGAAATGTGGATGAGTCATGTGGTGCGTCGTAGAATATAAGCGCTAGTAAAACCGCGGAGTACAACTAGCTTCCATATATTTTGGTTTTCAAATGCTTCCATATTTATTCATTATTATGTTTGTAGAATTATTGTGCAAATGATTTTTTCTCAAGTTGCAAAGAGTATTGAAAAAAAATAACCGATATCCTATCTCAGGTAGTAAGTAACACTAAAGGGCCACCTGTTTTTAAATTGCAAACTGATTTCTGGCCGGTGTAGCGTGCAAAAAATACAGAAATCTGTCACAGCTGCCGTTACGAATAGCCGGAACGTGCAAGTTATATCGGTACATTTCTTCGATAACATAATACCGACATGAAACCACTTTTTTATTTGCTTCAGCACAAGTACAACCGGTTCAGTAGTTGTGCATACATCTTGTTATAGCCGAGTAATTTAGGGAAGGTTGTAATATGAAAACTTTAAAAAAAGTTGCGTTGTAGATATTTGTTTTTTTAATACTTAATTTAAAAAAAAAATCTCAGCTGGTTTTAAATAACAATGTGTTTCAAAATGGTAAACACGCTTAACCTAGAGGAACTATCTCGGGCTCCCAATTGCTGGAACACATCTATAGGTTTTTGGCGACAGATTTTCCATTTGAGGTTGGTAGCTAGCCAGTCAGGTTTAGAATAAAGCCCTGATTTCATCACTATGTTTTCCTTTACCGAAATTTCCGGGCTTAATCGCAAGGTTTCGAACCTACATCGATCGACGGAGTGTCGAAATACACTAACCACTGAGTTATCATCGCTTCAAGCTTATTTCTAAAAACTCACATTCATGCCCTTCACCTTTATATATTTGATCTTACTCTGATTGTTTATTTTATTTATATGGTTATTTTAATCGAGTTTTTTTTTGACTTCCACAAGAATACTTTTTTTACTTTAGATACCACATTGTAAGCTTAATATGTTTTTGATAATAATGGGATTCATTCAGTAAGAAAAGAAAACTAAATAACTAAAAAGTTTTTTTTTTTTTTTTCGAACTGACTACTCTATTGACCAAGCAAGGTCTTAACAGCTTCACCGGACTAGCTAAAAAGTGATTCGTATCAAATCGCAGTATAAGTAATCTATAGGAGTTTTTGGCGGGATTTTGGTCTGTCATGTAGTGGATTTTATTTTTTATTTATAATCTTCTGTTACTTGACTCTATATTGTGTAAAATTGGCGGTGTTTTATGTAATGTAGTTTGTTTATTGTGCATAAGTGAAGTGAATGAAAAATAATACCACGGACCATGAATTCTGAGAGGCAGGAAAGTGGACAAGGACAAGATGGCCACCGTCTTGTTAGTTCATTGAAATTATATCAAGAAACTTGTAATATCGATACTCACTTGACAATGGCAGTAATAGTCTACTAGAAGACTGGTTGCCAAAAATAAAATAGAAGAACTTGTAATATCGACAATGGCAGTAATAATCTAAAAGATTGGTTGCCAAGAATAAATTTAAAAAAAAAAGTAATTTATACTTTGTAAGAAAAACTGCATTCTAAGTAAATTTTGATATTGCATAGTAAATTAATAAAAAGAAAACCTAAAACGGTTGTAAAAAAAAGTGTCGTTACATAAACGCATACAGATATATAAATTAAACTGTTTTATTTGCTTCGTAGCAGGAAAAGGACACATGATTTATGTATTTTATTTAAATATATGTGTTTGTTAAACTGCAAATGGAATTTATTTGTCGCCATATATTACTGGCACTGCTTTTGTGTTATTTATATTTCGTACGAAGCGTGATTTGTTTGCTTCTTGAAATATTTTCCAGTTATAGAAGGTATACTTCTTATGGCGCGTTAGGGAAAAATGATGAGAGTAAATTTTTACGATGCGCGCGCACACCGTCACGAAAAACCGACACCCTGAAGTTATAACGATGCGCGCGCACACCGTCACGAAAAACCGACACCCTGAAGTTATTACAATGCGCGCGCACACCGTCACGAAAAACCGACACCCTGAAGTTATTACAATGCGCGCGCACACCGTCAAGAAAAACCGACACTCTGAAGTTAGCTATAGTCAACATTTTGTTTGTTTGTATTTATTTGTATTAAAACTTTCAATGTATTAAATTTTTTTTTCTACTGTTAGTATCGTTTTTTCTACAAACGTAGAATAAGGCGAAAGATAATTTTTTTATCTTGTTACGCCAAAGAAGTATAACTTCTAACGCGTGTACATAAGTACACACACGCTTTTTTATAGAAGAAAGGTAACTAAAACGATGAATAAGCTATTTAAATATTTACTTGATGTTCATGTAAAACTTTTTAAGTAATCGTGGATATATGAAGATATATAACCTAACTAATATTATAAATGGGAATATGTGTTTCTTGTTTATTTGTTACGTCGTCACGCCTTAATTATTTAACTGATCGTCATACAATTTTGCATACACGTTGTCAGGTGTATAAAAAAGATTTGATAGATCAAATCTACAATAACGTGAGCGAAACCACGAACGAAAGCTAGTGAGTTACTCTGAAAGATATGTCCATATTAATCAATATTCCTCATTGTCAACTATTCGGTTTTGTTGTAATTGTTCTTTATGTGATTGCTTAAAAGAATGTTTAAAATTATTCAAATTTGAATGTAACATTGATTCTTTCTTAGCGTAGGGCATCACTAATTAGAGTGAGACATAATTCGGTGAAGCTTTTTTTTTCGAAATGACTACGCTATTGACCTAGCAAGGTCTTAACGGTTTCACCGGACTACTAAGGCGAGCGCTTAAGGCACTCAGCCGATTTTATTTGGACAACTGGCTCAAGGGTGCACGGCACACCTCGGCTTGGGCTGTTGCCTGATACATGCAATTCGCGAACTATCTGAGCTAACCTAAGCTAAGCTACATATTCATACTTATATGAGTTATTGCAACAAATAATATGTGTACCAATCACACATACCTCGACAACTCTTATATGTATTTTGTGTCGGATAATTTTTCTAAACTATTTGAGTTCGATAAGGGAAAAAATAAAACCCTTCCAGTTTCATATATAAGCATTTGTGCATGCACGTGTGTGGAGGTGATATGTGTAATGTTGTTGCAGTGTTGTAAGATTTTGTGTCACTGTATCGCGAGAGCAGCGTACTCAAGGGCTCCACGCCGAGGGAACGGACCTAGGCTTGAGCCGCTGCCGAGGGGAGGCTAGTCTGGTGTGCGGGCGCGAAATTTACCCCCAGACCACGGCGGCGTGATCTGTGGTTACGCGGGCGTGGGCGTAAGCACGCTCTATTTGGAGAGACAGGCTGGCACTGGTCGTTCACTGCCGTTATTTTACCGGGAGGGCCGGTAGAAATATGTCGTGGACATCTTTTATAATGCGCAGCGTTCGGTACGGGTTTGTATTTTGCGGCGGATATCACTAACGGACTGGGGTGGTTCACGGCTTTTTCAAAATAACTAATCGTAAGTGATTTTACGTACGCCCAGATAGAAGGCATCTTTAGGTCTCTATGGAGATCGACTCTCCGGACGTACCACGGCGCTCTGGTCACTTTACGTAAATTCAGTGAAGTTGATTAAGGTCTTCCCAGGCCAATTGTGTAGTAAGTTCGAAAAAAAAGAGTCAGACGTATAATATATTGAAAATAAAAACAAAATAATCGAGGCGCGTGCACACCTGTTGGGTTCTTGTCCGACATCTGCCTAAATTACACGAATACGACTACCATAAAATTATAAAGAAACGGATGAACGTATGAAAACGCATGCGTACTTATCTTTATAATTTTGGATAATTTATCTATTAACGTTACGTATTCTTATTTTTTTATCCGTATAGCACAAGCATGTTTCGGTTTATAAAATATACAGTCCTCGTAAAACTTTGACTGCTCTGAATATCGTTTCGCAGAACACAAATGTAGGTATAAATATGTATTATATTATACATATAACATTGCGACAATTTAAGAATAAATAAATGCTAATTTTAGATCGATTTTAACTTAGTCTTAGTAGTTTTGTATTAAATTTCAGATTATATTACGCGAAACCCCGAACTATATACACTCTATATACGCTATATTTAGAGCAGCCAAAAGATTGACGACGGCTATATGGTGTTTATTTTTTTATTATACAAAATAGATTTTTTTGTAAAGACCCGCGGCGTGGAGATAAGTAATCCATGATATTGACCAAAAGGTGTAAGGAGGCACAATGGGGTTTTAGTCTGCGCGAATCGGACATAACCCACACTAAGCCGCCCGGCTAGGGTTGGGTATCCATTAGGTATTTCCCCATAATAAAGTCAAAAAAGTAATAGATATTATGAGATAGGTACTATTTTTTATGGCTTCTTATCAACTACCCGTAACAATGGTGTATTTGAATTCCAAAGATAATTTCTATCTGTGAGTAATTAGTAGATCTAAAATCTTTCTGCTTTGAAATATTAAATTAACTTGTTAATATTTTCGGATGAGTATACTTATAGCTCCGTCAAGATGGCCGCGACTCCAAATATAAGTTATAAACAATGAAGAATTTTGTAATTTCTATTGGGAAATATCATAGTCGCCACGGTAATGATTTGCCTCGAGCCAGGTCACATCCGCGTTCAATCCCCACCTCATTATGGACACAAAATGGCGATTTTATCTCTCGTCAAAGCCATTCATTCTATGCCAGACTGCCCTTTAATAGTGATTGGAGGTTGTATAGAAAATACAACGACATACGAATGTGTTAAGGCAGTTAAAAGATTGTATGCATTCTACTTTATTATTTTTTTTTTTATTGTAGCTCGGCAAAGTGACTGTACTGTGCCTGATGGTAAGCACAGTACAATCCAAAAACAATGGCGACCACCGAAAGACATACTATCCATCGCCGGTCGCCGCTGTCATGCCGGCCTGAAAGCGACCCAGTCAGGGACAGCACCCCCCCCCCCATAGTTGCTGGATATACACCGGCTGATCCCGCAACGCGACACGCCCAAACGTGCCACTAGAGCGGGTGTTCCACCTGGTGTACGGTGGTCGCGGTCCAGTCAGGTACAGACACCCTACCACCCCACAACTACTTTATAGATAATTGTGAATGTAAGTGAAGTAATATTGCAATGAACTCTTAAATAAAATATCTAGTTCAGTTTGGTATGCAATATAAAGTATTACGCTGCTCAATTGTGTTAACTCTTCAGTATTTAAACCATTTGTAAACATTAAGTGAAATACAGACGGCTACATATATATATACTAACACTAGTCGTCCGATTGTAGAAATTCTACCATAATTAATTATTTTTAAAGTTTTAAGATTATTTAAGTTTTCTTGCTAAAGAGTGTACCTCTATAATTATTATATACTAGCCCCTGCCCGCGACTTCGTCCGCGTAGTAATAGTTACTACTTTGGGCTAACGCTGACACGCAGCAGAAGCTCTCAAAAAGAAAAAAACATCTCGATTTTGAAACATTTTTCATCTGTGCTCCGCTCCTATTGGCCTTTCTCGATGAATGAGCTATATAACACTGAAAGAATTATTCAAATCGGACCAGTAGTTCCTGAGATTACCCCTTACAACGTCACAAACTTTACCTCTTTATAATATATATATAATATAATATTGTATTAGTATAGATTATATTTATTCTGTTTTAAATTTTTTTATTGATAACACTACAGCTCGTCTACTAAGAAGATAAAAAAGTAAATAAAATAGGTTGAGAAATAGATAAGAAGGATGTTCTTAACTGTTTTCCTTCTGCCTATCTATATATAAAGACTAGCGGACCCGACGGACGTTGTCCTGTCCTGATAATGAAAAAAAATCCTAGAACTCAAAGCCACCCACCGGTTCCAATTGCGAATCTAAACCATTCTTGTATCCATCAATAAATCATCAATATCTGTCAAACCATTTAGGAGTACTTCAGTTATATATAGACGTGCAGAAGAATTATATACATAAAGATATATATATATACAAGTTATATTCTAATCAAAAACGACTCTTTTTTACATACAAATACAATTTAAATTCCTCTAACCCCATTACTTTGTCCTTGCTATGTTAGTTAAGTAAAGATAATGTCACACCATCAGGTAATAATAGTAGACCTTAGAATAAAACATGCTAACCTTAACGAGCCAATAAAGATTGTTGCTTATAAATGTTTATGCTCACGCCAAACAATCTAAATTAATTTGGCGATATAAAATTTACCGCTTTATTACTCTGCAGGAAATAGGATAAAATCCTATATAATTAAGTAACAGAAATAAACAAATGTATACCTTGTGTACCACATTTTATGTAGGTATAGATAGCACTACAATAAAAGGGATAATTAACTGGATCTAGATATCTTATACCTATTGTATTGTTGTACATTATTTACCTCATTACATTGAATATACTTAATCTAAGCGTTATACCTATTTTTATTTTATAATAAATAGAAATCCGCCGCTAAATTAGCTATTATTGATTTATTTGTTCATTTTTGTCCAAAAAATATGCTAACAGCAACGGTCAATTCATATTGGGTTGTGCCAAAATAAGTCGTTTTTGTCTTTTTGTTTACCGCTCAGAATATCTTCTTATAAAAATCCTGTGCGAAGTCGAGCACAAAATTTTGATTTTAAGCGGTCCATCATCGAACTGAATTTTTTCCCATTTTGAGAACACAGAGAAAAGCTTTTCATTTTAATGATTCATCAGCACAAGCTGTGAGGCATTGTTTTCAATAAAATAAATGAGTAATTCTGATTCGGTATTAAATTTCGAACAAATAATTCATTAATTCGAATATCTATCAATTTTTAACTTTTTCGTATTGCATTGAATTTTCATTTTACGTCAATTTTCAATTTTGTCAATGTTTTGTAGATCTTCTAGATCTACTATGTTCTCTTTTTTATATAGAGATTTTTAAAATCAGAATTTTTTCACTTTTCCTTGCGATCTTACAAACATAATTAAAAGGCCTAATTAAAAAAATAATTAAATTTAAAAGGCCGGCAACGCACTTGTGACTCCACTTGTGTTGCTAGTGTCTGTGGACGGCGGTGATCACTTACCATCTGGTGACCCGTCTGTTCGTTTGCCTCCTATAATATTAAAAAAAAAATAGTTATACAAACCTTGTCTAGACTATTATAAACACAATAACAAAAAAAATAGCTAAATAGATACAGCCGTACGGTGCGTTGACTACGTTCCTAATTCCTTTTTACCTATATTGATTAAAAACTGTTAATAATCAACTACGGAATATGCCAGTCTCACAAGAACGAAGATTCAATCTGCATATGTCCTTACTAATTGGGGCATTCACCAATAAGTTGGTACGTTATTGCTGTTCGCACATCAGCCTCTGTCGCTTTTTCGTATACCTGTTGGATCGCACATCTTTATTGGGGCACGAAAAATAAATCGAATTGTATCGATTTGGATAATCTTCTTTATATATACATTTTTTCTGTACGTGTATATGTCACTGAACTCCTCCTAAATTGCTGAACCGATTTTGATGACATTTTGTGTGCGTGTTCGAGTGCACCTGAGAATGGTTTAGATTCACAATTATAGCCGGTATGTGGGGCTGCGGTTGAATTTTAGATTTTTTTTTATCATTAAGGCAGGACAACGTCCGCCGGGACCGCTAGTATGAGTATAAAAGTTTCAGACAATATATTTGCATTTGTAAAGCATGACATTTATGTGTAGTCCATAGCAGACGTTAGGTTTGAATAAATTATATATTTTGTCGTAAGAACGCACCATTAATGTTGAAGCTCTACTCCTCACGATGAATGATTCCAGTCGAGTTAATTATGATTGATTACCATTAATACACGTAGCTGGTATTATTTAATGTATTACAAGGTAAATGTTTGGCTGTATTTTATATAAAAATTAGTGAAATGTTCCTTTCGCTCATTTTGTTCTTGCTCGTGGAAAAGTCTCGGGTTAAACTGCTAATATTTGATACACACATTACCCTAATTAATGTTCAACCTTGTCTTTTATTATTTAGACATTGCAAGGAAACGTGAAATTGAAATAAACTGATTCAGACATGCGTGGAGCAAATATAGCGTGATACGCGATAAAGCTTTTAATTTTAAATGTAATTAAAACATTAAACAAAGATATTTCCTCTTGAATAATCTGGTATTGATTTAAATTCAGGAAAACTTTATATAATATACATACATCCTCATACTCCGCTTTGTGAATTGTTATTACAATTTGTATTTAATTTAAAAAAAGACAGACATAAGAAGAGCTGTAAATACAAAGGTTAACTTTGTTCGGAAATAACGCTGCAAGCCAATATAACAGAGGTATTACGTTGGTATATTCAAGTGGTCGCTAAATGACAAGTCAAAGGAAAGTTATTAGTAAGCGTTGTGTTTGTTAACGGAGCCATAAAAATTATAAGTTAAAACATTAAAGTATTTGTGATTTATTGGTTTTTTATAACACCTTTCCTCGACTTACAGTTCAACGATGTTTCTCTTTCATTGTAAGTATTTCCGAGAGATTAGGTTAAAATCCGGTGAAGACATTGAATTTATATATGTCATATGCCAATTGGCAACATCTGGAAGGATAATCTTGGTTTATTTAATAAAAATTGATATCAAGAACGTCTTCTTGATTTTGTCCTATATTGTTTCCATTATTTTATATTAATATTTTTTATATTCTGCACGACTATCAAGTTCCATATTACTGGAACGGTCACAGGAAACAAATGGTGCTTTACTGGTGCCAGCCGCGTAAAAGTTCCTCTCAATGACATGTAATGCACAGACTATAAACAATCGAATTTAACCTTAAGTAATCGAAAAATTCGGATATCAATAAAATGACAATCGTTATTTATTATTATGAAATTTCCAACTATAGATTTTAAGTATTATAAGTTGTAAACTGGTACTGCACATACAAAATATTAATAATTGATTTATTAAATTGATTTCGTAATCAATATTCTTATATAATATGTTGGTTAAATAAGTCAACTCTTAAAAATAAATATTATTGAAAATTCGAATGTAGAGAGTGAATGCAAGTTACATAAAATTAATAGTGATAATCAAACGACAATCGGTATGATGCAATGCGGCTATCAGTAAATCAAACTGTAATCGAGAAAACAGAAGCGAATAATACGAGTCAGCATACGTATGCCGCATACTCATATAATTTGTATATTTTTTGTAACTTCAATAACTTAAAGGACATTTGGTTTTTTGCATACTCCAATTTTAATAACTATTGAACACTCTGACATGAAACTAAAAATCCGATTATTTAACAACTTTTATGTATTTCAATATCTTTGAAATCGGGTTCTATTTTATATTATTCATATCAGCCGAGATCAAATCCCGCTAAACAAATGTAATCTTTATGCAGTAGAACCTCGATAAGGTAAAAACCTCTATAACTTCAAAAAATAATCTATTCCCTTCCCCTCAGAGCCTAAAACCTCTATTATTTAAAATACGCACCCTCGATTACTTAAACTAATGCGGTGTTATTACAAAAAAAGTTAAATACGTATTAAATACTTGGTTTAAAAAAGTTTAATAAATGCACCGCGCTCGACCGAGGCAAGTTCGTGTTATCCTTTTTCACAAGTCTAAACTAACGTAACCAAAGCGAGACAAAAGACCAAGATGGCGACCGGGGTGCATTTAATATGAGACCTTTTTAAATCCAGGGTTCAATAGGTATTTAACTTTTTTGTAATAACACCGTATAAGTTAAAATATTTTGTGTTTCCCTTGGATTTTAACTTATCAAGGTTCCACTGTATTTGCAATATAAAAAAAACATATGGCTTTTAAAGCTACATACACTTGGCGACACGACGAGAAGGTAATGAGTTTAAACAAGAAATTTCATTTAACATAGTGGATTAAACAGAACAACTGTTAAGTTAAATAAATGCAGTCACGTCGCGATGTCCGTAACTGTTAACCGTTTTGTTAATTTTCTTAGATAAAAATTTACACTGTACGCTCTCGTAATTTACAGAGCGAATCGGGTATTTTTAGTGAAA
Source organism: Antheraea yamamai (assembly GCA_036509395.1). Taxonomy (NCBI): domain Eukaryota; kingdom Metazoa; phylum Arthropoda; class Insecta; order Lepidoptera; family Saturniidae; genus Antheraea; species Antheraea yamamai. The sequence continues at coordinate 6,226,830 of AP028448.1, read as the reverse complement.
TAATAGCAGATATAATGTGCACGTAATAATAATGTTGCGAATTCATCGTAAACATTATCATAACGTTATAGAGAAGGAATGTACAGACAGTCGAAAATCTTAAGACTTTATATTTTAGTATGTGACGTTTTTAGATATAACGTTGCGATGCGATAAAGGTTTAGAACTTAATTAACTTAGGATGCAAAAGAACTTCAATTAATTTTAATTCCTCTATACTAAACTGTAAAGTCAGCATACAGCGGAAATCGGTCAACTTTGTTACGGTATACTATCGACAAGACAAAAACGAGTGCAGACTAGACATGTGCTAAAAAAACGGCAAATTTCAATTTTGTACGAGTCAATATCAATTAACATTAGTAAAGCAACAACAGTGCAGTTTTTGTATACGTAATATCGAAATCTTCACACAAATCAGTTTAAAGAAAAGTAGTGCACAATTTATCAAACACTAACTTCCCGCCTCGGCTTCGCACGGGTGCACTAAAGAAGAAAATTACACCAAATCTTCCTTTTACAGTACAAACATATCTAAATATATAAAAATCCAGTGTCATATTTGTCCACGATGAACTCCGAAACTGCTCAACCGACCTTCATGAAAGTTGGAATTTTCGTATAATTTGGTCCTAGTTGAGAGATAGAATAATTTATAGGTATTTCGACGAATGGTCTCAAAATTATTCATTACAAATTAAATGTTTGTCAATGTTGATTATTGTTATTAATTGTAAGTTTCATCAGTCTCGAACAGAGGGCGCTTTAAATTATTTTGTTTACAGAAAACTATAGGATTGACTGTTATAGATGTCTCATATATGGCACCACGTTTTAATTTTGAATTTTAATTCTACATATAATAACTGACCCACAGCAACGCAGTTGTTTTTTTATATATAGATTACAGCTCGTACATGGATTGATTTTAACATTTTGTGATGTCGGCTATAACTTTTACTGCAGCGAAAAACGTAATTCTATGGAGTCAATCTTCGGGCTTTCAAATTCATTTACCAGACTATTCTCTACACTACGTTGACGCCATTTTAAAGTATTTTGTATGAATCTTATCAGTTTTCAAACATCACTCTTAACGGAAACAAGTAGTAATTAAAATTCACAGGACAGGTAATTTTATTCGTTTTTCTCATTACTTCTTCAGTAATTATAACAGGTTACAGTCGTTCCTACTAACTACATTGAAAGTTTTGGTTGGCTAACGTAAAATACCTTTCGTTATGTTTAAAGAGAATACGAGGGTACTTATGTTGATTACTAAAAGAGACACTTCAATTTATGAACCGGTCCAACAGTCATACATTTTCGCATTTATCTCATACCTGTGATGAATGACGTATCTAGTAAAAACCTTAGATATTATATAATCTGTAACAGAACACCAGCTGGGTCATTCGGGTAATGATCTCGTTCTCGGAACGTAGGATCCGCGAGCGAATGTGCATCGTCATCGTCCTACACTTGGAACCACATTTTTTTTTTTTTTTTTTTTTTTTTTTTTTTTTTTTTTTTTTTTTTTTTTTTTTTTTTTTTTTTTTTTTTTTTTTTAATTTTTTTTTTATTCTTTTTTTTTTTTTTTTTTTTTTTTTTTCTCTTTTTTTTTTTTTTTTTTTTTTTTTTTTTTTTTTTTTTTTTTTATTTTTTTTTTTTAAATTTTTTTTCTTTTTTTTAATTTTATATTTTAAATTTATCTTCTCTTTTTTTTTTTTTTTTTTTTTTTTTTTTTTTTTTTTTTTTTTTTATTTTTTTTTTTTTTAATTTAAAATTTTTTATTTTTTATTTTTTTTTTTTTTATTTTTTTTTTTAATTTTATAAATTTTATTTTAATTTTATTTTTAATTCTTAATATTTTTTATTTTTAAATTTTAAATTATTTTTTAATTCCTTTTTCTTTAATTTTCTATTTTTTTTTTATTTTTTCTTTTTTATTTTTCTATATTTTTTTTCTTTTTTTTTTTTTTGGTACCGGTTTTGATGACGTCAATATAAATAGCACTAGATTGTCGGGTTGAAGGGAAAGGTAAAACTTATGAATTCACGATCTTAGTAACTTTTTGGTGGCAATACTAAACAGTACATTCTTTTTCATGGACACCTTAAATTGTTGTCAGAGTATAATAATTTAAACCTGTTTTTAGACACTGATGGTAAGGTACACCTGTTCCGATGACTCATAAGACAAGATCGTTAGATTACCGTCAAGTGTCTCGTGTCCTGTTTGAATTAGGGTTACTGCTATTGTTCTAAATATGAATGAATTAGTTTAAACGATTGTTTAACGGTATTCGGGGAAAAAATGTAGTTGACATGCGTCATAAATTTCAGGTCGTACGAGATTATTTAAAACATCGACAGTCACTTTTAAAACCGACTAAAGCAACGATTGTATACCATAAAGAGTGAAACAGTACTGAAGTTCTGTAGTCCGGTGAAGCTGTTAAGACCTTGCTAGATCAATAGCGTAGTCAGTTCGAGAAGAAAAAAAAAAGGACTTAAAGTTGAATATTTTTTGTAAGTTATGGGTATTACCTAAATCCAGTGAATTAAACTTTACTCAGATATACTTTAACTTCAGCCGTTAATTGGTACGATATGTTTAATGTGAGAAGGAGATAGTAATACATTAACTAGCCCTAATTAATTATAAAATGCGAAAGTGAGTTTGCATAAATGTCAGGTGTACAGAAAAATATATAGCATAGATTTAATCCAGAAAAAAATGTGCTATTACCGAGATGTGGATATAATCTACTATAACGAAGTCGCAAGTAAAAAGTTTTATTCTATAAACACAGCTGACTCGTATACTGTTTAAATAGAGAACGTCATTGAATTGTTAACGACTGCGGATAATAGATTGGGCACCAAAACCAACCGCAAACGTTAGTGGAACATCTCGCACACGCATCCTCTTCGGTAACAAACAAAACAGTAAGTTAGAAAAACTATTCACACTGACCGACATCGAGAAGTATCTTTTCAGAATTACGTTCTCTATTATTCAGTTACGTATAAAACTTCACCGTTGTATTTGCAAATTTGTATGATCCAATGATAAAGATTATTAATTACTTGCCTTCCTGCAGTTTCAAATATTTTTCAATTATACTTACCATCAAATAGTAATAAAACCTTCTTCAGATCGAAGGCCATACATTTTATATTTTTTATTTCAGCGTATACTATTTACGTAGTATAAAATTTACGTGTATATATAATATATATGTCACTGTTTACATTCAAATAAATAAAGTGTACTTTATTAGAATTTGTATAAGTTATTGATACACAGTTCCAGGTATTTGAAGCGCTTACGGTCTCATCAATAGAATGTTATAAATTCTTACCAAATATAATACAATTATTAAGATAAGAAGGCTTCCACGGAGGTCACGTAACGATTGATGATTCATATGATAATAACCAAATGATCTTGACACATTATACGTCACTTTGGGAACGAGTTCTTTCAAATTGACTCACGCGCATTTTTCCTTTTCTCTTTCGGTAACAATAACATAGATAATTAGTAATAGATTAAAGCATGGGAAAGTGTAAGCAGAGACTAGGGCGATCAGTGGGAAACATTTTCGATGTATTGTTGACATTAATTGAAAATCAGTTTTATTTTAATATTTTTAGCCTGAATGTTAAACACGTTTTCTCGGACGTATGTTATTCGTCCGAATCTAATTAATGAGGTAAGAAAGAATACTGGCTGCTTTAACTGCATCTGCCGGAACATAGACAGCTGCTTGACGTCAAACTTAAAGGTGGTATAGGTGGCCAGGCGAAAATTAGAAAAGGTTTTATCACTATGCTATGTTTAGGATCAACGGGGCTTCTTGTTTATTTTTGCATTAGAATACGCGAATTTCGACGCGTTGAACCATAATTTCTTCAAATAGCTATATATGGTCTTTGACCAGTTTTAATCGATTTTTTTACGAATATATCCCAAAACAAGTAATTTTATTTAGATATTATTCTCAGATTTTTTTCCACAACAATATTCCTATTTCAGTAAATTTGACACAATTTCCTTTTTTTAAATCTACAAATATTTAAAATTTTGAAGTACAATTCTTGTTAATATCAAAAGTACTGGCTGAATAATAACGCACCCATGAAGTATTATAGTAATAAGTACCTACACCCGAGCAATCGACGAGGGTTGCAATAGAAATGCACGAAACTAAATCATTAATTTACACGAATACAAACCAATCACTCCTAATCCTTTTTGTTGATAATTATGTTTTATATTGTTACATTGAAAGTGGCCAAAATCTTAATTTTCAAAATTAAAATATTATCACTAATACATAAGTTGTTCGTAAGCAATATAAGTGAATATTTTGTAATAATGACGAATAATACAACAGCGCAAAAAATATGACCCCTCAGGAGTAAAATAACGGCTCTGTTCAGTCACGGGTACGACCCCTGAAGTGACTAAAATATTTTTCGCAACGGGGCGGGTGTGCGCCGGCCTGGGGAATATAAGCTCCATATATATCGGCACAACATTAGCTCAATACTTAATTTCACAAATTACTGATTTAATTTATACATACCCTGATTTCGATTTTTTAATAATTCAAATATTGATCACATGTGTAGCATGTACACAAATCATAAATAAAAATCCATACAACACACCGACACCGTTAATGTATTACGCACAAAAACAAAAATAACACTAGTGAAATATTATAATACATAAAAGTAAATAATTATGACTACTTGCATTTATTTAGCATAAATAACGATTTTCAATTCTACACAGAAAAGTAGTACCACCACTGACGCGATTCACAATCAGACTGAACCACAGACTATCTCTATAACAGAGGATTGAACGAGTGCACAGACTACTCAAGAGTATACTAGGTATAGAGAATGGTAAAAGAAAATAGAACAGGGTTAATTTGAGATATAGATTGTTTACATATATACTCGTACATCTGACGACCAAGGAATTTATAAGTAATTATAAATTCCTTGATGACGACACGACAGTGTTGCCAGATTTATCGAGTAATTAGGAAACCTTACCCTTTCCTAAACTTAATATTATTATCCCGATACATATAAACGAAATGTACTATTTTTATAGTTTATAAATGTTTTTTGTTAATATAAATTAATAGTGCTACTTCTGATTACTATTCCGCATTTCTTTAATTATAGATTTTATAACAACCATATATTAAACTAGTATAAATCAACTAAGCCTAAACACTGGCAAACATCATTACATAGTATAAAACAAAGTCCACTGCCGCGTCTGTCTGTCTGTCTGTTCGCAATAAACTCAAAAACTACTGAACGGATTTGCATGCGGTTTTCACCAGTAGATAAAGTGATTCATAAGGAAGGTTTTGGTATATAATTTGTCAACGTTTTTTTTTATATTCATGCGGGACAGCGTCTGCCGGGCCAGCTAGTTGTTGCATATAGAAAAAAATTTCGTATCTGCGAATACGTGATAAAGACGTGAAGTAAAAAGAGCGGCAAACAAGCGTTGACACTTGTTTATGCCGCAGCGAGGACGTAAAGATCCGTAAATTGATGTGTTTCTGTTTTTTTTTGTAAAATTATTAATTGAGCTCTGGCTAGGGAGCGTTATATGAATTAATTATTTAGACCTGTAGTTTCTTTTATTATTCTCAATATTAATTATATTGTAATAACTCGAATCAATGTGGTGGAATCAATTCTTTCTAAACTACTTTCTTTGTTTAAATACTAATGAAGCCAGCTAGCAAAATACATTGTATAAAATTATTCTAATGCATTATACTATACGTTTGCAGAAATAAATGCTGTCATGACAGATCGTATTGAGTTCGAACTATATACAAAATGGATTAGAATAAAATAAGGAGCTATACAAAGAAGTAGAATTATTGAAATCTCAGTTAAAAGGAATAATAATAGTGTGAATAATTTCACGGAAGACCGAGATTTCTATTCTTTATTCCGTGGAATAATTTATAGACACTAGGAGAAAAGCAAGCTGTGCTTTGGTAAAAAAAAAACGAACTCTAGATAGCTTCAGTATAGTACTGTGTCATTACTGTCAGGTAGTTCTCATGTGAAGTCACATGTGAAGTTATCTGTGGTATCTAATACGTTTACTGTCAAAAATCATTTACTTATACGTCAAAAATGGAGGAAGATCGTCTTTTTGATGAGCGAGTTTCTATTCGGGAATCTGCTCGCCCCCTTAAAAAATACGGAAGTACGTGTAACCATATGAAAAGGAATGAGGAATATATTAAACATGTGATGACTAAAGGTGATACGTTACAAGGAATAGCCTTGAAATATGGTGTTACGGTATGTATTCTAAACCATTATTTTTTCTTTATTTTCATAAAAAATCGTTCATTCCATTATTATTAATATTTATTTTAGATGGAAAAAATTAGAAGAGCAAACAGATTGTTCGCAACGGATAGTTTATTTTTGAGAGAGTACTTACTTATACCCGTTACCAAAGATTCACCTTTCTATGAGAATGGGGAGCGTGTGACAGAATTACCGCCCCCAAACCACCGTGCCTCTATTGCCAGTATGCCTACCAGGGAGAGGGACTTCTCTCCCGGTAGTCCGGACGAGAAGAAGAGTTTCGACGAATTCCTCAACAGACTGGACTCGTCACTGGCTGATATAAAGAAACACGTAGAGAAGACCAAGGAAAATAGTGAGTGAGTAATATACTTTTGTATTTATTTCTATACTTGAAAGGGAAATTATTGCTTAGACATTATTTTTTTAATTTTATTTTATCCCCTAAGTTATCTTTGTATTCCTAAAATTGTAGAGATATTATCTTGTTCAATATAAAGATGCCTTGTTTCATTTCCTTAAAAAAATAATAAGTATGTTTATGCACTCTTATCTCCTTACGTTATCTTAAACAAATAATGCTATGAACACTTCATATTTTCCATGTTACTTGTAATGAAATTTGAATTTACCTATGAGTGAAAATATGCAATATTTTTAGAATATTATAACATCAGTGATCTAATTTTTTTATATCTCATAAAAAATTCTAAATATATGAGGATGCAGTTTCGTAAAGCTATGGTCTAGCTATCATTCCCACAAAAGCATAGCTAGTATTTGTGGTAATTTAACATGTGATATACATACAAATTATATTATAGCCACCTAAAGAGAATCGATAATTATACTATGCATACAAAAAGCAGTTATTTATAGAGATCAATTCAGCAAGTAACCTCTTAAAGTCCTTAGTAAGACTTATTACTATTATATCTTAAACCTGCCAACAAAATAATAAGTGTAATACTTGCCTATTGCAATTAAATGAATGCATCAATTAGTTTGAACAGAGCTATAAAGCAAAGGATTGAAAAAGTATAGTGGAATTTTTATTACACATACCATATTAGAAGTATCAAAGTAGTTACATGAATGTGTCATTATTACGGTAATAAAATTACAAATGTACTATATATTCATATGAATCTATATATTAATACATGAAGCTATGTACCCCTTTTTAAGCTAATTGTGCGAACCGATGAATGTGAAATTTGGCATAGTTAAAGTTTATATGGAGGAGAAGTAAACAAAACTATTTTTTTGTATATAATGCATTGGAAACACATTAAATTAATTAAAATATACATTACACACACTACTGCTTAAATTACACACAACATATACACACATGTAAATAACAATGACGTTTCGCCATCCTTCATTTTACTCTTACGCTCCAATTACTTTTTTTCATCCTACATTTAATATTTTTAATATGACTTATGTTCCATACCTTACACGCTTGTTAAAATTAACAGGTCACATTGTAGTTTGGTTTTATAATATACTAGTGGACACGGCGGACATGGTCCTGCCTTGATAATAAAAAAAATCTAAAATTCAACCGCAGCGCCACCTACCGGGTCCAATTGTGAATCTAAACCATTCTCGGATCCACTGGCACACGCACACAAAATTTCATCAAAATCAGTCCAACCGTTTAGGAGGAGTTCAGTGACACATACACACTTACAGAAGAAATTTATATATAAAGATAATATATATGCCATACTGAAAAAAAAAATGTATATATATATAATATGTACTAAATTAATAATATACACTAATAATGAAATGATAAATAATTTAACTCTAGTAAATTTATGAAACCACTGAAATAATTATTAATCTTTTTGGTTTTATTGAATGTCGAAATGAATTGTGGTTGAATCTCGACCACTAGTAAAAATAAATTGTTGATTATATGTTAACATAACACTTCAGGATGTCTGCACCTATTTGGCATATTATTATGTCAGGACAATGTTTACATGATAGAAAATGTATGAAAAATCATATGGAAAAGTGAATAATTTAGGTAAAAATATCCTCATATAATAAATGAGTAAGTGAGTGACAAGAAAAAACAGTATTGAGATCTTGAAAAATATATTGAGAGAATTCATGTTCCGTTTGCCACTTTATTTCCTTAGATGGTTGTACTGTAAAGTAAAGATTTGGTTTCATTGTCTTCATTAGCATATACAGGCAGAGCTAGTAATTATTTCATTGTACCTATAGTATTATTCAAAGCAGGGTTTCTAAGTTGTTTTAACTATAAAAAGAGTATCCATGCTTCAATATTTGTAGAAAACAATACAAGATAGATTTTGTAGGTTCAAAAATCTGTATGAATTTGTAAAGTACACTTTAGCCGGAACAGCTTACTTCAATTAATGTTATATAACTATTGTAATAAAATATTTCTGTTAATGAACATGAATTAAAGTAGTCCGGTGAAGCTGTTAAGACCTAGCTTGGTCAATAGCGTAGTCAGTTCGAAAAAAAAAAAAACATGAATTAACAGTATTGTTAGATATGTGCTCCTTAACATGTGAATAATGAATATGAATCAAAACATAATGAGATTCTTAATTAGATGGGTGGCCTCTTTACATCTTATTACATATTCAGTGATAATATATTAAGTGACTAGTTAACAAATATAGGTGCCAGAAACTACACTTGAGATAAGTTTGTTTGTTTAGTCTTGCTGATAAAAAAGTTTATTTTGTATTACTTACTGATATTACATTTTTTATTAACACACATTAACTTTATAATCTAAAGGTTGTATGGGAATATTAGATATTTTATAATGTTGCTTTTATTTCTTGAAGTTTTTGTAATTTTTACTCAATTGATGATAATGGTAAATTAAAATCATTATACCTATTTTATAAATTTGATTAATAAAACTATATAGTGTTCTTTAATTAGTTTAGAGTAAAGTAGAAATAGAAAGTGTGAATCTGTGTGTATTTATATCAAGGTAAGATATTATATTCCCAAAAAAAAAATAGTGGGTGGACTCCCTCTGCGCGAAAGAAGTGAAACTTCTTAATGTGGAAATGAAAATAGGAAGGGGTAGAAATTGATTTTTAGTGAAATTATATTGTTTCTTTAAGACAAACTTTATTAACATTGCTTACAATTCACAATTGATTGCATCTTTTAATTATCATTTTCGAGTGGAGAAATAACCAAATCTTATAACATTTACAACAGGATTATGATAACTAAAGTAAGATACGAAATGTTTGATTATTTTTCTCACTCTATCTCTTTCTATTCCCCCTCTCCAGGTGCGTTGAACGTTTAACGCAACAGTGCTTTCATACCCCCTCCATGTTAGCGTTAAACAGTTAATGCAACCTTGTTGGAAGTCGTATTAGAAGTTTCACTTCAATAAAAATCATTTGTCAATAATAGGTAAAGTAAAGGGATAACAATCTAATAGTGATTTTTTATCACATTAATCTAAATAGGACATGTTAAGATTAAACTAACAACTGATTATAGATAATGTTGATGATGCCTACATTTTTATTAAAAAAATCACTTATTTTTACTTTGGTATTTGGAGTGAAAAACATACCTCTCGTGAAAAGCATTTTTTACTTCGATCAACAATAACTAGATAAAGGGTCACGTACCTATTCCGATGCTCCCTCTCGAAAGAGGCCCCGGGTTGCCTCCCGTGTTCGATAGTATAGATAAAGCGGAATGTCTCGCCGCGAGCATAGAGAAACAATATTCACCGAACACAGCAAACACTGACCCTATACATATTGGATCGATCGAGTCCTCGGCAGAGCGCGCGCTCGCGTCCTCCCCGGCGGATACCCTAACCCCTATCACTTTTGATGAAGTATCGGATGCCATCAAGGGTTCAAAGCTTACAAAGTCCCCAGGTCCCGATGGGATCAGGAGCGAAGTACTGAGACTCCTTCCTGATCGCATCATAGCTCTATTGGTCTGCATCTTCAATGCGGCCATGTTCCAGGGCCACTTTCCAGCTGCCTGGAAGAAGGCCATTGTGATAGGCATACACAAGCCCGGCAAAAAAGCTACGCTTCCCGATAGCTATCGCCCGATTAGCCTGTTGGATACATTAGGTAAATTATACGAGCGGCTCCTTCTGAACCGTCTCCAGACCTCCATATCAGAATTAAATCTGTTGCCCCCTGAACAGTTCGGTTTTCGCGCCGAACACTCTTGTACGAACCAAGTACACCGCCTCACGGAGTACATACTCGCTAGATTCAACGATGAACCCGATCGCATCCCGAAACCGGAAAAATTTAAACCGAAACGCACAATAGCAGTCTTTTTCGATGTCGCCAAGGCCTTCGACAAGGCACGAAGGGCTCATCCATAAGTTAATTCGTTTTCGTATCTCCGATAGGTTAGTGCATATAATCCGCGAATATCTATCAGATAGGACTTTCCATTATAGAGTGGAAGATGAACTTTCCTCACTCTATCCGATACGCTCAGGTGTGCCTCAGGGGTCCTTTCTCGCACCCACACTCTTCAATCTGTTCGTCAGTCACCTACCTCGGTTTAAGGGGGTCGAGGTAGGTTGTTATGCTTTCAAATCTGTCATTCTCACCTATGCTGCCCGGCTAGGTGCAGATATCCAAGAGGATTAACCCCGCGAAAAAAAAAAAGAAAAAAGGTTGTTATGCTGACGATACAGTTATCTACGCTTCCGGCTGGCGGTCGGACTTTCTTAGGAGGCGCATGGAAAAAGCCGTTTGCACACTCGGTGAATGGTTTCGTCGATGGCGCATAGAAGCTAATCCTGATAAAAACGCTGCGTTACTCTTCGATCCCACACAACGCGTCAATAATCTTGAGCCCATCAGGCTATATGAAACCGACATACCTTGGGCCGAAGAAGTCAAATATCTCGGTGTTACATTAGACAGACGGTTAAAGTTCGATTCACATATAGACAGAGTGCGAAACAAAGCCGCTATGGTCTTGGGTCGTCTCCATTCGTTGCTTTGTCATAAGAATAAGATGTCCCTCAAACACAAGCTCACTTTGTATAAGAAGTGTATACGTCCCGTGATGACATATAGCTGTCCCGTTTTTGCGCACATGTCGAATGATAATTTTCATAAGTTGCAGGTTCTTCAAAACCGCTTTTTACGTAAAGTGACCGGTGCCTCGTGGTACGTGCGGAGAGTTGATCTACATAGGGACCTAGGGATGCCCTCTATCTGGATGTACGTAAAATTACTTACGATTAGTTACTTTGAAAAAGCCGTGAATCATCCCAGTCCGTTAGTGGTATCCGCCGCAAAATACGAACCCGTACCGAACGCTGCGCATTATAAAAGACAGTCTGCGGCACATTTTTACTGACTCTCCCGATGAAATAACGGCAGTGAACGATCAGTACCAGCCTGTCTCTCCAAACAGAGCGTGCTCACGCCCACGCCCGCGTAACCACAGATCACACCGCCGTGGTCCGGAGGGTAAATTTCGCTCCCGCATACCTGATTAGGCCCCCCTCGGCAGCGGCTCAAGTCTAGGTCCGTTCCCTCGGCGTGGAGCCCTTGAGTGCGCTGCTCGCTCGATACAGTGACACGATATCTTACATCACTGCGATAACATTACACAAATCACCTCCACACACGTGCACGCATAACGCTTACACATGAAAGTGGAAGGGTTTTATTTTTTTCCCTTATAAAACTGAAATAGTTTATAAAATTATCCTATACGAAATATATATAAGAGTTGTTGAGGTATATATGCTTGGTACACATATATGTTTCAACAACTCACATATGTATGAATAGTTAGCTTAGCTTAGGTTAGCTCTGCGGGGGCGGCGGCGGCGCTCGGCCGGTTGCTCCCCAATATAGGGGGGCCGGGTGCCGCCGACTCTACATGGGAGTCGTGCGGGCGATGGCCGCCTACGGGGCACCGGTGTGGGCTGACGCCCTCGGTGCCGCCAACGTGCGTGCTCTCCGTAATGCGCAGCGCACGGTGGCACTGAGGGCGATCCGAGCGTCCTCGGCGGTGGCCTTCACGCTCGCCGGCTCCCTACCCTGGGAGTTGGAGGCAGGAGTTCTCGCCGCTTTGTACGAATTCACGGCGGCGAGGAAACGAAGTGGGGAGCCTCCGGATCCCAGGGAGGTATAGGGGGAGAGACGGCGTCTCAGGGGAGATGCCGTCGAAAGATGGCAGCAGGACCTGGCGGACGAGCGGTTCGGGCGGTTTACCGTGGACGCCGTCCGCCCGGTCCTGCGGGAGTGGATGTCGAGGAAGTGGGGCTCCCTGACGTTCCGACTGGTGCGGGTACTCACCGAACACAGTTGTTTCGGGTGGTACCTGCACCGGATCGCGTGCAAGGAGCCGACCGCTGCCTGCCATGAGTGCGGCGCTGACGAAGATACCGCGCAGCACACTCTGTCTGAGTGTGCTGCGTGGGGAGAGCAGCGCCGCATTCTGGCGGCGGCGGTAGGAGCGGACTTATCGCTGCCGAGCGTGGTTTCGGCCATGCTCGGCAGCGAACAGGCTTGGCGAGCGATGGCCTCCTTCTGCGAGGAGGTCATCTCGCAGAAGGAGGCGGCGGAGAGGGCCCGCGAGGCAGACCCGCTAAATGGCCGTCTCCGTCAACGGAGGATCGGCAGGAGGAGGTGGCGCTTTGCCCAACTCCTCCTGCCACCGTAGCCGGACCTGAGGGGATGGGCCGGGGGCCCATCTCCTCATTGCACAGGTCCGGCGGACGAGGGGGGGCAGCCGGTGTGTACTCGGTCTGTCCCTCTATAGGTAGGAGCGGTCACCTTCTGCCGGGCGGACCGTGGAGGCGGCTCTACAAGGTTGATTAGCTTGAACGATCCCTTGCCGCCCCCACAAAACGGTCTGTCGGTACACCGTGGGGTTTTAGTCCGGCCGAGTCGGACATAACCCACTCTCTCCCCCGAGAGGGTGGGTATCCATAAGGGATTTCCCCACGTTAAAAAAAAAAGAAGATAGGTCGCACTTTACATGTATCAGGCAACAGCCCAAGCCGAGGTGTGTCGTGCGCTCTTGAGCTAGTTGCCCAAATAATATCGGCTGAGAGCTGTTAAGACCTTGCTAGGTCAACAGCGTAGTCAGTTCGAAAAAAAAGGGTCACGTACAAAATCGAAGCTAAAAGCTGTCCGCGTAAATATATACTTATGTGTAGCTATTTGTTTACTAAGAAAGGGAGAAAAAAAGTTTTAAAACGGTTTTAAGTTCAACCATGACACCTTGTAATAAAGTCACAAATGTTCAAAATATTATCTAATACTTACGATAAAACGAGCAAAGCAATAAATTACTCCCCTCACAAATGAAAAGACAACATAAACAACATTTAGTGTGAATTCAACCTCAAGACGCAATGAATAAAGTACTTTTTCCCGTTATTGTGCGTGGTTGAAGAGCCTTGGCCAAACATTTGTACTACAGGTATAAAATCGGGAATTTTGTTCAAAATTTGATATTATTTGTTAGTTTAAAGCTTAAAATATAACTTATTCAACATGTATTTAGCGAAAGTAAGATACTGCGGCCGTTAAATTGCTTTTTCGGGTATTATTTTTGCATCTTTTGAATACACTGCGGCATGTGAAACGTGCTTACATTGGCTGTGTTTCAAACAAACTAAACAAAATAAAAGCTCACATTTCAAGTGAGCTGTAATTTACCGAGACGTATTTTTCGCGCCGACCCGTTATCTAGTTATTGTTGATCGAAGATTTTTTAGCAGCAATGCTTAATATTTATGACATCTTTGATATGAATATTTATTTTATCTTTGTTTTTTTGATTGTTAAGTTGAGCTTATTTTAATGCTAAAAACATGTTTAGTTTGACATTTCATCAACAATGTTTTTATTAATGTTGTCTGACCTGATTTATGAGGAACTGGTTTATAATAAATTGTGATATATTTTAAAATGGATTAATTAATATCCTCCCATTGCATATGGTCATCTGGTCTAGAAGTTAAGATGTTTGACTAAATAAGTGACAGATTCCATTACTTTTATGTTATGTAGTCGACCTGGTCTAGTTTAAATTTCAGTAAAATTTTCTCCTGCATGCCCTACAAAAGTACACAGCTTACATATATGCAGTGGCTTACAAGGACATAAATTAAATATTTTAAATGGAAGTAGATTGAAAAGAAATTACCATGAAAAGTTTTATTCGACTAAGATTTTTTTTTATGAGTTTTCACAAGAATTTACCATTGTATGCTCTTTGTTATTCTGACTTCATTCTGTTATATGACTTCATTTTTGTTAACTTTCCTATTGCCTCTTCAGTAGTCAAGTTTAAAGTTGTAGGTTGCAATTTTACTCCATTGTTAACATTTTTGTAATATCCTTACAATTCATTATTGTGAATTGTTTTGAAACTTATGAATTGTCTATGTTGAAACTATGGCCAGTCATATTGCAAAGATGATGTGCCCTTTTATTTAGGTCTCTCTTTCTGTGAGTTTGCCTGATATATTAGATCAGACAACTCTAGGGTTACAATTAGAGCTCGAAATATATAAGTATACTAGCGGACCGGGCGGACGTTGTCCTGCCTTGAAAACAAAAAAAATCCTAAAAGTCGATCGCAGCGCCACCTGCCGGGTCCAATTGTGAATCTAAACCATTCTCGAATCTCCACGAACACACACAAAAAAATTCATCAAAATCGGTCCAGTCGTTTAGGAGGAGTTCAGTCACATACACACGCACACAAGAAATATATATATTAAGATATTTCATTATAAATACTTTTTCATTGAGAATGTAATGTTATGTTCATGTATAGAGGTATATATACAATGTATTAATTGTTCAGTATTCCACAGAGGCACAGTAGAAACTAAACAGCAAAAAATTTATTTCGTGTTGCATTAGTAGGTAGACACTTGTGTTTGCTGCTAACATGTTGTCCTAGTCATTAGCGGAATTGTGCAAATTTTCACTATGCTCCATTTACATTCTGCAATGTTGAAAAATCTTTCAACCCATACAAAGTATTGTTTTCCTGAAACAAAAAGAGTTATAATTTTGAAGATAAAAGAATAATATATACTCGAGTATTACAACAATATAATTAGTGTGAATGAACTTGAGTAAAATGTTTCTCTACTGTGTAATGCGAGTTTATTATTTCATATCGCTAATTTGAAATTACTAATATATAGCATTCCGGTTCTAAGTATAGACATCTTGGACAGTCTAGCTAGCGTTGTTTGTATGCATATCCTAACGGTGCACAAAGAAGTCCTAAAAGTTTAACAAATATAGGTGCTAGATGTCGTTTGGGATTTTTCCCTTAGACTACTGTATTGTAGATGGATATTCCAATGTAAAGACTAATTTGTCTCTAGTTATTAGCGACATTTAAGACTAGTATTTAATTGTAATGAAATATAAGCATCTACCTCTATAGTTACATCCGCTTTTGAAGTGGATCTCCATTAGCATAGAATGGCATTGAAATTCTGATCGGCAACCTCTTGTCTGATGAAAAGTAGTGGGGGTAAACACTGTGTTGTGTAGAGTGTTGATAACACCGGTTCTTGTCTGATTGTCAAAGTTAAGCAACGTCGGACGCGGTCTTCACTTGGATAGGTGACCGCATTGGAACATCGCGTGACGTTGGCTTAGTGTTGTTTTCTTTTTTTTTTACTTTCATTGTAATACAAAAGTTATACGATACACCCTGCACTTTTTTGTTTTGGTTGTTAGATTCATGCTAAAATTCTGATGATCATAATTAACTAAAGCGAAAGGAATGCAATTACAAGCCGTCATTAAACTGTTTCCGTTAATAAAAAGGAATGATTGATGTTTTTTTAGCAAGTCTTGTGATCCGCAATGCGCTCAAGGTCAGTGTGCACGTACTGACTGTGTATACGTAGTTCGTCGTACTTTCTATGCTCCCGCGCCGCGCCAGTCACATGACGCCCGCGTCGCCTTTCTTATTTACCTACTTGTACATAGTTAGACGCTTCATGTGCAAAGTGGATTAACCTCCAATTACTCGATATTTATTTGAGGGAAGCCTTGAATAAAATTGATTTGTAAAACCTTCAAAAGATTGAAATATATAAGTTGAAATTTAATGTCTGATCAAAGATATTTTTAACTCTTGTGTTTTTCATAAATATCAATAGTACATCTTTAAAGGTTTTTTAGCCTTGGACCGTCCAAAACCATAAAGGCTTAAGCTCCATATAAACGAATGTAAACCTTATGATGCCCTGGGTAAAGGACTGTTGGAAGCGTAAGTTTAAATTAAAACCGTAATT
Organism: Antheraea yamamai; assembly: GCA_036509395.1. Lineage (NCBI taxonomy): Eukaryota > Metazoa > Arthropoda > Insecta > Lepidoptera > Saturniidae > Antheraea > Antheraea yamamai. The sequence continues at coordinate 6,210,134 of AP028448.1, read as the reverse complement.
AATTAGAAGATTTGAAAAACTGTAACAATAACAAATCATTATAACAATACAATTATGACTTTAAAAGATTGGTTACATATTTAATTTTGAAATTTTAAATTTGGAACATAAAAAATCAGCCGAGAAGTTAATATGGGTGTGCTAATTGTGGCTGAATCGAATTGAATAATGTTTTTTCGAATCGTACTTTGATTTGAATATGGAATATTTAATTTGGATAATTCGAACTATTCCAATTATTCCAATAATTAAAACCATCAAATTATCTCAACTATTCATCAATTTATATTAAATTTCATAAGCATCGTCGTTGCTTTAGTTGGAATAGATGGGCATATATAATATTATTATAACAACTCAAGTAAAAATGTTTGCTCGAATTATTCGAATACTTCAAACAGTTGAAAATTCGTTTCGGTTTTCGACTCGAATTAACCGACTTAATTCACAAACGAATAATTACCAAATTTGAATATTTCTACACTCTTAGCATTTTTTGTAGGATTTTTTAATATTCCTTCTAAAGACATTCTTTCATATATCGCAACGACCAAGCAGTTAATAGTTCATTGGTTCGAGTTATGTTGATTAAATAATGTTAATTACGTATATTAAACTATTTATATTTTCATGATAAAATACGTTGTGCGTTCTACTATTCGGGCGACTTGCACAATGACATACACGAGTTGTTCCTTGTGCGTATTTATCTACGCTATCTGCGGAAATTGTTTGTCAACACGTCTATATTTCTAGTATCTGACTGCAGTAATTCTCTGGTTGTCTTTGTTTGTTTTGTAGTTTTTTGCTTTTGTATATTACTGACCAATTATGGACTTAGAAAAACCTCTACCTACCAACATGCTTTCGTTACGACCTTTTCCTTGATCGAAAGCACCGACTCAGTTGCTAGGATTAAAATCTACGTTCTACCTATCTTGTAGACGTTCGTTTATGATTATTTCGAGAGTCTTCAATTAAAGTACAGATGTTATATTGATAGTTAAAAGTAATGTACGCATGTTATAAGTCGTATATCTTATTTATAGCATCGGTTTATAGAATAAGTTTACGTTAGGTTTAATCGGTATTTATATCTTGTTTACTTTATGGATATTTTTTCATATTTACATAGCGTTCGGGTAACTTAACCGGCGGTCGTATCGACTCTGTCTATTTATGTTGTCAGAGTTTCAGTATATCCTCTGATTTTTATCCGTTATCAAGTTAGCTAGTTTTATTCCAATGTGGCCTAGAATAATCCATACAACATTATCTTTACTTCCTTCAAAATAATAGCTTTATTTGTCAATGATATAGATACTATAACTGATAGATACGTCATAAGCACTTCGACAGCGCCTTGTTAAAACTTGGCTAACTAGTTTATTTTCGACGGCTGCCCCGTCAATTCGCCCGTATATAAGCAACATATGACAATTTCTTTTTCACCACCGATGTTGAGAATATACCATCTTACTTCCACATTATATCTAAGACAGAGTGGCGTTACAATATTACTTTAAGTATGTATGCGCTGTCGTGCCATTTGTTTTGACAAAATATCATGTAGGTAACGTATCTACACCTTTTTACTTGTAATATCATGTTATTTCCCATAAGGTTTTACTCGCGGCTTTGCTGGCGTTATTGTATTTTAATTTTCTTTCGAGAAATTTGAGTTTTTTTATGGGTTAAGGTACTCTTATGCCCTTTTTTGTACTAGTGCCTACGTGTATGTAAAATTCATTATAATCGGTTTAGTAGTTAATACGTGAATATGTAACAAACAAATTCACGTTCACGTTTAATGTTAGTTAGGATAGCTCTAAAGTATAGATTACTATATAATTTAAAAAAAAAAAACAAGAAATCTCACGTTGAAGAAACTGACAATGTTCACGGAATTATCTGAAAATAAAATTTCTTTTTAATAATATAATCCTACACAGAAGAATGTTTTCATTGCCCATGAAATTGTCTGAAATGTGTCAGACAATTGTTAAAGTACCTTTCAGACCAAAAAACGATTCTCGAGTTATTGGTTAAAACGGGCAAAACCTAGTAACACTTAAGTAGGAGTAAAAGTACTAATTTAGTACACTTGCGAACGTTACGGTACCGCAAAGTAAATTTAAATTCAAATCCTTGTGAATTTATTATTTATCGTATCTATTCCAAATTCGTTGCGTGTGAATTGATAATTAAACATTTTGGCAACTAATTGTGCCCGCGACTCCGTCCGAGTGGAATCTAATGTAAAAAATAGTGACTAATATAGTCATCTGAATGTATTAAGTCCATTTATTTGTCTACTTTTCTCTCGTACTTACGCCGCGTCGTCATTAAAACCACAATAACTTTTGATAGAGTGGACCGATTTTAATGAAACAAACACTAAGTTACTCCCGAGGATATGCTTTACGATTTTTTTGCTGAGAGTTTATTGTGAACCCAGTAGCTTAGCAGTGATGCGTGTTCATACAAACAGAGAGACAGACAGACATATTAATATTATAAAATGATTGAAATTTTTTCACGAAAATCGAAAAAGTACAGACACGTTAGATTTACATTCTTATTATATGTATAGATAAGTTGTCCACTGAGTTGAATGTTATTTTTATTACTTCCCCGTCTTTGACTCATAAAAGTCCTAATTAAGTATTTTATTGACTGTGTCACTCCCAGAATTAGAAGTATCTAATGGCGTCTCGTACGTTAAAGGTAGTCACGTCATTCGGGCTACATAGCGAGTCAAAGAAATATACATACAAACTGTCGGAAAACATTACCTTTCAGTGCAGCCGGGTAAAAGAAAAACTAGATCAGGAGTATGGTTGAATACGTTTATTATGACTGGTTGAAATATTTGAGTCGTTTCAAAATGAGTTAAATCCAATATTCATCGTTCATGTACCTAACATGTTTATTTTTTTTTAAGATTTCCAATTTTTATGCACCGAGAACGAAGTTCAAATTTTGCCGTTCATAGGTATTTCGTTTTTTTAATGATTTTCATATTTTAAATGCACAATTTTTTCTTTAATATCATAGGAGGCTAACGAACAGGTAGGTCACCTCATGTTAAGTGATCACCGTCGTCCATAGACACTTGCAATACCAGGGGAGTCGCAAGTTCGCCGCCAGCCTGTGTTTGAGGGAGGGGAAGTGGGTGAGCGTAGGTAGGCCTCCGGCGCTCTTACTGACCGAACGAAACGCAACAATGCAAGCACTGTTACTTCACGCCGGTTTTCTGTGAGATGGTGGTGCTACCCCGGATGAGCCGACCCATTCATGCTGAAACCAGTAATAGCTTCAGCGTGGTTCTAGCACCTACCAATGGCTATTAGGAACCTATTAGGTACGGCTATAATTGGATTTACCTTATTTTGAAATGTAATGACACATTTAGATGTTTATAATATCTTTGGATTCCATGTGGTGTGTTATTCTTTATTTTAAAAAGAACTTCATAAAATTATGAAAACATTAAATTCAAAATTCAGAGGATATAAAACACAGCAAACTTTAATAATCAAAAGAATCTCGCGGTTTTTCCTTGAATATCTTTTACAGTTTCGTTTTTATAATGTTTCTTACTAAGATCTCTGAGTTATGGATGATTAAAACATCAGCATCTGCTGTTGAAATAAATGTATGAACGAACTTTGACTATACATTTTGAACTGAGATGCCATATGAGCAAACTTTGAAAAGAATTTTATACTTATTGAAGTGCAAACTTCTTTAGGCGCGTTGAGCGGTATTTTTGGCAGGAGATAAATTTATAATTTCGCGTGATGACATGCAAGTATACGTGACCGATCGTATTGCACTCGTGCGGCTGGCGTCTGACTAGTGACGCGTAGTATAGGGGCCTGTGCGCATCTAGTATTGATATTTTGTCTTGAGATTGTGCAGCCTATCATGCATCAACTATATCGTCTTTATATATAAATTTCTTCTGACGTGTGTATGTCACAGAACTTCTCCTAAACGATTTTGATGAAATTTTGTGTGCGTGTTCCAGTGGATCCAAGAATGGTTTAGATTCACAATTGGACCCGGTAGGTGGCGCTGCGGTTGAATTTTAGGACTTTCTTTATTATCAAGGCGAGACAACGTCCGCCGTCCCCGCTAGTGCTGTATAAAAATGTATATAATTATTTCTAGGAGTGCCAATAGATGTGAAAACCAGACTAATTTTAGTAATTACAATTTACAAATTAGGAAATTTAAATAATTCACACTACAATTAATTAAAAAAATTCAAAACAGAACATAGTATTCTATTGTGTTGAGTTTACACTTCTGTCGCCAGTCCTTATGACTGCCTCGACTTTTTTCTTAAAGCGATGATGGCCTACTTGCGTTGATTGGCCTAGTGTGTTTGGACACAGCGCCAATTGATGCATGTGGGAATTCTGGCAACTGGTCGGAGTTTTCGATGAATAAAAACGGCACAATGGAACATGACTGTAAGGTGTTTTCTAATCCCGTTTGGCTAGCTACAGTCCTCGAGTGTAAAATCTATCACCAAACAGCTTTCGGTGTATTCCGGCAGCTAGAATCCTCTAGGTTTATCATTTTAGACCACCTCGTTATTTAATATCAGATGAGGTCGTGGTCAAGCGCTAAAACCCATAGGGTGTTATAACAAAAAAGTTAAATACGTATTGAATACTTGCTTTAAAAAAGTTTGGATACGTACGTATTAAATGCACCGCGCTCGCCGAATGGTCGACATTCTGCTCTTCTATCTCTGTTTGGTTAGGTTAGGTTAGACTTGCGAAAAAGGATAACGCGATCTTGCCGCGGCAGCCGTCGGCAAGCGCGGTGCATTTAATACGTAAGTGTCCAAACTTTTTTAAAGCAAGTATTCAATACGTATTTAACTTTTTTGTAATAACACGGATAAAGTATAAAAAATACTATCGGTGAATTTACCGCTCAATTTTTTAAGCATGCGAACGTATTCCTACATGTATCATTATTTTTAAGACTAACCTTATATAAACGGAATGTCTCGATCGATCTTGTTCTTATGTAACGCCAACGTAACTTAGAACGCGTTAAGGTCACGTATATATCAGCTTGGCGTATAAAGTACAAATTTTCCGATCGCAAGCCGTTTTGTCGAGGCCCAGGTGTTTACAAATGTGAATAGCGTGTTTCAAACGTTTCTTATTTTTTTATTTTGAGCGTTTTTGCAATTTTATTGTGTGGTTTTTTTTGTAAGTTTTAAGTTTATAACAACACTAGCGACCCGTCCCAGCTTCGCGCTGGGTGCATTGTAGATATTCATTTTGATGAAACACTGTCAAGGGCAGTTTTGACCTACATGACATGTACAACGTATGTAATGTATTTAATTGGATAAGGAATAATACTGTTTTGCATAAAATAGCTCGGTAATTAACAAATAGTTATTTTTATAAAAAGATAAAAATTGTTACTGTGGGTTATCCTTCAGAGATAAATATATACCACTAGCGGGCCCGGCTGACGTTGTCCCGCCCTGATTACTCCCCCGCAACCCCCTTGTGGGTGGAATTTCGTAAAATCCGTTCTTAGCTGACCTCTACTCGGCGAAAGGAATATTCCTACCATATTTCAAGTCGCTACGCCTTATGGTTCCAGAGATATCGTGATGAGTCAATATATAGGTGGGAATCTCTTATATATATATATAGAAGATTGCGGACTGTTTATCGATCTTTTTCAGTTATCTATACTTAATATTATAAAGTGGTAAAATTTGTGAGTTTGTGACGTTGTACGGGGTAATCCAGGAACAATTGGTTCGATTTGAAAATTTTTTTCAGTGTTTTATAGCTCATTTATCGAGGAAGGTTATAGGCTAAGGTTATAGGCTATATATCATTACGCTAAGACCAATAGGAGCGGAGCATCAATGAAGAATGTTTCAAAATCGGTTTTTTTTCCCCTTGAGAGCTTCCGCTGCGTGTTAGCGTTAGCCCAAAGTAACTATTCTACGCGAGCAAAGTCGCGGGTAGAGGCTAGTTACATATACAATTCCGTATTATATTCATTTGATCTATCTCCTAAGGTTTAGCCAGCGTTTGCAATTTAAGCGCATAAAAATATGTTTGTTACGACATCTCATGAGAAATCTTTGAATTTTTCGGTTATTCTGTACTATAACAAGTACGTATTATACATATAAACCTTCCTCATTAATCACGCTATCTATTGCTGTATTAAAATCCGTTAAATAGTTTAAAAGATCTAAGGGAAAAGACAGCGGAAGCGACTTTATTTTATACTATGTAAAGATGAGGTTAGAACGAAAGAGTGTCAAAATTATCTATACTTCTATACTAATATTATAAAGAGGTAAAGTTTGTGCGTTTGTGACGTGGGGTTGTAGGGGGTAATCTCAGGAACTACTGGTCCGATTTGAATAATTATTTCAGTGTTATATGGCTCATTCATCGAGAATCGTTATAGGCTATATATCATCACGCTAAGGCCAATAGGAGCGGAGCACAGATGAAAAATGTTTCAAAATCGAGATGTTTTTTTCTTTTTGAGAGCTTCTGCTGCGTGTCAGCGTTAACCCGGAGTAGTAACTATTACTACGCGGACGAAGTCGCGGGCAGGGGCTAGTAGGATATAATTATATACTCTATCATTCTTAACTTGTTTGTTTTATAAAGCGTGCAACTGAACCTTTTAATATATATACACTGTGGTAAGTATATTTCGCAAATTACGTAAATCCCATTCATATTCAAAAAATGGTAGAACCTTTGTAATGTTCACAGACTACACTTTGTACTACGTAATATTCATATTTGGGTTCGAAGGGTGTGGTTGGTAACACCCATTAGTTCACGACCCGTTCTGGTTTAAGTTTTCAGGTGTAGAAATTTATTATGACCACCATCAGACCATGGGCCCTTTTTAGGTTAGTTATCTATAGCTGTGTGAATTGCATGTTTATTTGTTTTGGCATAACATAAACTGCTATGGTCTTTAAAATTTTACGTGAAATATTAGGATTATGAAATTGCCGTTTTGTATGAAAAAATTTAAATGAATTTTTTTCATGTATTTTTTATTTGTATTAATCGAAGTAATCACACATGCAATCAATGCATCTTTGCCAACGCAGTGGCAGTTTGTTGATGCCCTTCTTAAAGAAATCAACTCGACGGGAGGCAACAAATTCTTCAAAGGCATTTTGTACTGCCTCTCGGGTATTGAATTTCTTTCCCGCCAAGGACTTATCCAAATTCTGGAAAAGTAGTAGTCTGTAGGTGCAAGGTCTGGTGAGTAGGGCGGATGACGGAGAACTTCCAACCCCAGTTCTTGCAACTTGGAGACCGTCTGCTGTGCAGTATGAGGTCGCGCGTTGTCGTGCAGCAGCAGCGGAGACGAGCGATTGACCAATGCTGGTTGGAGATGTGCCAGCTTCTCCATCATTGTGTTCAGTTCTTCACAGTACACATCTGCAGTAATGCTCACCCCGTTTGGTAAGAAGCTGTGATGAATCACACCGGCGCTAGACCACCAAACAGTGATCATCACTTTTCTAGGGGTAAGTTTTCGTTTAGGGCATTGTTTAGGTGCTGAACCAGGATCCAACCAACTTGCTGAGCGCTTGCGGTTATCAAACAGAATTTATTTTTCATCGCAGGTAACAATGCGGTTCAAAATTCCTTCATTTGTGTGTCTGTTGAGCAGTGCAAGGCACGTCTCGACGCGTACTTCGCGCTGGTGATCATTGAGTTCGTGGAGCACCAATTTGTCAAGGTTTTTTACCTTGCCAATTTGACGCAAATGGACCAATATTGTTTTTACGCTAACGTCGAAAGCTGCTGCTAATTCAGCCGTAGATTGTGTATTATCAGCTTCCACAATCGCCTTTAATTCGTCATTGTTGACTAAAGTCTTCGGACGACCGCGAGGTTCATTTTTCAGGTCGAAATTCCCAGAACGGAAGCGAGCAAACCAATAACAGGTGGTGCGTTGGTTTGTAGTGTTAGCTCCGTAAACGTCGTTGATGTTGCGTGCCGCTTGTGCCGCGTTGCTGCCACGACGGTACTCATATTCCATAATTACTCGAATTTTTAACGTATCCATGATGACAAAAAAGATTGAAATGCGATGAAAATGTAATACTAATCAATAAACAAATGACTACTTTTGGAAAAAGAATTCCGTGTTTTTAAAATAAAATTAATTTGAAATTAGAATTCTTAGCCAAACAAAAATTATTTTGATTTGAAATGGCCAGTACTGCAGAACGGCAATTTCATAGGTAAAGACCTATTATTTAAAGTCGGAAAATATTGAATTTTACGGGCAATGAATTGGATAGGCTCCTGAATGATTTGCTAAAGATAATTTAGTTGAAGATTCATTTTAGCTTTAAGTCTGAAGTGACGTATACAAACGCGGTGGCGCGTCGCGTCAATAGTAGTATTTTATAAATCACATATTATGTATTTTTTATTAATACTGACGAACTTAGTATTTATACATATTAATTACACTACAATTCGATTAATCATTTTATAAACAAGTTTGAAGCTTTATCTACCTCCATATCCTAGTTTTTTTTTCAAGTTCACAAAGATTTGAAAGTGTAAAATATATTGTATTATTTTTAGGTACTTAATATTATTTCAAGAGATTGTTTGAACGCGTTAATCTCTGCAAGTAACAATAAGTATTGATATAAGAAGGGAAACTTGTTATGGGAGAGCTTTGAAATTCTAATCGGCAACCTTTTTGTGTAACGATAAGTGGTGGGGATAAACACTGTGTCGGGAAGAATGTTGAAAACACCGGTTCTCTTCGGATCACCGAAGTGAAACAACGTTAGGCGCGGCCAGTACTTGGATGGGTGACCGCCTGGGAAAACCGTGTGATGTTGGTCTTCTGTTGTATTTTTTAGTCAAAATGTTTTCCTGCAATACAAACTTTACTTATGTCGTGTGTCTTTACGACGTATCCTGTTTTCTTTTATATTTTAGTAAGAAGTTTATAAGCTACGTAACATCATATTACGGACCTCAGGAGCAGATTAATGTACAAAACGTAGGAGAGAAAATACATTATGTGAATACAGTTACGAAGTTATAATGCTTGTATAGAGGGCGAAGTTGAAAAAACATTATATATAGATACTTAATCGCATTTTATGTATTGGTGTATTTAGTATTACCGCAATAGTTACATAATTATAATATTACTAGCGAGCCCGGCGGACGTTGTTCAGCACTGATAATAAAAGAAACGATGACAAATTATAGACTTAAACATTCTTTGTAAATCACTCTATTTACCGAAAACTGCATGAAAATCCGTTCAGTAGCTTTTGTTTTTATCGCGAACAGACAGACAGATAATCGTTTAAATGACGCTACCTACATGAACAGTATATAGTTGCTTAACTTATATAATACTAGCTGTGCCCGCGACTTCGTCCTTCATGGAACCATACGTAAAAACCAGCGGTTCATAAAGTCAGCTGAATGCATTAAGTCCATTTGATTACCTACTTTTCTCTCGTACTTACTCCGCGTCGTCATTAAAATTACAATAACTTTTGATAGAGTGGACCAATTTTAATGACACAAAGACTAAGTTATTCTCGAAGATATGGCTTATGATTTCCTTGGTGTCGTTTTATTGTGAACCCAGTACTTTAGCAGTGATGCGTGTTCACACAAATAGACAGACAGACACACGGACAGACATTTCGAAAAATGTTTGAAATGTCTTTTATTTCATATTCCTAGACACCTGCAACAATTTTTTTCAAATCGAAAATGTCCAGACATGTTTGATTTATATTCTTATTGTATGTATTAGATATACTTACATAGTATTACCAGGATTTTTACATAATCATAATATTTTGTACTATATAAACCACGCTTTATAAAGATCGCTTATATAACGCTATCTACTTGAATAGGATACAGGTGCTTAACTTCTATTATATCTTCCTATGGTGTACAATAAAATGTAGAATTATTGTCACATACGCATGTCTTGCTAAAATTCTTGACAAATGTTAAAGGTTTGACATAAATTCAACTTCATAGTTTTACGTTCACAGTCGGATACAACGACGCTAAAACGGATGTTATTGTGTGAATTATTCACTCTCCAGAATATTCCTTTCGGTGACGTACGTCTAAAAATAGCTTCCTTTGTGTGTGTCAGTCTTAACGGCTTATTGCGGTCTCTGGACTGTTGAACAACTTCCACATTACGAAAGAAACAAAGCGAACTAGGTGTAGATTTTATTTTAAAGCTTGGCTTTATATAGCATATTAAATACAAAAGAGCCACAAACCAAAATTAATTTATTTTGCAGAAATGTCATTTAAACTTTTGAAAATTTAATTTTATTAAGAACTAGCTGACCCGTGCAACTTCGTCTGCACCAAATCGGTTATTACCGGTTTCAATTGTATTTTTAAACGCAAATAATCTTATAAAACCTAAAACCCTATTGCAGCGTTATCCAGCACTTCCAATCGTGAATCCAAACTATGCAGGGACTCACTCAAACATATACCCAGTTGGTATGTGAGAAATCTTTTAAAATAAGTCTAGAATCTGTTCGCAGCATTACCTAAAGTAGTGTCATCAAAGTGAAGATCAAAACTAACTTACATATATAGCCGATAAATGTCTTCCCAGTACCCCTTGTAACTTCATCACGTAACATACTGTAAAAGTTGAACTTTATCTACATTAAATTTCCATTTTGTTTTAGTTGTTTGTTTTATAAGAATTTGTAAAGTATACGTGAAATCTGCATTCAATTTTAATTTGGTCACATTTATTTTACTTTTGACATACAAACCACTGTTTTTACTGAGATACTGAACTTGGGATAATATACCTTTCTAACAGTGAAAGAATTTTTGAAATCGGACCATAGTAGGTACCAAGCATTCCTCGAAAACAAAACTTTACCACTCATTATAATATTAGTATAAATACAACATAGTAACTGCAAACAGTAGTCCGGTGAAGCTGTTAAGACCTTGCTAGGTCAATAGCGTGGTCAGTTCGAGAAAAAAAAATAACTGCATACACCTCAACTGATTTATTTTAATCTTGAACCCTTGAATCTTTAAACCTGAACCCAACTACTTCAAGACTCAACAACATTTAGAAAACTAATTTTATCAAATATCGAAACAACACACGTACTGATAGAACGCTAGTTGAGATTCATCTTCTACAATGCAATGTAACTATTATCTAGGTTTATGTTTTAGGAAAAAATCTTGTCACCTTTGTTTAGCAAACATTTTTTATACAATAAAATAAATGTAACAACATATAAGTGACAGTTTCGTTTACACATATTTTTTTCATATCAGGTTGATAATTACGCATAGAAATGTCATATAGCGGTAGCTCAGTTATAACTTACTGGACATTATATGGTCCGCCGGAGCCGACGGTTCGAATCCCGGCGATCTTTTTTTTTGGTATTTTTTTTTTAAGTAGCTTAGGGAAATATAGCTTATCTTTTTAGCTAATCTGTCTGCTATATATAGCACAATGAAAATTTACCAAAATCCGTCAAAAATTTCATTAACTACAAATTTTTGACTTTCGTCCGTTATCCTGGAGAATCCCTTGCGTTTTATGAGATAAAAAGTATTCTAGATGTAACCTTGTAATATTAGTTATCACTGTGCCAAATTTTGTAAAAATTGGTTCAGTACTTTCAGAGTGGTACGTGTTCAAAGGGACAGACAAACGGGCAGATCCTGGAGAATCCCTTGTGTTTTATGAGATAAAAAGTATCCTAGATGTAATCTCGTAATATTAGTTATCACTGTGCCAAGTTTCGTCAAAATCGGTTCAGTACTTTCAGAGTGATGCGTGTTCACAGGGACAGACAGACAGACAGACAAAAATTGTAAAAAGATTATTTTTGGCTTCTATATCGATAACAAAATCTACCCCGATAAAAATTTTCAAAAAAATATTTAATGTACAGATTTGACCTCGCTACAGTTTTATTATAGTATAGATTATTTGTAGATTAGTTGTAAGTTGCCGTTGTTTTTTAATTGCACTGTAATAACTATCAGGTATAGTCTAGCCGCTTTGTCGTGTTTCGATGAATTAAAAAAAAGAATTAAAAGGAACACGAATATATCAACAAAATCAGGCGGTTGTAGTTGTACGTCCTTATGGTTTTGAAAAGTATAGTGGTTAAGCAGAGAGAGAGAGAGAGAGGTCACTGGTCGAATTCTTTGTTTACTACTGTTTTTTTTACGAACATAATTGTCAATTCTCTGCCATGTTTAAATATTTATATATATATCTTAGTTGTTTATTACAAATTATGGTCAGTTTGAAATTAAAAGGCAGTGTGTCGATTATGTCCGCATGTTTATTTCCATCTAAGTTTTTATGTCTGAAAAATTTTACCTCGAAAAATAAGACTCATTTCTATAGATATCAAACTCTCAAACCATAAATATAGTCGTCAATAGACTCGTTAGTATTTTCACGCCAGGACACGGATACAATGCATGCATGGCGTTACAAACAAGTTCCCAAAGCGAATGTATTCATATAATTTTTAATATCTATTAACTATATTTTGAAATGGCATTGCCGCACGATAAGTGGATAGCGTTGTTGCGAAACGTGTGATTGTGTAAAAATACCTGTTCAAATTACACTGTTATTAATTTTTAACATAATCTTTAAATACCAGTTCTCTTTGTTATTCTTCGACTAGCAGACTTTCCCCGCGTTGTTGGCTATTACAATTGGCGAGGGATGAATCGAATCCAAAACGTAGGTAATCTAGAACTGCCTATGAAAAATTCCACATGCAATGTTCATAGTTCTACGCCGATACGTTCAGTAGTTGACGTGATTGAGCCTCAAATGAACTCTATTTTCATTATACGTGTATATTATGGTGATTTTTTAAACGAATATTTTTCGGTTCCGAAGCAAGGTGTTGGAAATACGTAAAAAAAGACTGATAATTTGAGCTTTTAATTTGAATTTCAAGTACTCTCCCAGAGTGTGAGAAGATTTTCCATATATAATACACTCTAATATATGTTTTTTTAATTTTTGTAACTCGACGGCACTTTATGCTATCATATCATTCGAACTCAGAAATTACTCAGAATTGAGCGCTCTACAATAGTGCTTATGGCGACTTAACTGTAACTTACACCCCTAAGGCAGTACAAGTCACTAAAGTCAATTTATGTAGAAATTTCTTATTATTTTATTAATAACTGAACCTACAGGCAAAATGTTAGTGAGAAATGTGTAGGAAATTGATTTTTCCACAAAAAAGTTAAAAATCAAAGTTTATCGGTTTATATGGGAAATCTTTTCACGCTTTGAGAAAGTACTTACAGTTAGTATTAAGGGCTCAAATTTTCAGGTAAATTTTGTTACATATATCCAACAAAATATTACATCGGGACCAAAAAAAATAGTCATTAAAAAAATGCAGCCTAATTATTTATAGATTAGTAATGACACATCACAATCAGGCTTAGATGTGTCTAGCTAAGAAACTGATATATTTATATTATACACCCCAAAAATATTCCCCAGTTTCTCTTCAATCTGGTAAATAAACAAGGTTTGTTGTTTGTTTTGTATCGGCCAAGAGAAAAGACACACAGTAGATAATATTGCTACACGTTCGGTATACATTACATTGGAATTCTTGTCCACCGAAACAAGTTTCATATCATCTCCAACATTATTGCATAAGGCTGTAGCTGTGGGACACATATATATTGATTATTAGCTTTTACTGTTTGAGTTGGGCTTATCTAAATTTATTAATATAATTTTGACTTTATCTATCGGTTCGATTTTGTTACTGCATACAGTTCTTTATCGCTAGATATATTTTTACTGAAAATGTAATGGATATTAAGAATGTTTATAATTTGTAATTGTTTGCTCGCTAGCTTTTGCTCGTGTTAATGTAAAGTTGACCTAATTTGATGACCATCTTATGTCCTTTTCTACATCCCTGACAATGTTTATGCGAAATTTTATGATCGGCTGTATAGTTAAGGCGTAAATGCGTAATAAACAAACAAACTCAAATTCGCATTTGTAATAATAGTTAGAGTTAGGATTTTATTGGTAGGTACATAAGAGTGTGGTGTTAAAAAATTATTCTATAGTGTATTCTTTTCTTATCTATAACTAGCGGGTCCAGCGGATGATAATAATAATAAAAAAAGCATTGATAAATTATATACCCTAAACCTTGCACAAGAATCACTTTATCTACTGGTGCAAACCTCATGAAAATCTGTTCAACAGTTTTTGAGCTTATCGCGAACAGACAGACAGATGTGGAAGAGGACTTTGTTTTATATAATACTAGCGGGCCCGGCAGACGTTGTCCCGTCCTGATTAAAAATAAATCCTTGACAAATTACATACCAAAACGTTCCTCATGAATCACTTTATCCACTGGTGAAAAGCGTATGAAGATCCGTTCAGTAGTTTTTGAGTTTATCGCGAACAGACAGACAGACAGACGCGGTAGGGGACTTTGTTTTATACTATGTAATGATGTAGTGATATTATGTCTGTAAGAGTGGGTGAGCTTGTATAATAGTGAGAGAGTTGTTGAGGTACTCTGCCATAAAGCAGCTTGCTTGAGCTCCTTTCCATGGTATGTTTGGGTAACATTGACATACGAGGCGTTGCATCTTACCCCTAAAATAAATTTTTTGGGACTGTCCGTAATATTGCATTCCCACGGAACTGCTGATTGGATTCTATGAATACGCCTTGAGTGATGATATTTTATTTTTTTACTAGCTGATTCCCGCTACTTCGTCTGCGTTGATTATTATCCTAACAACCTATTTTATGTGCAAAGGAAGCACACCGCCTTATTTCTCCATGGCGAGAAAACACACATCTATGAACGTGTAGTGCTTAAAACATCGTTTTTAAACTTTAGTGACTTTATACTAAATGAAGATATCGTGATATTTCAAATAAGAATCAAGTGTTTAAGAGATAAAATAAAAAAATCTATCAGGTTGTTTTTCAGTGATACGCGCATTGGCTTATCATTTTATTTAGGTACTAGCTGTACCCGCGACATTGTCCGTTTGAAACCTTATATAAAAACAGTGATTAATGAAGTCATCTGAATGTATTAAGTCCGTTTACTTATCTACTTTTCTCTCGTACTTACGCCGCGTCGTCATGAAAATTACAATAACTTTTGATAGAGTGGACCGATTTTAATGAAACAAAGGCTAAGTTACTCCCGAGGATATGCTTTATGATTTTCTTGCTGAGGTTTTATTATGAACCCAGTACTTTAGCAGTGATGCGTGTTCATATAAACAGACAAAAAGGCAGACAGACATTTCTAAAAATGATTGAAATGTATTCTATTACTTATTCCTAGACACCTGCAACAATTTTTTTCTCGATAATCGAAAAGTACAGACACGTTAGATTTACATTCTTATTATATGCATAGATAGAAGAAGAAGATAATAGATATTAAGTTTTATATATATTAATTCAACATGGACGATGTCTTTGCGGTGACTAGTCTTCAATAAAGAACGGATTCGTAATGGTACCATGTTTCTAGACTTGCGTGTTGTGTCTAAGAATATAAATCAAGGTCAATATAAGAATATAAATGTCTAAGTCTCCCTTTCCATTTTAATGTTTTATACTGGCTTACTCACCGGACGCTGTGTTGTATAATAACAATACTTATTTATATCAACGGTGGATAAGCTAATTGACCAATGCGTATTTGACAGTCATCGCAGGTTAGCCAATTACCCTTTGTACAGCCATTATGTATATAATAATGTCTACATAAAACAGATAATATTGCCGCTTTTTACACTTTGATATAATCTGTAACTAGATGGCGCAGCAGTGCATCGATTTTCATTCTGTTTAATCTGCCTCCGTAAATATTGTTAAGTGTAATTATTTGAAAGAGAATAGATAATATTTACGGTTATTCTGCTGTAACTTAATTATTTATAGATGCACTAGTTTTTGTCCGTAGCATCATTTGCGTTAATAGTGATTATATTTATCCTTCGGGAACAGTACATTTCGGTACTCTATGCCGTGTACTGTACTCCAGACAACGTGTAAATATTTTTTTATGTCTATCAGTTGAGCAGTTAAGGAGTGAAAGCGTGATAAATAAATACACAAACTCACATTCTAGACATTCACATTATATAATAATAGTTAGGATAGATATAATATTACCTAGAAATAATGATAGATGCGTACGGAGCTGTGGACTAAGTTTTATTGTATTTAAATCGAAATTAAATGCCGATTTCAAAGTATTTCATGAAGGCAGTAATAATGTACCTTATCATCATTACATAGTATAAAGCAAATGGCTCTACTGCGTCTGTCTGTTTGCGATAAACTCAAAAACTAATATTCAGATTTTCATGCGGTTTTCACCAGTGGATAAAGCCATTCATGACGAAGTTGGTGAGACTATATTGTTGCACTGGTATTGTCCTCGACAAATTTTTTGACCGCTCTAAATATAGTTGCGCAGAACACAAATTTTGGTATTAATTTGTATTATATGTACAACATCGAAGCAACTTAAGGATAAATAAATGCCAATTTTGGATTGCTATAATAATATTTTAACTTTACTTTGTATTAAACTTTTGACTATGAGACGCGCAAGCCCAAACTTGCGGCTATATTCATAGCGGTTAAAAAGATTGACGAGGACTATAGTTTGTTTTATTCAGTTTCAGTTTTAAACTCGCTTTAGATAAAATAAAAATGGAGAATATCATTATTTTTGTGCTATTTTATTTATCTAAAGAGGTTCATTCTGCGTGCCATTTTTAAAATTGGTTTCATAGTGCTTCTAGTACGTGCCCATTCTTTGTAGTGAACGAGATGACGACGTGCCAATGACCTTTTTTCTGTCGATAACGATAAACATCATTGACACGACTTTGCTTGCTTTTATGATAATGTAAATTAGAACGGATATTTTTCTGGGATAAATATGTATGATAACGTGTTGTATATTAGGATACTACCGATAGAAATAGTTCAAGGGTACTTTTAATATATGCATAGAGATTATTCATAGGTTTGTTTTCGTAGTCTTCAAGTATCTCGAGTATGAATTAAATGGTAAATTTTTCAATATCACTGTGCTAAAGAAAATGTATGTTTATAATTATTCTGTTAGAGAAACAGTAGATTGAATTATAAAGACATTGAGAAAATGTTGTATAATTATTATTCGTTTAATACGTTGGGCGTACTAAATGTTTCCAGAATGAATAAGAATACAATATTAATCTGGTAAAAAAAAATTGTTTCTCAAAATATTAACCCTTAACTTCAATGCACTTTTTCATACGAATAAACAAAAAATATATGCCAACCCTCCGTCGTGACCTCGTAAATATGCTTTTTATACTCATCAACAGCCTCTTCTGGCGTTGAAAAGAATAACCTACAATATCTACGTTTTTTTTTCCTTTCAATAATCAGTTTGTTTGTCTGGCTTTGTAAGAGCTGGTATTGTCATAGTGCAAGATGGTACGGCGTTTTTGGTTATTTTGCCGAGTTCCTCGATATCTTTCCATAAACAAATGATCGTGTACCAAGGACTTTTATTTTTTGTACGATGATCCTCTAAAGCGACAGTAACCACGTTTCCAGTTTTATTAATAAAAGTAAATAATCATCCGTTTAGCGGCAGACCGCACACCCGTCACTTACAGTGGATTGCTTTTGGGATTCTAGCTGTAAAACCATGTTTCGTCACCTATCAGATATCACACGAAATTTGACGTCCCTTCTTTCAATCAGGTAAGCATGGTTTTGCACCAAGTGACATCGGGCTTCTTTTGAGCCTCGGTTAAATTGTAAGGGCTCCATCTGAAATATAGTTTTATCCCACCCAAATGTTTATGTAGGATTGATTGTATCTGGTTCATGCCTATGCCAAAGCATGTCCGAATTCCAAAGTAGGTTACATTCTCGTCTGCTTCGATCATACGACGTACAACATCGATGATTTCGTTATTCATAGCGGTAGATGGGCATGGTCGTCTATACAAACATACAAATTGTCACTGATATTAAAACGACCGCGTTTAAATTATGCAAACCAGCTCCGTCGACTAGCATGCTCGTCCATTTACTGAAGCAGTTTGAATGCCTGCTACACTCTGCTGTGCTCTTCATCAAATAACACTTAAAATCGTAGTAGGTAATACTACGAAAATTTTCACGAATTAAATCCATGGTAACACAGACAAATAATATTTAAAATGGCGCCAGAATGCAAAGACAAGTGACAAATAGATAAGTAGTAGTAATCATATTCGTCCAATAGGACAGGCGAAGGAATTAATCCATAATGATAATTCTGAAGTAACTGGACTTTACGACCAAAGAGTTCCATATTCAAATATTGTAACTAATTTTAAATATTCTTAATTAATAAGTGGCCAGTTCCGGAAATCTTTAGTGCTCCCTAAGTAAATATATCGCGTGTGTAAATTAATATAACAAATGGACGGTATATCATTTTAAAAGCCTTTGATGTTCAATAATCACTGAAAGAATCAGTATAGTGTATTACTATGTACTGTAAAAAATTGAGTTTGTGAGTAATAACCTATCGGTCGATGACCTAGGATTGTAATCCTTCAGTGTACTGAAGGCCTGGTTGACGTTGGATGACCTTGGATTACGATTATTTAGATTATCATTGCGCATTCCCGCTTGATGCTCCTGTTATATATAAAGAAAATCTATATAAAAGAACTAACTTACTTACTGACATATCAACTCCCAGAACAAACTACTGGCGCCAGGGCCATGAACATTTGAATTCTACATATTCTCTCGGCTATACTTATCGATTTTATATGCAAGGTTTATATATACGTAGAGTTGAAAATAATTACTGCATAAAATGCATATACGAAGCCGCAGTAAATTGCTAGTTACCTGTTAAACTGTTAGAGTGCATAAAGTATCAAACAAGCATCCAATTTATGTTATATTAATTACTTTTAGGAACTTATATTGCTGAAATTATCTCAAAGAATTGTTAGTAATGGTTTGACTAATGAAATGTCGATTCGATATTCACAGCTTCGAACTTCGACGTGCGTTAATGAATTTTTCGGGATTCACTTGCATTTACTAATTTGATAACACTATCGACTGACGCTGAAAAGAAATATTGTGAGGTAATAAAAATGTTCTTGTAGGTCACCTTGTGTGAGGGAAATTGTCGTTTTCTCTGTTTGGTATGGTGATTACCCTCATACATTACCCCGAGAAGAGTTCTTTGTTATAGTGTTATTAAGGTTTATAATGTAAATAAATAAATATCTGCATGAGGTCAATTATGTGTAGGTACTTATTGATTTCCCAAGGAGTTTTTGCGGCACCTCAGTTTTTTTTCCGAGGTATTATCTTCCATCCACTATAGTTACGTACAATACCGCAACTATATTACGTAAAAGGCCTATTACAAAATATGGAGTTAAATAACACAAGATCATGAATAAAATATAAAGATCTCACCAAAAACTCCGAAGTTTTATATCGAATTGCTAGAACTAGGAATAAATAATAATAACAAAGAATATTTATTCATAATTAGAAACTATAGCATAATTGGCAAATATTGATCAGCACAATTTTCTGATAAAAAGAAATAAGTGGTGTAACAATATATATATATCTTTTTCAGATTTGTGAAAGACCTAGACGATGGTTACGTGCGTCATAGGCCGACTGCGCGACTCAGGCAGTCTGCATCGATGGGCGCTTCGACGTCGTACAACGAGGTGATACCGCCGCCGCTGCCTCCGCCACCGGTGATGCTGACGCAGGGTCGGCGCGTCGACTCCTCACTCAGACGGCTCGAGAGGGCGCACGATGATCTCTTTCAATTGTAGCGGCCGAAGCAGCGCAGGTAATGTTTACCTTTATATTTATTTGTGTTAAAATCTACGAACAGGATTGTTTTATTATTAACAAGCAGGCCCGGCAGACGTTGTCCCGTACTGATTATAAAAAAAATCCTGGACAAATTATATACCAAAACGTTCCTCGTGAACCACTTTATCCACTGGTGAAAACCGCATAAAGATCCGTTTAGTAGTTTTTGAGTTTATCGCGAACAGACAGACAGACAGACGCGGTAGGGGACTTTGTTTTATACTATGTAATGATTTTATCATTTAATTATCATTTAGTAATTTTGTAACGTGATATTTTAGCTTTAAAGCATAAAAGGTACGTGACAATTTATGTAAAGGATTCGCCAAACGGGAAAGCGTTTTATACGCTCATCGAGGCGTACTGGCGTTGCGTACTAGCGCTGCGTTAGAACGTCGCGTTGTGTGCTGTTCAACACGTATTCAGCAATACGCGTCGCTAATGAAACGCGCGCGCGCTCCGTTTGACGGGTTTCAACTTCAATAGTATAACACAACGCGGCCTTCTAACGCAACGCTAGTACGCCACACCAGTACGCCTTAATGCGCGTTCTATTTGGCGAAGTTTGGTTAAACATCGGTTCATAGCTCTTTACTAATAATCCGGATTTAAATATGAAATTGTCGTTTCAACGCACTGACCACTTTGAGTTAAAATGAAACGTCTATGGTGTCGTCAGATTTCAGGGTGAAACTTTTTTCCATACAAAATCATTTGTAATTTAAGTTTGATTGTTCGTATTGTTATTACATTGAACGCGATAATCTCTGGAGTTACCGATGAGATTTAGATATGTTTTTAACATTTTCTTAGTCCATTTAATAAGGAAGATTACAGTTAGTTACGAGGTCGACGCGTTACGTAACAGGAGTACTTCGTAAGGAATTAACTGCATGGACAGTAATTCAAAAATTTAAAAAATTAAACGAAAGTAAACAGCTCTGCATCACTAGTGAGTTTTGCAAGAATAACGTGACGATTTTTATAGGTGGTAGAGCCACGTTGAAGCTATTATTGGTTTCAGCATGAATGGGTCGGCTCGTCCGGGGTAGTACCACCCTCTCATAGAAAACCGACGTGAAGCAACAGTGCTTGCATTGTTTCGTTTCGTTAGGCCAGTTATAGCGCCGGAGGCCCACCTCCCCTCTTCTCTCCCCCCTCCCTCCTTTGCCCCCAAACATGGGCTGGCAACGCACTTTCGACTCCCCTGGTGTTGTTAGTTTCTATGGATGGTGGTGATCACTTAACGTCAGTTGACCCACCTGTTCGTTTGCCTGCTATGACAAAAAAAAAAACGATGTTAGTGATACAGTATTTAATTAGTGGTTATATAATTTTAGTTTTATAATAGTTTTTTACTATAGTTTAAGACTTTTGTCTTGAACTATAATTCGTGCGATTGCCTCAGACAACTTAGAGTTGAATATACATACATAACATATACCGCAGTCTTCTTTTAGACTGGTTTTATTGCTGTCGCTGACGTCATCGCCTCTCAACTATGTTTATTTTATTACTTATAAAATATTTGAATTTATATTAATGCTAGCTTTTGCCCCTCAGCTTTACTCGCGTTATTGTAGATTTGACCTATTCTTCGGGGACAGTATTTGTTTCTGTATGAAATGTGCTATGTACTTCTATATACTTTTGACAATTTGTATACAAAATTTTGTTACGATCGATTGAGTTCAAACAGCCTTGTAAATCAAGTAGGTGGTAGTGCCACGCTGAAGTTATTACTGGTTTCAGCATGAATGGGTCGGATCGTCCGGGGTACTACCACCCTCTCATAGAAAACCGACGTGAAGTAACAATGCTCGCATTGTTGCGTTTCGTTCGGTCAGTGAGAGCGCCGGAGACCCACCTCTCCTCTTCTTCCCCCTTCCCTTCCTCTCCTCCCCCCAAACACGGGATGGCAACGCACTTGTGACTCCCCTGGTGTTGCAAGTGTCTATAGACGGTGGTGATCACTTAACATCAGGTGATCCACCTGTTCGTTTGCCTCCTATGATATATAAAAAAAAACAATTTTTAAATATATCTATCTATCAGTTTGTTCCAGCTGAAACAGTTGGACTGATTTTGACGGAACTTTCATTGGCAGAAAGTTGATGTTATAAGGAAAGTTAATTTATATTTTAGAAAAAAAAAAGGTTTGGAGCAAATATTATACATTATAAAGATACAGACGAAGATGCGGCCAGTTGTTAGACAACAGATTATCATCAACGGAATAATGCCCAAAATCAAAATACTTTATGCAATTTAGGCCCTAAGAAGGCGTTTACGAACGTCAAAACTACCACCGCTTCGGACAAACAACCCAGTCATCGAGAAGAACCGGCAAGAAACGTGATCGGGTTTATCTTTTTATATATACACTAGCTGTTCCCGCGAGTTCGTTCGCGTGGAATAGTTAGTTACTTTGGGCTAACGCTAACACGCAGCGAAAGGTCTGAAAAGGAAAAAAAAACGATTTTCAAACATTCTTCATTAGGGCTCCGCTCCTATAGGCCTCAGCGTGACGATATATAGTCCATATATAGCCTTCATCGATAAATGAGCTATCTAACACAAAAATAATTTTTCAAATCAGACCTGTAGTTCCTGAGATTAGCGCGTTCAAGCAACAAACCGTCCAGCTTTATAATATTAGTATAGACTAGGGGGCCCGGCAGACGTTGTCCCGCCCTGATTATAAAAGAATCCTTAACAAATTACATACGAAAACACTCCTCATGAATCACTTTATCCACTGGTGAAAACCGCATGAAAATCCGTTCAGTAGTTTTTGAGTTTATCGCGAACAGACAGACAGACAGACGCGGTAGGGGACTTTATTTTATACTATGTAATGATATATTTAAAATACATTAACGTTTTTAGCGGATGCATAGAGAGTGGTGTCGATTCCAGACATCACCATCGTCCATATGTATATTGGATATAAAATAGCCTCAAAACAAAACAAACAAAGCCCGCTTGACATGGCGCTTATACTTACATTCCTTTTTTATCGTAATAACGTTTTTAATCATTTGTTATCTATTGCGTTGCGTATAGTTGTTGTAATAATAACTTGTAATTACAGGTACGCGCGGTTGCACTGAACGTGACGGTCTGTGTGGACGTCACAGCGTCATGTTGCTGACGTCACAGCGTCATGCTGCTGTCGTCACAGCGTCATGTTGCTGTCGTCACAGCGTCATGCTGCTGTCGTCACAGCGCCATGTTGCTGTCGTCACAGCGTCATGCTGCTGACGTTACAACGCAATGCTGCATCGTTCACGGTGGCGATTCCACAATCGCATCGATGAATATTGCATACGTAGACTTTAACAAGGCTATCGGTGAGTCCAAACGTGTATTTGTTTGTAAACGTGTTTATGTTATATTATTATATTCCTGTATTTATATAATATTAAAATAACTTATTTTAAACGCTAATGTTTATTAGTCGATTTTATTTATATTATTTGTCGATCGATTTAGCAAATACGAAACTGTCGTTTGCTGTGAATGTAATAGTAATATTTTCTTCAGGTTCTAGTCGAGTATTTATTATGTAATTCGAAGTCAATTACAAATGTAATTCAGTAAAAAAATCAATGAAAATAAAGAATGTAAGTATATTCGAAGTTATGTACTATTCGTAGAAGACCAGAATCGAATAATTGAATCTATTGGAGTGAGTACTTGTTAAACGATGAATATTAAAGTCATCGTCAATCTTTCTGATCACTCTGAATATAGAAACTCAGGTCACAAACATACCTAAGTATAAATACGTGCTATATTATACGTATAACATCAGGATAACACTTAAGGACAAACAAATAAAGGCTAATTTTAGTATTCTATATTAACATGTTAACAATACAGCGTAAACTCTACGGGTGTTATTACAAAAATGTTAAATACGTATTGAATACTTGCTTTAAAAAGGTTTCGAAATAAATGCACCGCGGTCGCTGAATGTTCGCCATCTTGCTCTTTTGTCTCGCTTTGGTTACGTTAGGTTAGACTTGCGAAAAAGGATAACGCGAACTTGCATCGGACGAGCGCGGTGCATTTAATTCGAAACCTGTTTTAAAGCAAGTATTCAATACGTATTTAACTTTTTTGTAATAACACCGTCCATAACGAATTTCAATAGCCGGACCTTTTTTTTTCGTTATAAAGAATTTTCGGTATACGCAGGGAAGAGTACAAATAAATGGTTTTGTGGTAAACCATACAAATTGAACTAATTTCTATGTTATAGAAGGTTTTTCGTTATGACGAGTTTACACTGTATTTTGTATTTAACTCTTGCTGTATTGACAAGCTCAAGTTTAACGTTATATTCAGAGTGGCCAAAAATATTAACGAGAACTGTGAGTAAATGGTCATTAAAATACATTTGAAACTAATCGAACAGTTCCAATAAATTCCATATATTGTCAAGATTGTTTTAATTCATCGAGAAGTATGTCGATTATAACGTTTTTTTAATAAATCGTTCTATTTTTAAAGTTTAAATCAAGTTATATTTTTTGCCCAAAATCTTTTGTAAACGTAAATAAGATGTTTAAAAAAATCTGATTCACAAAACATGAAAGGTTATTTTATAAATAAAATGGAACAATATTATAAATATTCTGTTTTTAAAAGTATCATAAACATTTTGTACATTAATTAATGGAATGAATAAAAACTCTTTTAACTTGGATCCTTTGTGATATTTAATCTGTAATTATTTTCAAACGAATCAGCATACATTTTATGAAGCCGTAAAAAAATTATAATTTTATCGTTTCAATCATTTATATATTTATGTTATAAACCATTCGAGCTATGTTTGATCTTTAGCAACTGAGAATATATTATGTTTGCTTTATGAGAGATATCTTGAATGAGAATTCTCAGTAAATGTCATCGTCAGACTCACCGAGGCTAATAAATGTGTGATACATAATATAAATATATAGAACTTGGATGTACGTAATTGTATCAGATATATATCTGTTTAGTATAATAATTGTTGGTAAAGCTGAAATTTGTTTTAATGATTTAAAAAAAAGGAAACTTTAAATTTCTTAGAATTGTCCGCCATTTTGTGTTGCACTCGAAAAATTAAAATAGACGTATTTTAAATCTCGGAAAACACTCTAAAATTTTCGTTTTAAATTGATTTAAATGATACCTATTATCTGTGAGAATAAGTAACCGTCCGTATTCGAGACAAAGCTGAATTTATTGCATTTAATCGTCCACTAATAATGTTTATGTCCACCGTTAATAGATGGCGTCACAGTACAGTTAGCTTGCGCTTTCATGTGATTGCTGCCTTTAAATAACAAGCGACATAATTCTATTATAGTCTGGTGAAGCTATAAAAGCCAGTCAGGTCAATAGCGTACAATTAAAAATACTACGTATGCTGCAGTCGAGTGTAAAGGTCAGTCAAGCCAATAGTGCAGTCAGTTCGAAAAAAACGATATAATTTAATTAGTCAGGTGCTTCAAATAGAAAGGATTGTGTGGTTTTATGAAACCACGGTAAAAGTGAAACTTTTTTTCACACTATAGACATTTAACTAATAATAGTCTATACACTACACGGTCAGCTGCAGCGAACTATAGGCGCCGCCATATTGGCCCTGGCTGCTCTGACGAGCGCCTTTCACTTTATCCCTACTCCGCGGCCGACCATCACGCGACATGCAACACACAGACGAAAAAGTTTGAGACGATGTAATAAAAGTTTCACTTTAATAATCAATTGCTGTCTGGTTGTTGTTTGATCGTGTTGATTAAAACAAAGTGTTGGGTCGACAAATTTTCATAAAGAGTCAGTATATTTGAAAGCAGCTATATTAAACTCTTATACGAGTAACGGTTAAATATTCTTTAGAAATATTAGCTATAAATATATTTAAAGTGTGATTTAATTTTATCCAAATGTTTGAAAATTGATATGATTTTATATCTGACATTATGTGTTACTGAAACTTAAGTATGTCCTTATAAGATAAAATGAAATAAAAGGTTCGATTGGCATTAATCAATGTTTTGTTGTAAACTTGCATATAAACAATCAAAGTGTCTCTAATAAAGTTTTCGACCAAACTTCAAATGTATTGTTCCCTTCCTGTGGGATTATAAAAGAGTGTAAATTTTTTACAAAGTGACTTTAGGTTATGTTTCGATACGAGGTTAAAAATTTGTCAAGAAAATGAAATATCATTAAAAGCCAAAGTAATCGACTAAAAAAATTTCTTTTTGTCATATGTACTATAAATAATGAGTTATCTGAAGAAATATAATAATTTTACAACAAAATGGCGACAGCTATACGATTACTTTAAAAATTTACTTAGTGTATTAACCTTATTACGAGATGAAAAAATGCTTGAAATTAATGATTATGGTAGAATATTTTAGTCAAGAAAAAGAACACAATTTATTTATTTCATTGCTCTAATTTAAAATTCGAATTTTCGAAATTATTTGTTTTCTTAGCAAATTTTATTAGACAGTTTTACTTAAACAAAGTTCGGCTTTACATTAACAATAAAGATTAGATAGTAATAGTAAATGTATCGATATGTAATATAATAAATAATAGTCCAATATAATGTTGTGAGGCACTAAATTTGTTAATGTGTATACAATTAATACTGTTTTTTGAGCTTAATATGTGAAATATAGTTAATAAGTGATTACGATTCATTCAGATGAGAATAATCATTATGTAAATAGAAAAAAAAGAACAAGCCAAAAAAATGCTTTGTCAATAATTTGTCCATTTTAATATATAATATAGGGTTACTGTGAAAGCTAAAGTCTCCAGCAAAATTATAAGGCTAAAAGATCCCATCACACTTCGTAACTATATGATAATAATCATAAATACAGTGCTACAACAAAATAATCCCAAGGAGGGTTGATGTCAGACAGGCGGCCGATCGTAAAAATTTAGCCAAGTCACATATACCACAACATGACAAACGTGTTGTACCGACTCTACTTATGCGGGATAAGGGTAAGAAGAAGAAGATAGCGTTACTGTGAATCTAGAATAATATATTGACGTTTTGTATTTACAAAAATAATTTTAAAATTCTATTGCATTCTAAAGGTAATTAATTAACTCTTCAATTATTCTTTTTATGTATTCATGATTTAACTTCCTGTTTTTAAATAAAGCTCTTGAAATACTTTTGTCACAAATATCGTTTTAATGAGTTACGCGTACGACAAAATATTGGTCTTTATAGCTTAAAATAACATTAGTGATTCTAAAAATAAATATCGATAACTTGATGTCAAAGGACTAGTTATTTGTGCAGAAAGGTTGTCAGTCCCAGAAATGCAGAAACTGGAAGAGTAAGGAACGTCTGAATTCCGTATCTTTTTAGGAAGTCATGTCTGAAGTCATCACTGTTAACTCGGTACGTTGCATTACAAATAACAAGATTTTCTTTGATAAACATGTCTTTTAATTTATTGACAAAATATTTTCCGAAAAAAAAAATTGTCCGTGTAGTTTAACTAAATTTAAAGAATGTATATCTAAAACACTTTAACTGTGGTTATTTATTTTATGTATTTAATGGATTTAAACAAACAAACATCGGGAAGAATACAAATAAAAATTGCACTATAATTATAAAATCAATGTAATTATATAGCTAGAATGAACCTTACCCATTTACATTTGTATGTAATATTTCAAGTCGCAGAATGTCTGACTTTTCCATACAATTTTAAAGATTTATGTTAATAAAAATACTAGAAAATTCAGCTCTTAGATACAACGGCTATTCTTCCATCTTTTCGTAGGTTGATATCGTAATGGGTGTAGATTAGCCTAAGTTGAGTAATTATTTGTCTGTCGTTGTAAGAATGTCACAATTAGTCCGGTCAATTCACACACATGACAAAAGTATTGAGGCATTTTTATAGATAATTGTATGATCTACAATTTTTTTCGGACCTAATTTTGTGATAAAACTTACCGTTACGCGTTATTGAGACTTTGACTGAAAAAAATTCATAGCAATTTTTAGCTCTATACGAGGTTATTTTCACTAGTTTAGGGCTAATTTGTGAGAACCTTCTAGAAATAACGACCGATTATAAAATAATAACAGATATATACACGTAAATTAATAAAAAATGTATGTCCACCTATTGCTCGCTGCTACACATTGCTCGATGAAAGTTTTTGAATGATAATTTGATAATATTAAATTATCTCTCATTCGATGGATTAATTTGTAATTACCTACTGTAGATGGCCCAGATTGTTTTTTTTTACTTTTATATACATATTTGTTTTTCTTTTATTTGATAAACAAGATTTCAGTGACTTGTGATTATATTTATTTCCTTAATATATAGGAACTATATAAGGTAATAAACTTTAAATATAAAGTGTAAACTCTTTATAACATCGTTCGTTACAACGAAAAACTTTCTATAACGTAGAAATTACTTCAATTTGGGTGGCTTACCACAAAACCATTTATTTGTTCTCTTCACTTCATATAACGAAAATTCTTTATAACGAAAAAAATGCTCGGTCTCGGCTCGGAAATTCGTTATAAAGACTTTACACTGTATATATATATATTAGTAACTTCTTTAAGCTCAATACTATGGCAGTTTTATTAATTCATTTAAAAGAAAAATAACATTTAATTATTTTACGTTATGGTGCTATTATGTTACATAATTTTTAACAGTTCTTCATGTGTAATGTACCGTAAATTCATCGTTCTTTATAGATAAATATATTTTTTAAATTATTTTACCATTAACATATTTACTAATAACGCGCCTTGTTTGGAAAACTACATTACGATCATTTTTAATATGCGAATATTTTAAAACACTAAATACAAAAATGAAAATGACTATAGGTAAGCGTACTTTGTTTTGACGTATCAATTGTCACTATGTTCGTAACCTAAAATTGTTTCTTTTTATATTGTGTCATCGTTTTAGGAATGAAATTGTAAGAAAAATTAATTTAGTGAAAAATGTAAATAGAGATTATATAAAATTAAATATAATTTATGTATGCGAGAAATCGGATTTAAACTTTCGTTGTAACCAAAAATTGTGTGTGTTTTTACCGATTAATCAGCGCTTACATTATTGTAACGTAGTAGCAATTTGTTTATTTATGCTAGTTGAGCTTTAATAAAACATATTTTATTCCATGTTTATTTAATTGTTTTATTTATTTAATATTCTTGCACAAGTTACGAAGGTCAGAGCCGGAGGATCCAAAAAAAACCAAATTACTATAAATGAATTTATTAAACATAAATATTACAAAAATGAATCTAAAACTAGAGATTATCGCCGATATTAGGCTTACTCTCACACTAAACCTACATTGTGAGAGTGTCGCCGATGTTAGGCTAACTCTCACACTAAACCTAAACTAAAACTAATAGCATAATGAATGCTACCGATATTAGGTTAACACTGTCTTTCCGTTGTTTTCGTCCAAGTATTTATACATGGACAATGTGGGAACGGAGGAGTCGGACCACCGAACGTTTCCACTAAGTTTGTGCACCTGTTGTGGAAATTGCTGACTCGTATGCTTGAACACCTGCCGCAACTTGGAACTGGGAACTCGGCATTCTTCTTATTAATCGATTGTGTTGTATAGCGATGGCGTAATACTTTGAACACCTACCGCATCGTGGGACTGGAACTCTTAGTCAGCAATTGTGGTGTGTAGCGATGGCGTAACATCTCCCCCCTCAGAACGGCAACTATTTTAGAACTTTGAGAGAAAATGTTGCCGGAGCCCTTTGTGAGGTTGCGGTTATTTCAGCATCCTCGTCTTGCGTATCTTCAGTCTTGACGTTCATCTGATTTCTCTTACGATTTTTATAGAATCGGCGTATGAATAATGCAGTACCTATTATAACTGCAGCAGCAAGTATCACGTAGACTGGTATTGTGGTGTGATTAACAACATTAGATGAAGTCTGGTCCAGGTATATCAATGGTTGCAGCATTGACTTCTCTTGGTATTTGTGAAGATCCCTGAAGTTGACAGAGTTTAGTTTTAGCTGTGGTAATGGTAATGTATATGGAGCTTCAGATTTCATCGAAATTTTCATGATTTTCAGAGGTTGTCCTTCAATTCTATCGTAGCTATTTCTTATACTGATTTCTTCTGTATTCAGGGAACAGCTAATTGGAATACTAATAAGAAAGCTTCCTCGCACTGTGTTGTAGCTCTCGTGTATGAATTTTTGTCGGGTGAGGAAAGGAAGTAACGTAGTGCCTTTCGTCAAGCCGGGCCGCAGCTTCTTTAGATAGTTTGATTGAATTCATCTCGCAGGATGGATCCACGGAATGATTGTTAATGAGGTGCTGGATACAATCTGGTTGTACTTGGACTTGATGCTTCATGTCTTCTTCGCATGGGAAATTATTGTACTTCGGGCATTCTGCCTCTATGTACATGAATGCCTGTCTGTTACTTGCTATTAAAGGATAGGGAGGTATGATAGATAGGTTATTTCTAATAGGAATGATAGCTAATCTATATATATCGTAATTTTTGAGTGATACTATGGGAAACTTTAAAGTAATAACTATACGCCTGTCTGAAAAATAGTAGCCAGGTTTAATAATATTATAAGCCTCTTAGATCTATTCCTAAAACATACCCTTGGGGGTAAATCAATTCTAATTTATCCCACTTTGTGGATATATATCTAAACTAACAATAGAATTGTGTGTGCCCGATGCACGCACAAAACTTAAAATATTCTATAACGTAGAAAAATCTGTCATAATATCATCTGTATTTTCTGAGATGATTATTAATAATTGCATATATCTAAACTAACAATAAAATGGTGTGTGCTTGATGCACGCACAAAACTTAGAATGTTCTCTAATCTAGAAAGTTCTGTCATAATATCATCTGTACTTTCTGAGATGATTATTAATAATAATTGAACAAATTTAGCATATTTAATAAAACTTATGTTTCTATGTGCCTTGTTGTTTAAAAGAAGCGCTAAAGTACAATTAATCATTCCTTGATTTTAAACTATCTGTATTATAACTCTTTTTTTTTTGTTGGTGTGCCATCCAGTCCTTACTTTAATTACTGTGTTTGCTGTTTTTTTTAAACTCATGCGTAATTTTCGCTTGATTATTTTGCAATGAAATTAATCGCGTCTAAGCAATCGAGATTACCGGTTATGCTTTTAATAATGGAACCTAGACCATCTATAATACCCTTTGCATTATGCTGGGGCTTGAAGCTACTCAAATGACTTAATATTTTCTGTCATATATTTAGATATTCGACTTATAATTCATAAAAAGTAGGTGTCATTTAGAAAGTTTAGTCTTAAAGTCGGATAGCTAAGTTCGGAACTCTTTTAATGCGTGATGTAGCTACTGGGCCGTGTTTTTTTTTTTTTGGTAGTATATCAGCTAAATCAGCAAAAATGGTGACTTGAGTACAGCGCGGAGCAGGTTTTTGTCGACTAATCAATTGGTTGTTAATAAAAATTGCTTGGTTCGGTTGATATTCAATTTCAGGCTTGCGTGTCCTATTACGGTTTTCTATTAAGGTCGTTCGGTTAGTATGTGTTAGTTACGAAACTTTTCCTGAATAACCGGGATTAAATCATAAATACGTGAAGATGAATATATTAAGAGGGCGGGTTGACCTTGGGATGCACATATTCTTTTATAGCACTAATAACGTCTTTAGTCAAGTTATTTCCGGATATCTGTACACATATCCTCGTGTGAGTGTTAAACGGTTTTGTAACTGTCGGTGAGCTTACACTCGTTAGTGTGAATATCGACTAAAATCGGCTAATCCATTGAGAAAATTATATCGTGTGGAGACGGGTTAATTTCTAAAATAACGCGGTTATCGCTAACTACCGTAAGACAGTCTCTTATGACGCAATTTCATACTACTTGTTACGGTATAACCGCGTCACCATTGTGAATATTAATCGGAACTCCAACTAACTTAAAAGAATTTGCCGGGATAACGTCTTCATATGGATTAATATTTCGCGAGGAACTTTTGAATGGGATTCATAGCGTCGCGAGTTATTATGACTTTATTCTTGAGATTCACACTTTCCAAGCAAGTAAAGTTCAATAAGTCCGTCAAAGTAATTATGGAAACGGTACACAAATAATTTAATACAATCAAGATTATTTAGTTCTGGGAAACACTGTGGAATCACAGAATAATCATTGCGAGTGGTAGCATGCACATTACTTACTTCGAAAGAATCAAAGTTAAGAGGTACATGCGGATAATAACGTTCAACTGCTTCAG
This sequence comes from Antheraea yamamai, assembly GCA_036509395.1. NCBI lineage: Eukaryota > Metazoa > Arthropoda > Insecta > Lepidoptera > Saturniidae > Antheraea > Antheraea yamamai. The sequence goes on along the minus strand of AP028448.1, from coordinate 6,177,755 downwards.
GGCTGATGAAAGACTGATTCGTTCCGGTATCTATAAGGAATTTTAGAGGAGGATTGGAAATTTGGATATAGGGAGGTTGCCATTGCGTTTGGATGCTAATTTCTATTTTGAGCTTCTTGATTTCTGAGCTTTGTGAAATTCTGCTCTTTATTTGTAGAAGGTTGGAGGATGTTTGCGTCATCCGTGTCTCTCAGTTCACAATTGATATAATACGAATAGTACTGAGTCCCATCATGGTCGTATGCCGTGGGACAGTCATAATTAAATTCATATTCTGGGTAATACGAATAAGGTTCATAGTCAGGGTAATGGTACATTTCATTATCAAAGCAATCGTTGAGATTCATCTCCCTCGTATTAAAGTAGTTACTAGGCGGCGTGTTGCCTGACTTTGGCCAGTCATGTCCGCCCAAACCAGTAGGTGGTAAGGGTTTGGTCACATAATTACATACACCGCTCATTGGCTTAGGGCCTGTATTGAATGATTGAGCTCTCAGTTGCATTTTAAATGAATTGTGTTGAGCATTGTAGTTAGGAGGCAACGCACGGAATATTTGTTGGGTGCGGGAAGGACCTTGAGGGTGTCGGTTTATTGGAAGTGTAGTGTATGCGCTATAGCATACATACGCTGTCTCGTGTGTTCCCATGTTGGTAAGAAAATAGCAAACGTCATTGTCACGAGAGCCGCGGGCGCGTGTAGACGATTGTGCTATAGTTACGCATACGTGGGCATTGTCGAGCCGGTGAGGAGCACAAAGGATACCCTACATTTGGCGACGAGGCAAAGGTAAACATATTTTATTACAGTAACGTAAACATTCAACCTTGATAAAGCTTATTGTATTAATACTTTATTAAGCAATATCATAGATGTATATTTAAAATACATTATATATCTTACTAAATGAATGGGAATTCTCGATAAACGTAATAAATATTTACTAAAAAAGAAGAAAAACAGTAAATATGGAAAACATTAAGAAAGATGTAAGGTAATAATGAAATAAAATAGCATAGCTATATAACACTAGTTATGGTACTTTTTACTATTTGAATTAGGGTTTCATCTTGAGTTGTTTTACGCGACACCCACTTGAGGTTCTCGTTTGCAGGATGGCATGAAATTATTATAGTCTGTTTATATCATGTTCCTTATAAAATAGAGACTTGATATTTTTAAAACATTGTTGTGAATGGCACAGTAGTTAGCAACTTAAAAAATATATATATATATATATATATATATATATATATATATTATTTATTGGGAACTTCATTTTTATTCCAAATAAAGCATAATTATATTTTAGCCAGCAAATAAAATATATTTCATGTGATTATATGACCAGTTTAGTTATTATCGTGTAGTGATGTATCCAGTAGGGTTTACCGATATCGATATCTCTCAATAGTGTGCCTACATTAAATTGGACTGGGTTGACAAAAACGCCATTAAATTGGAAATTGTCTGGTGAGTCAGATGACCACCTCCATTAAATTGGACTGGGTTGACAAAACCGCCATTAAATTGGAAATTGTCTGGTGGGTCAGATGACCGCCTCCATTAAATTGGACTGGGTTGACAAAACCGCCATTAAATTGGAAATTGTCTGGTGGGTCAGATGACCGCCTCCATTAAATTGGACTGGGTTGACAAAACCGCCATTAAATTGGAAATTGTCTGGTGGGTCAGATGACCACCTCCATTAAATTGGACTGGGTTGACAAAACCGCCATTAAATTGGAAATTGTCTGGTGGGTCAGATGACCGCCTCCATTAAATTGGACGGGGTTGACAAAACCGCCATTAAATTGGAAATTGTCTGGTGGGTCAGATGACCGCCTCCATTAAATTGGACTGGGTTGACAAAACCGCCATTAAATTGGAAATTGTCTGGTGGGTCAGATGACCACCTCCATTAAATTGGACTGGGTTGACAAAACCGCCATTAAATTGGAAATTGTCTGGTGGGTCAGATGACCGCCTCCATTAAATTGGACTGGGTTGACAAAACCGCCATTAAATTGGAAATTGTCTGGTGGGTCAGATGAACACCTCCATTAAATTGGACTGGGTTGACAAAACCGCCATTAAATTGGAAATTGTCTGGTGGGTCAGATGACCGCCTCCATTGAATTGGACTGGGTTGACAAAACCGCCATTAAATTGGAAATTGTCTGGTGGGTCAGATGACCGCCTCCATTAAATTGGACTGGGTAGACAAAACCGCCATTAAATTGGAAATTGTCTGGTGGGTCAGATGACCGCCTCCATTAAATTGGACTGGGTTGACAAAACCGCCATTAAATTGGAAATTGTCTGGTGGGTCAGATGACCGCCTCCATTAAATTGGACTGGGTTGACAAAATCGCCATTAAATTGGAAATTGTCTGGTGGGTCAGATGACCGCCTCCATTAAATTGGACTGGGTTGACAAAACCGCCATTAAATTGGAAATTGTCTGGTGGGTCAGATGACCGCCTCCATTAAATTGGACTGGGTTGACAAAACCACCATTAAATTGGAAATTGTCTGGTGGGTCAGTTGACAGCCTCCATTAAATTGGACTGGGTTGACAAAACCGCCATTAAATTGGAAATTGTCTGGTGGGTCAGATAACCGCCTCCATTAAATTGGACTCGGTTGACAAAACCGTTACTACGATACAAATGACAAAACGCAGGTAATCGCGGACGCCAGCCCTGTGGGACTCGGTGCCGTATTAATCCAAATAGATTCAAATGGACCGCGAATAATCGCATATGGAAATGATGATGAGATCAACGACGTTAGGAAAGGAGTCTATGAAAAAGAGTGGAATGAGTCGGTTAGAAGTTATAAAATATTCGAGAATGAGCTATGTTTCTATGGGAATATATTACTCAAAGGTAACAGAATAGTGATACCACAAAAATTACGGAAAAATGTACTAGATGCTGCACACGAGGGCCACCCTGGAATCGTAGCTATGAGAGGAAGATTAAGGTCTAAAGTATGGTGGCCAAGAATTTACAGAGACGCAGAAAAATTAGTAAAATCCTGTAAGAGCTGCACTCTAGTAAGTTTACCAAATCCTCCGATGCCCATGAAGAGACGTGAGCTTCCGACAGCCCCCTGGATTGATGTGGCCATTGAATTTTTAGGTCCGCTACCTAACAATATCTACCTATTAGTAATAATTGACTATTACAGTCGCTATAAGGAAGTTAAAATCACCAAAACAATCACAAGCTCAGAGATTATCAAATTATTAATGGAAATTTTCAGTAGATTAGGTTATCCAGTTTCAATTACTGCCGACATCGGTAGACAATTTATCAGCGGACAGTTTCGTTCATTTTGTGATGAATGCAATATCAGTCTTTGTAATATAGTACCATACTGGCCTCAACAAAATGGAGAACGAGAGGCAAAACCGCGATATCATCAAGCGGCTAAAGATCAGTTAAGTGGAAGGAAAGGACATCAAAGAAAGTCTGATGGAATATTTATTAATGTACAACAGCACACCTCACTCATCTACAGGCAAGTCCCCATCAGATTTGTTCTTTAGGCGACAGAATAGAGATAAAATCCCTTCAATTGTTAGTCTCGAAAACATGGAAATTGATCCGGATGTACGAGATCGAGACAAAATTCAGAAAGAGAAGGGGAAGGAGTATGGAGATAAAAAGAGAGAGGCTACTGAAACTTGTTTGGCAGAAGGAGATAAAGTATACGTAAAGAATATGGATAAAGTCCATAAATTAAGTCCAAATTATAATCCAATATCCCATACTGTACAAAGTACAAATGGAGGAGATATTACAGTAAAGAACGATCGAACGGGACAAGTGCTAAGAAGGAATGTCGTTCACCTGAAAAAAATAGAGGGACAGTGGAAAACGATTCAGGAAAACGACCAAGTTGCAGATGCGCAAGAGGAAGACAAAGTGACTAACTAGTGAACAGTAATAAACTTGCCTTAATACTTGTATGACACATTCGATCCAAACACTTATCTGTAATAGTATATAAGTAGATGATCTTTGTATGAAAATTAAAGTAACAATTTGACTTCGATATTTTGTATTATTTTCAAATTGTCCTCAAGGAGGGATGTAGTGTATGCGCTATAGCATACATACGCTGTCTCGTGTGTTCCCATGTTGGTAAGAAAATAGCAAACGTCATTGTCACGAGAGCCGCGGGCGCGTGTAGACGATTGTGCTATAATTACGCATACGTGGGCATTGTCGAGCCGGTGAGGAGCACAAAGGATACCCTACAGGAAGGTTAGGTCTCTATGATGTCATAGTTTGGGAATGAGGAACTGATCGCAGGAAAGGTATATTGTACGTAGTTGCAGGAGGAGCGAATGATTTCTGTACTGGCATTGCAAACGGTGGCAACTGCATAGGTTTTGGTGCAGTATTAACATTAGATTTACGATCACTCACTAGATCATTTCGTTGTTGCAAGTACATCACATTTAATTCGTCCTGCACAAATTGTAAGGATTTCTCGACACTAACAGGACGCATACACCTTACACGCGAACCTAAAGGCTCTTTTAAACCGCGAACAAACACTTGTAGCGTAAGTTTCTTATATAGGGTACGTTTTGCTTCTATGGTTGTGACAATAGATTCGTGTAGGCTTACATATGTCATGATAGTGCTATATAGATTTTGGCAGTGATTATAGAACTCTTGGGGTAGTTATTAAGAAAGGTCATTATAGAGGGCTGTTTCGTCGCATTGATCCGAAAATCATTAAATAAGGCATTTCGAATACCATCACAGCTTTCTGTGATACCGTCTTAATTTATTGTGCGGGCGACCGGCCCTGTAATTTTATTAAGTATAATGTTAAATAAAGGTAGATTGGAAAGCTCACTACTTGATTCGGCGCTTGAATATACAACACATATTTGGTCACATAATTTTATAAATCGAGTTAATACATTAGGGCTTCCATCAAACTCAGGCACGTTTCTATAATATTACTTGGGTCCACTAAAGTTTCTAAATATCTATTACTATATACTAAGTTTTTTTTTTTCGGTCTTGCCTACGCGATGTAGGGCCTGCCGGAAATTTACTGCTATAAAAAAAAAATCTATTACTATCTACTAGGTTTCTACGGGCTCGCCTACTCGATGTAGGGCCTGCAGAAAATTTTCTGTGATAGAAAATTTTGAAAAATTACTCTAAAACTATCTACTAAGTTTATTTGGACCTGCCTACTCGATGTAGGCCCTATCCGAAATTTTCTGCGATAGAAAATTTAAATTACTAAGTAAGGATAAAAACTAAGGGATTAGCAAGTACAGGAGCGATTCAAGTACTTACATAAAATATTTCATTTTGGTTCCTTTGGAATCGATGTTTGGATTTGTCCTCCAGCCGTTGGCCTCCAGGTTCTTTTTCGAGTATCCGGACACTCAGCAATAAGGTGGTTCGATTAGAGAATACCCTAGCTAATCTATCCGAATATCCTACCGACTGCGCCAGTTACGAAGGTCAGAGCCGGAGGATCCAACAAAAACCAAATTACTATAAATTAATTTATTAAACATAAAAATTACAAAAATGAATCTAAAACTAGAGATTATCGCCGATGTTAGGCTTACTCTCACACTAAACCTACATTGTGAGAGTGTCGCCGATGTTAGGCTAACTCTAACACTAAACCTAAACTAAAACTAATAGCATAATGAATGCTACCGATATTAGGTTAACACTGTCTTTCCGTTGTTTTCGTCCAAGTATTTATACATGGACAATGTGGGAACGGAGGAGTCGGACCACCGAACGTTTCCACTAAGTTTGTGCACCTGTTGTGGAAATTGCTGACTCGTATGCCGTATTGAACACCTGCCGCAACTTGGAACTGGGAACTCGGCATTCTTCTTATTAATCGATTGTGTTGTATATCGATGGCGTAATACTTTGAACACCTACCGCATCGTGGGACTGGAACTCTTAGTCAGCAATTGTGGTGTGTAGCGATGGCGTAACACACATGTATGCGAACTTGTTGTTATAAATAAACAATGAATCCTCATCCACCTTAAGAACTAGAAACAGTGGAGTTCTAATCTATCTCAAACTTGTCGAATCGTTCGAATAATGACGTCAGTTTTCCAGAGTTTTCCTCCTTCAATGAATGTTATATAAGAGTACCGCAGTGAGCTTGATTCGAGTTCTATTATTAACATCGAGGCGAGAATACGAGGAGAAACTAAAGGAGTAATTCTTGAAGCGTACTGCGACCACAATACTATAAGGTATAAGTGTGTTATAGCGAATCTATTTAATTACTGTTTGTATGAGTACAAATTAATTTATATCAACGTAAACGGCATTTTATTTACACAGGGGCGTAACGATATTGCTCATAATATACCTTTAAAGTATATAATTGGGCCGGGTGAGTGGATCTCTATGCTCACTATTTGATGTATGTCAACGAGAAGTCTTTTTATAAGCGAACATTATCAGAATTATTTTTAATAATTTCGTATGCAGTAAAGTCTAGATAATTTGTAGAAGTATGCAGACAGTGTCTTTTCAAATATACTTAGTCAATTTAAGACATTTTGACCTAGTAAATTTCGATTTCTTTCATACGTCGTCAAAACTCAAGCTTAATTACAAATTTTATACAAAATTTAAAATTATCCAGGAGCGAAAACTGTAACTTACCAAAACAAAATAAAACGAAAATTTCAATAGTAAAAAATGTATTGTGAATAAAAATATATTGTACCCGTTTAACATAAAATATAATTCGTTTAGTTCTAAAATTATTAAGTATTTACAAACAATTATCTTTATATTTACAATTAGTAGGTTCACAAAGTTTACACAGATACACAATTTAACTTTTAAAGTAACACTAATGGCCGTATGGACAATGTTTACGTATGATTTTGCCAACGTGTTGTTAGTATCTTTACATTAATATTAAAAACTAAAACACACTCTTTAAGGCTATAACGTGATGTATGAGAAACAATTGGTTCATAAAAAAATCTATGAGCTCCAATTTTTAAACTACAATAGGATTTACAATAACACTTCGGACTAATGGATTATATAAAAACTTATTTCTTATACTGAAAAGTCAATATTGGTTCATGATAATTAATAAGTAGGTGTAAATTACTGTTTTCACAAAAAAAAAATCATTGAATCCTGCACAAAACGTCCTACACTATAGATTTAACATATTCAATGTATTTTAGGTAGGTATATGCTAAATCTATGCATAAGACTTTAAAAAGTAAGGCTTAGTTATTTTAGTAAAAGTAAGAAGTCAATTATACATTTAGAAAATAGTGAATAATGTCCTAATACGTTATTTCTATTATAAGATTAATTCAGAGCGATTTTTATCTAGGTTTTACAAACTATTTTTTTAACCTGTGAGATACATATATCACAATTCGTTGATTAAGATATTTTTTTATAGATATTGCACAATTGAAATACGACTAGTAACTGAAATTGTCTTTAACCCTTAAATGCATATTGTTGCCAATTATCTACAAGTCTCCTTCGTCAATAAATCTACATTTTCAGTTAATTTTCTTCAAAAACGTAGTATGTGCATTCCCGAAAGCACGTTAAAACTATAGAGAATAATTTATCTGTGAAAGAAAATGTTGACGTTTGTTTTGGCGGCAAGTTATATTGTTTTTTTTTGACATTTGAATGTGGTGGGTGGTAGTTCAGCGTGTTAGTTGTAGAAGTATTATCTATTATTCAGTTTCCTATGAATGAGAATAATTTATGTAATTGAAAAAAAAACTTCTCTTCTGATGTCAGACAAGTTATTAAAGTTTGATGTTACATTTGACGATTGTATTGGATATATGCCAGATTTTTGGGAAATATTATATGTTGTAAAAAGTCTACATATCATTTATTTTCAAAATAAATATGCAATATTATTACATGACTTTTTATAATCTACTTTTTACGTAATCCATACTACAAGCCTGTGAAAAATGATGTTTCAAATTCAAAATTAAGGATCATGCATTTAAGGGCTTATATAAAAAGTATGCTTACATATTATTAATATAATTGGTTCTTAAAACAGAAACAATCTACGGATATTTGGATATACTTTTTAACTAGTTGGCTTATTGCACCCCTGTTTCCATGTTATTTGTTAGTGTTGACTAAAAATATCTTCTATTCTAAGTCGGTGCCTCTTCTATTTGGTCGAGTTCACCTTTTCTACTTCCGTGTGTTCTGTTCAAGAGAAAATCCAGATCGCTCGATATCTTATGAAGCATTTTATCAGTCTCCGGAGAATTGTACGCTCTGTTCCACTCCCTATTTATTTGTTCTATGTCGGACTTGTCTTTCACCTCTATGGACGGTAATGACGTACTAGTTGTCAAGTTTTTACTCTTTTTTAGGCAACTCTTCATGGGTGGAGATGGTATTTTGGACACGTCCGGGTTCGATTGTACGCAGATCGTGCAATTCTCTTTGGATGTGTCGAACCGTTTCTCAGTGTAGGGTTCGAAGTCGACGGAACAAGTTAGTAGAGGGGCTGGAGTATCTCTTGGAGGGGTGTTAAGGACTCCCAGTTCGAGACACACTCTGGCCATGTAGTCGGGATGGGGCGGCGCGTGGGGAATGAGATCGCATACGGCGTGCGTGGTGGTCACGTGAGAGTCGTAATGATGTGGACTTAGCATTGAATCCTTGTATTCGACGCAACGGACGATGTCGGCTCTACTGTCAGGCATCGACTGTCTTCTACAAATCAAGATACGTAATGAAATGTGAGTGAGTGAGTGACTAATGTGAGTTTTTTGGTCACTTTGTTTGGACTTTTTCACGCGTCAACTACAATCAAGTGATTATCATAAAATTTTGCACAAACGTCATCAGCCAACGTCACATTATGAAAAAATGTGCTCTCAATTGATAGATTAAATCTGCATTAACACCAGTGAAGCCGGGAAACCGCGAGCAAAAGTTAGTTGATAATAAAACTTAAATACCTTGTATAATACTTTATTTAAGTTTTTAAACCTAAACAATTCAATTACGTTATCTATTTAAGATTTGTAAAAATTCAATTAATTTTCCCATGTCACTGGCATAATAACAATCAAGAATTTCCATGATTTGTCCATGAGTACATTTGCGTTCTAGGATTAATTTCTGACTGATGGTAATTTCGTATTTTTTGTTTATTTAAAGCTTTGACTAATCGTATCATATGCTAAGTTACAATGTGGTCCAAAATGTGACATTCAAAGCTTAGAAGGGTGCCGCCTGACAAATGTAGCTGTTGGAATACATCTATAGGTGGTCTACGACAGATTTTCAGTTGAGAATGGTAGATAGAATAGGATATAAATAGGCAGGCATTACAATATATTTTACCTATATGCTGTGATATCGTTACGATGTTTTTACAGAAATCTTTTTATGGGATTTTAACCTACGCATTTTGAACGCGCTACGACAGTTACCATCACCTTGCATTACTCATATTGAGACGGTCATAACTGTTTCTTAATGCCTAGCTTTTATTAAATCTTTTTGGTGCGATACATCTACTACTGGCGACTCTTAGCAGTAAAATAAACCAGCATGCCGTCACGACAAACAGCATGACGGTCTCTCATGACGTAGGTATACCGTATCGCATTCAACTCCTTTGTATACGTTTAAACTATATCTTTATTTTTCTATGTGAGATACGTACTATTTTTAATTATAGATTCTAATATGAACCTAAATATTTTATGTTTTCCAGACGTCCTGTGATGACAACTTTTTTTTAAAGTTATTTCTTACCTAAACAATTTGTTGTAATAATTTCTTTTTGTATTTATTTAATATTACAAAAGTAGTAGAACTCTACCTGTGTAATCTAGCAGGGCTCTCGAGTCCTGGTGCGCGCCAATATGACGTCACAGGTGACACCGGTGACGAGGAGCTCTCCATCATTCCAACACCACCTCGGCTCTCGACCTCACCTCCTTGCTTTATGTATACTAAATTTGGAACACATAACCCTTTGTCAAATATCTCCTCCACCATTGAACCAGTTTTCGATTTCCATTAATATCTGTTCTGAGATTCCGTATTGGATATAATACCTATCGTTTTAAATATATTTTCTTTGCCACAATTGGATAGGAAATAACATTGTTCAAAAATTTATGTTCAAGAATTTTATTTGATCGAATTTTCTCGAACAATTACATGTTGTTATTTATTTAATTAGCGTCGAGTGATGCTAGTACGCTTGTCATTGTTTTTTTTTTGTATACGGAACCGACAAGGTTCCTTTAATGTGAAAGCTTCATCGGATCTCGTAACGAGCGCAGAATGTTTTTTTTCTCGAACTGACTACGCTATTGACCTTCACTGGACTACTTATTAGCGCATACTTAGCTCAGAATGTATTTAGCCGAGATTACAGGTTATCCATTTACTATTTAGTTATACCCTGGAGCCTAAATAGGCAGGCATAGGAGTGGGTTTTTATACAGCATGGTCCTTGACACGGTACAACACTAAAGCACCGACGATGTTCATATAAAACGCCCTCCGTGTCCGTGTCGAGGACCGGGAGGTGTTCGCACATTACTACACCTCGACGGGAAGGTGAAATAGCAGTGGGTGCAAGGGGAAAGGGGAGAAGAAGACAAAGTTTCCTAACATTGGCTTGGGTTTTTTTTTTATCTTTATTTTTGGCAACCAATCTTTTAGCTATCAATCTGTCAAGTATTTAATAGTATTACAAGTTCTTCTTCTATTCCATTTTCGGCAAACAGTCTTCTAGTGGACTATTGCTGCATTATCAAGTGAGTATCGATATTACAAGATTCTTGATATAATTTCAATGAATGCCATTGTCGAGTAGTTAATAGTATTTCAAGTTCTTCTTCCATTCCATTTTGGCAGCCAGTCTTCTAGTAGACCATCACTGCCATTGTCAAGTGAGTATCGATATTACAAGTTTCTTGATATAATTTCAATGACCTAACAAGATGGTGGCCCTCTTGTTAGAACTTTCCATGGAATTTTTGTGGGATCTCAGAATTCATGGTCCGTGATATTATTTTCCATTCACTTCACTTATGCACAATAAACAAACTATATTACCTAAAACACCACCAATTTTACACAATATAGAGTCAACTAACACAAGATTATGAATAAAAAATAAAATCCACTACATGACAGACCAAGATCCCGCCAAAAACTCCCTTGGCTTGGGTTTGTGGCAATCATGAACCTGTACAGAACGGCAACATGCGGTGCATGTACGCGACGCTGCGCTGTACCAAGCGGCAACGTCGCCTACAACGCTTAACCAATAAGAAACGGCTTCCAGAATGTGGGCTCGAACGGACTTAACCTAATTGCCCTTATAAATTACAAGCTGGGAGTTTTTGGCGGGATCTTGGTATATCATGTAGTGGTCTTTATTTATTATTCATAATCTTGTTATTTGGCTCTATATTGCGTAATACTGGTGGTGCTTTACGTAATATAGTTTGGTTATTGTGCACAAGTGAAGTGGATCGGAAATAATACTACGGAGCACGGATTCTGACTTGCCACTAAAACTCCCTGACAAGATGGCGATCATCTTGTTAGTTTATTGAAATAATCGCAAGAAACATGCAATATCATTCGACTACTACCTACACGACAATGGCAATAATAATCACAGGCTGTGGTTTTCTGTTTCTTCTATTATAATGTTTTTACGTATGCTAATAGTGTGCCAATTCGAATGCAAATGAAATTTACCACTTACAGCTGAGTGAAGTGTCTCCTGCTGGTGAGTGTTGCCAGTCGCGGTGCGGCGCTAGAGATAACACCCGACGAGCGGAACGGAGGCATTCCTCGTCGCGTATTACATAGCAGACTATCATCGCTATACCCTGTAATATCGCAAACCCATTACAATTTTATGTACTGTGGCGTTTCAGTGTCTTGGTATACCAGAAAGTAACCTATAGTTGATTTATCCAACCTTCAAGTGGAGTACATATCTTCTGAATGTATTTAGGTGAAACTAAATGCCTAATTGACTTGAAACTAGCTAGCTACTTTTTGGAGCGACGATAGATTAGTAGTGTGCGTACACCGTGACAATCAATGTACGTTCGAATGTTTACGAATGAGTTGGGAGCTATCAGTCCAGGAAAATTTTAGGAGTAAACCATAGCAGGATGGTAGCGCATTTTCTGGGCTTCTCTGGTTAACTATAACGGTCAAGATGAAAATCTGTCGCTAATCACCTGTAGGTGTTTTCCGGCAAACACACTTGAGAGCCAATCCTTCTAGGTTTCGTTTAACATCAGGTGAGATTATGAAAATCAAACTCAAACAGGAGTGAAACTTCAAAATCTATAACGTATACAAAGGAGGTTATCTGTCTTCCTAATTGTTTATGTGCTTTTTTCCTTGAAAATATGCGGCATTGTATAGTTTTGAGGAGGTTGGTTTAACGATAATACAAACATTAGCGAGTGCTGCTGCAGAGAGCGCGGCCACGTGCACGACGCGTCGCTCGCCGGGCTGCGCGTACGCTACGCCCGCGGCCTGCGCCGCAGACGTCGTAAACAGTAGGATCAGTGTATGTCTTATCACGCGACCTCTGTTATGTATAACATGAACAAAGTCAGCATTTTGTAGTCGATTACTCGATATGACATGGTGCATTGATCTAATATCCCATATCCGTATATCGGATGACATCGATAAAGTAATTTTGTGGTGGTAAAGCAATTTTTGGGATCTACTCTCATGTGATGTTCTCGCAAACGAAGACACAGCAATAAGTAAATTTGTGCAAAACCACAGGCGCAGTCAAGCACAATCTTTTTTTTATATATATATTCTTTTCAATATTTAGGGGCTTTTATTCCACCGAACTTATCAGTCCCATTGTTCCCCAATACTACTAGCTCTATCATGAGAGTCGATGATGAGGTATCATTACCAGTTCATACAGCATCTTAGCTTCACCCGAACAGGGTTCAGCCAATACCAATATTCTGGCAATTACTTTTCATACTAATCACCAACAATCACACCTGTAGAACAAGTCCGAAACGTCCGAATACTCGTAAGTGCGTAACGCGTTCAGATCCGTCGAATCACACAATTCTACAAATGTTTTACTTCCCAATTTGATCTACATAGTAACTAATATTCTAAATTAGCTGATACCTACGACTTCCTTTGGTCGTTTATTATCTTAACAATAGATCGTATGTAGTAGTATGTACAGAGAAAAAACCATAAGCACTACATCGCTTGCCCACTTTTTCACAGCAAGAAATGCACATATCTGGACGCGTAGTGCTTATAAAAATTATAGCCTCATAAAACTTTAATAACCGTACGGTAATTGAAGCTATCATGTTATTTTTCCTAGTTTAGGATCAACTATGTCTAAGAAGTAAAAGTTATTGAGTGATGCGGCGACAACGGCAGACTTCTATCAATTATCTTCAGGTAGAAGATGTGAATGTCAGTTTCTTTGCTAATCTTTCACATCTTAACGACTTAACTGATTGTTATGTAGTATAAACTATTTAATATTTTATCACAATATATCTTTTTTTTAACTTTATTTTTAGCTACCAATCTTCCATATCGTTATTGCCATTGTCGAGTAGTTATTAAAATTACAAGTGTCGTGTGATTACTTCAATGCTCCAACAAGATGATGGCTTCCTTGTTAGAACATTCAAGGGAATTTTTGTGGCATCTCAGAATTCATGCTATGTGATATTATTTCCCATGCACAGTAACCGAACATATTAAGTACGTAAAACACCACAAATTTTACAAAATATATAGTCAAATAACACAAGATTATGAATAAAATATAAAATCCATTACATGAAAGATTAAAATCCCGCCAAAAACTCACAATATGTTAAGATACTTAAGAGACGCCAGCACACTCGATTTTCATTTGTTTTCCTACTCGCTTAGCCATCTAGATTATCAAACATAAATAAATAACAAAATAAACAAAGTAAATTTTGGTTACCTGTCTTTGAGATAGTTTCTTCGTTCAACGGGAACTTTGTGTGTTATGGTTCGTAGTCGAAGAGCTGCACAGAGCGCGAGCGCGAGGCAGAGAGAGGCGAGCAGGGCACACCCGGCGGCGCACACAGCCGCTGCAGCCGCCCCCACCTGCAACGGCGCTCCGCCCCACAGCCGCGCTGTCAGCCACGCCAGGGTGCATACTCCTATACAATTATTTATTGCTAACTTCTGCTCGCGACTTCGTAGTTACTTTGGGCTAAATAACACACAGCGGAATCTCTCAAAAGGAAAAGAAACCCCGAATTTCAAACGTTATTCATTGGTGCTCCGCTCCTATTGGTCTTCGCGTGATGATATACATAGCCTAAAGCCTTCCTCGGTAAATGAGCTATCTAAAACCGATTTTTTTTTTCAAATCGGACCAGTAGAGTCCGAGATTAGCGCGTTCAACTAAACAAACAAACAAACTCTTCAGCTTTATATATTAGTATAGATTATTGACGTACGTATAAATATCGATAACGATGTTCGATAAATTACTATCCTCATTCAAAACATTTATAACTATAATTCTGCTCAAGGAATACGCATTTACCGTTTTCTGGAATATTGAATTTTATATGTATTTGGAATCAAGAAAAAAGGTGCATCTAAATAGTACTTTTGTTCTCAAATTACACTTATTCAAAAAACTAACTTGGCGATTTCTTTGAAAATAACATATATAGCCATAGTAGAAAAAAATGTTAAAAAACAGAGGAGAAAATTGTAGTGAATCGTTTTATCTTTGCCTATTTACACATAAAAATATATAAGTAGAGCATGTTTTCGTACCGGCAAGCAAACCAACGGACGGTGCTTTTTGCGTTCGTCCTGCGAGTTCCGCCTGCAGCAGTAGCGGCTGCGCACAGAGCGCCGCGCACCCCGCGCACCAGCACGCCGCGCACACCCATCCCAGCGTGCCGGGACACGCTTCCTCCTGAAACATCACACTCTACACTCCGACATGTTATCCCACAACAATTATTTTATTTATACTACTTACAACATAATCCTAACAAAAATTATAAATGCTACAGACAGTTAATCTCTTTGTTTGTTACACTTTCGCGGCTTCACTATTCAACCGATAATCACGAAATTTTGCATACACGTTGTCAGGGCCACAGACAAGGACATGTGATAACTTCAATTAAAAAAAATACAGTGCCTGAGGGTTAGATCAAATCTACATTGTTAAGAGCGAAGCCGTAAATAAAAGTATAATCCGTGTCAAACATTTTGACCGCTCTGAAGATCTGCGCAGAACACAAATTTAGGTATCAGAGGGACACAGAAGTCGGAAAAGGGGAGCAGGCTCACCCGCGCACGTACCTCGCCCCTATTGCACCCACGTTGACCCATGTCTTCTGTCATTACTAGTTGCAGTACAGTCGCAATCAGAATAGTTTTCTTGTTGTAAATTACGTGTTATTGCTATTTTCGTTCTTTACTTTCCCAGACCCATCGACATCAAAAAATGATGTTTCTATGAAGGGCGTTGTTTATTAGAAATTATTTATTTATTATGAATGTATTCTATTTACGATAACACATATGTACATATATGCTACAAGATACATGCCACAGATAGAAAAAAAATACTGCATGAAGGGGACCATTCAATTAAAGTACGCGATCACACAAAACTCACCAATAAATGTTATTTGGATTTAATTATATCTAACTGACAAATACATGATGTGGCGAACTGTAAATATTCTAGCTTTGTCTATTATTCTATTGTTCGGCTACTATTGTTCATTTCTATATTTTACTGTTGTTTTATTACCTCAGTAATGATTTAATTTTTATTTTCTGTTCATTTTTATCTCGAATCTTTTGCAAATACTCTAAATGTATAATATCGAAACAAATATTAATAAATGTCAACGTTAAATTCTTATATTAATATTTTGAATTTGTTTTGTATTAACTTCTTGACTGTACTATGCGCAAAGCCCAGTTCAAAGCTATATTCAGAGCGGCCAAAACATTTGACTCAGACTACATAAATTAATACATAAGATCTGACAGATAACATCATTATTTTATATGAAAATATTTGATTGGTATCTCAGAGGAACAAAAAATTGAAGTAGTTTATAAAAAGTACGAAAAATAATTTGTTTCATTTCTTCTTTATAACGGGCTAAAACAATTAGATTCCAAGACAAAAATACTTCAATTCAATTTAGACCTTGAGAAGTCAGTCACGAGCGTTAAAACAGTACAACTTGTTCGGAAAACCTTCCAGTTATCTAAAAGACCAGGAAAAAATTCGATCGTTATTCTTTGTATATTTATATGATTATGACAAAATAGGGAAAGCACAAATGAAGGTAGGTAAATATTTTACCTGTCTCGTATCGCATTCTAAGAGCGCTAGAATAGCGGCGGAATGAGTTCCAGCGGTCGCAGCTTTCAGCAGAACCGGTAGCCTCGTCTTAGTTCCTGAAGCCAGCCCTAAAAGTTGCAGCGCAGCGGCCGCGAGACACATGGCACCACCCAAACTTGCCGTAATCTTTACTACGCTTCGTAAATCTTTCTCTGCGTCCGTCTGATTATTCAATAACAAAATATGTAGAACTCATTTATTTGGTATCTCGAAAGGACGGGACAAGGTAGATTGTATGTAGGTTTATTTGAGACGACTCAATTCTTTGACAGTTCTGTGAATCTAACTTCCAGTACTAAATTCATGGGATGAATAAACTACATTACGTTAAACGTAAAGGAACACCCGTAGTGCTTGGTTTAGTGGTTTAGTGATTTAGTGAGTGATTTTCAATTCACGGGTGGTAGCTAGATAGGTGGGTTTAGAAAAAGCCTTACCACCGTACTTTGATTTCTTTGCGATGTTTCGCGATTTACCGGAATCCCTGATTTAGTCGCAGGGATTCTTAACTACGTCGATCGATTCAGTGTTGGGATATGAGCGATCATAGATTTGCTCCGCTCTAAACATTTACCGCAGTATATGGCTTTGAATCTAAAATTATTGATTTGCATACTTACAAGAGTAGATCTTGCTATAGTAAACAGTGCGTATGTACCAAGTCCACGGCATTTACACGACACGTGGGACGGTTCCGGTACTTTAACCTCACATGCCTTTATCATCCATATCCTGGGTTCCGAAGGTGTACGAACACCGCATGCTAGCTTAGATGCTGGAAAGAAATACGCCTCTTTGGTTACTCATCGCCATATCAGCTTGTAAGAGATCCACTTAGGTCTCTTCCCGAAGGAACGTATGGGCATAATTACCACGCCAGCCGAAAACGCATAGGGGATTTCAAACTCCGAGAAATTTAAAATTCTATATTTACCCGCATACAGTAGTACTGCAAGAACATTTCTCAGATTCAGGTTTCCTCACGATATTTTCCTTCATCGTCAGTGTTACCAATTTAAATTAATAAAGGTACATACTTTTAAAAACTTAATGGTACATAACGGTGTTGGAAATGAAGCAAATCGAATTGACATGCTACAGATAAAAGTAACACAACGAACGGTTACTGCACCTGATGAAATTTCAAATTCGCAAATTATTGTAGGGATCGTGTTTCTTTATTGTGGTTTGGCTACTGGGTATATATGTTTAATTTCAGTAAGTTCCCATAATGGGACCCGCAGTTATGCTCGGTATACGGTGCAATCCAGTTAAAGTCAATTATCATGTCATGTTAGTATAAAACATTCTTCATTAAAATTTTATGGATGCCTCTCTTATTTAATTGATACTACAAATATGATAGTGTAACGTACTGCACTACCTGGAGAATGCAAAATAGTTGGAGATTTTTGAAGCTACTTATCTTAAAAGTGATTGACGTTATCAGTTACTTCTAAAAGATCGTCAAGCTTCTATATACTGTTCTTGGACAACACTTGAAGCTGTCATAATTTACAGAAAGTCAGAATTTAAAACGATGTAGGTTTCCTTAAACACTTTACCTATAATAGTAAAGTTTTTCAATTCTTTTGCATTCAAATGTGAATTAATTGATTTTCATATCTATAATCTAAGTAAATTATTTGTATTCTTACCAACAGCACTGTAATTCTTCACGTGCGTGAAGAGTAGTTTAACTGTATGTTGTAAAGATTTGTCAACTCCCGGTCCAGTTGCGAATAGTTGTATTTGTTGGGATGCAACGGAATATTCTATCTCACGACCATCCCTGGGAGACGATCGGCTACAAACAAATATTGAAACTGGATTTTACATAAAACAAAACGAATAGATATTAATCAATAGTAAGTGGAAAGAAAATAATGTATTTTTTAAGGTATACTTCTTTTGGCGCGTTAGGGAAAAATGATGAGAGTAAATTTTTACGATGCGCGCGCACATCGTCACTAAAAACCGACACCCTGAAGTTAGCTATATTAGAAGCTATAGTCAACATTTTGTTTCTTTGTATTTGTTGTTTGTATTTCTTTGTATTCAAACTTTCAATGTATTAAATACCTTTTTTCTATTGTTAGTGTCGTTTTTTCTACAAACGTAGAATAAGGCGAAAGATAAAATTTTTGAAAAGATTTTTATCTTGTTACGCCAAAGAAGTATAACTTCTAACGCGTGTACATAGGTTCACACACACACTTTTTTATATCAGCATATTTTATCTAATCTATTTTAATCGGGTTTTATATAAGGGTAGTTTTATAGGAGGCAAACGAACAGGTGGGTCACCTGGTGTTAAGTGATCACCACCGCCCATAGACACCAGCAACACTAGAGTCGCAAGTGCGTTGCCAGCCTGTGTTGGTGTGGAAGGGGTAAGGGAAAGGGGAAGGGATAGGAGGGAGGTGGTCCTTCGGCGCTGTCACTGACCGAACGAAACACAACAATGCAAGCACTGTTACTTCACGTCGGTGTTTTTGTGGGTCGGGTGGTAGTACCTCGGGCGATCCGACTCATTCATGCTGAAATCAGTTATAGCTTCACCGTGGCTCTACCACCTACGAAGTTAACAACAAGAGTATCAACAAGTTGTTAATACTTTAAGAACATATATATACTTACTTAAATTCAACGGATCGTCTCAACGAAGGTAACCTCGCACCGATGTTGTGGTACAGAATAGCTGCGACTGAAGCGTTGCCAGTTCTTGCAAGTAGTTCGACACCGACTGAATTCAGTCTCCACTCGTCGTTTCCCGCGTAACCGACTTGAAGGTTGAAGTGTGCCGCGTTGTCGTCGCGAGCCGGTTTCGTCTTAATAGTGAACTCGTGGTAACGAATATCCAAATATTCTTTAATTCCAGCCGTGTCAGCTACAGCGTTTTGTAGATCGTAGATTTTCTGTAAATTATCATGTCCATTGAGACTTATTAACCAACTAGCTTTGCCCGCGACTCCGCCCGCGTGGAACCTGATGTAAAAAACAGTGACTAATAAAATTGTCCTAATGTATTAAGTCCATTTAAATCATGTACTTTTATCTCGTACTTAAGTCTCGTCGTCATTAAAATTACAATAACTTTCGATAGAGTGAACCGATTTTAATGAAGCCAAGACTAAATGTTACTCCAGGATATGTTTTACGATTTTCTTTGTGAGGTTTTATCGTGTACGCAGTACATTCGCAGTGTTGTGTGTTCAAACAAACAGACAGACAGACATTAAAGAACAATATGAAATGTATTTTATTACTTATTCCAAGACACCTACAATAACTTTTTTCACAAAAATTTAAACAGTACACGACACGTTAGATTTCGATTATATTATATAGAACAGATACAGATATTGCTGTCACATACAATCAGTAGAATACGTTTAATCAATCTAATTAAGTCCTTAATTGACACTATATTTCCTTTAAAAAATTATCAAAAAGCGATGACACATATTTCTAATAGCTTGATAGAATATAAAGCCCTACTGTTGAGCAAGTAGTCGTATACAGAATTTAATTGAATAGGCACAAATTCGAGCCATTTTGGCCCTTTAGCCCTTCAGGGAGGGCCTATTCAATTAACCAGCACTATTGCACTTACACAAGTGTTGTTACCAACAATAATTTATAACAAACTAGCGAGCTCGGCAGGCGTTGTCCCGCCCTGATTATAAAAAAAAATCCTTGACAAATTATATACCAAAACGTTCCTCATGAATCACTTTATCTACAGATGAAAACCGCTTGAAAATCCGTTCAGTAGTTTTTGAGTTTATCGCGAACAGACAGACAGACAGATGCGGTAGTAAACTTTGTTTTATACTATGTAATAATAATAATAATAATGATTTCAAAACTGTGAATCCACACTTTCCAAATGGTGAGTTGTTGTAATTATCTAACACTTATCACACGTAAGGTTCTTGGATATATAATCTGGTAGAGACGTTTACAAATTTTTTAGCTCTTATTTTCCACTATAAAATACCGTTTTATATCAGGAGAGCTGAGAAAATGAATGCATTTATCGAATCTATCAGTCGAATTATTATTAGAAACTCATGGTGATATGGTCAATCATTCCCAGCAGACAATGCTTAAAATTAGAATTTTATTATTACCTCTTCATCTAAAAAAGCGTCAGGATGCTTCAGTAGCGTGTCGTATATTCTCAGTAAATGTTCTGTTCCTTCATTCCGGTCTCTGGGTTGTCCAGCAGATGAAAGAAGGTAATTTAACATCTCCCTAGAATGGTGGAGGGGGAGAGTGCCTTCTCCGGGGTGAGAGGGTAGCGAGCGTAAGACGGCTCCGTATTGTCGCGCTACGTTGGAGACATTACCCCATGAATAACCATAGGAGATTCGAGTGAACTGCAGAATCAGAATAAGTTTTATTGTAGTGTGAGAGCTATTAAATTTATTTAAATAATAACGGAATGTCGAATTGGTAATAAATTTGAGCAAGATACTCCTTCTAGGCAATGATTCTTCGATTGTTCTACAGCATTGTTTCCAAACGGTAGATCAAGACGGAATACCCCATATCAGGTCACGGAAATTAATAAATACTGAGTCGCAACATTGGATAATGTTATCAATTCTCGCAAAATGCAAGGTTTCTATTTACAAATTATAACCAGTTTGATAGAATCTCAATATTAGTAGTTAACTAGTACAAATACAATTTAATTATTACGTTGTTATTATAAGTTAACGTTCTAATGTAATCACATAAAAATAAAAATGAAGGTAGTCAGTCACGAAGTGGAAACATAAAATAACTAGTACATGATAGAAAGAAGTTTTGGGAAACACTTTTGAAGAGTGTTATAGGAGATGGGATAATTTCAATATTTATATTTTTTATTTGATCACCTCTGGCTTGGTCTTAGTGAACTTATGTAACTCTGTAATAGGCTTTATAAGAATTCTGCCATCGGCGAAAATTAATCCAGGCCATTCATTACCAGCCTTCGCTAATGTTTACATGAATTTGGATATTGCGGTTTCAAGTAGTAGTTAAATATCAGGAATTATTTTATCTTGTATTCTTTTATAGTTCCTGCTTACCTGCTCATAAATGTCTTTCAGTGAATCGGCGACACAACCAGAGAAATCTGGCAGTATCCATTTCACGCCATGCTGTCCAGTTTTTGGTTCACAAAACCTGTGATAGTAAGAAATTATTGAAACTTGGATTTAAGAAAAATTTTATGCGTGTCTCAACTGTTAATACAATTCACTAATTCAATGTAGTTGTCTAACTTTCACACGCATATTGTGAAATTCTCATCTCTGTGATGACTAATTTCCAGGTATTATATTTGATAATTAATTAAGGCATATATGGACCACATTTTAGGATGGTTCCATTATTAAGGAAGATGCGGGACTTACTAGGTAGTCAGACTTGAACGACTTGATTTTTTATATTTATCAATGAAAGGTACATCAATTAGAATAATACTGTTAAGGAAAGTTTCAACTTAAATTTAAGAAACAAAGTAAAATGCGTTGAGGTCATCGGTGAGCGTGGCCTAATACTATGATTTGATAGTCGTTCATGTTATAAAAGAATTGTTCACCATTGTACGTGTTTCTATGTGTGAAAAAGATTATTTCATGTCCGATTTTTCCTTAAATTCGTGGGCTGGATCATAATCCTTGGAAGGGTATTGCTCATATATGAGCTTAAAGTATGAAATTATCTATAATTTTGTGAATTGGCTCAACAGCAGTAAACTCTCGATATTTCCTTCCCTCAAAGTGGCTGTCACTATTCTTCGATTGTTTATTGAATTAAATAAGGGATACAGTCACATTCCATACATTATAAAATTGAACAAAATGGTTTCATATATAAATAATTTTTTTCTAAAATACTCTTTGTTTTAAATTTTAAGTGTTGTGGTTGCAAGAATGCGGAAGCATCACCGCCATGGTTATGTCTGTCGCAAAGTTTCAATGCATGTCTTTCTGAATTCTAGTCCGGACGTAGTAGATGGAAACATACAGCATATAAGGCGTCCAACTCAGTAGTTCTTCAGTTCTCTTCAGCAGTTCAACCACCTATGGCTGGCCTTTGGACTGTGGTCCAATTGATATCAATTATGCGTTAGTTATAGGCTGCATTAACCATTTTATTATCAGAAAACTGTTTGCTATTTCTTTATGTTTAGTTAAATTGAAATAAAGTATATTTTCACGTACCTGGTAGTCTCTCCGGTATGACCAGGAGGACAGGAAGCCGACGCGTGGGCTCCTGGTGCAGTCTTCGGCCAGCGTAGTCCGTGTGACGCGTCGCTATCACATGCTTCATCATTGATTCCTAATGCCCACATTGTTACTCCTTTGGAATTCGTTCCAGCAATAGATGACACTTGACATCTAAACTCGCCCGATTTCTGCGTAGACAATGTTTTTATGAAATCCGCAAAATAATTTTGTCAACGTTTGAATATCGAAAGTGGATGTACCTGAACGTTATATAGTTTAAGCACACTGCCCGCAGGGTATAAGTCTTCCCAAACTTCACGACCTGGGGCCAGTGGTAACAGGGTTCGTTCCCTCGCCCAACTGAAGCCTAGAGCCCCGTGAACCCTGCTAGCTCCTGCTAAACAGGTGATGCTTACGTTATCACCCTGAAAATATATAGAATTGCCGGCTGGATAACTGTTTCCAATCAAATCAAAAATATATTCTTCAGTTCAAACTCTGAGAATATATTTATGAACGCTAAAACGATACCATGTGTTCGGAAAATAGTCCAGTTTACGAGAAGAGTCGGTAAGATTCTCGAATTGGTTTTACTCTTTTAATTTTGTTTTTATATGGAACTCGTTGTTCACAATAGTATTTTAACAGATGTAAAGAAAAAAGCGTCACTTCCAGACACCACTATCGTTCGTGTAATGAATTACCCAACACTAGTAACCTATTGAAAATACTAGAAACTGAATAATACATTACAACTTAAAAGCAATAAGCGACCTAGCGACACCTAGTAACATATCATAGTAAAATAGACAGTAATATTAATTTTGTCTATGAAAAAACATTTGGGTTTATCAATTTCGATAATGATCAGTCAGACGATGTTGTAGTTTACCGGTTTCAGGTATAAAATATATTTTTCATAGATTTCTAAATAAATGGACTAAATAAATTGACTTAAGAATTACAACATCTGGCTTGAAAAATATTTCAGCATTAGATAAGCTTTTATTAGAAAATTCTAGGCTACAAAACTTCACGTTGCGATCTTAAGAACCGGAACACTAAATAACAACGAATTGTACCCGAGCTACAATTGTAGGCCACTGTTATTTTTTTAATACAGGTTTTCTTTCTATTAGTTAGTGTTTTTGATTAAATTCTGTTTCAAAAGTATAATAATCTTTAAGAATAATATTGTGTAGTGTAGCTTTGAAGACTGTAGTTGAAATAAAATGTTAAAACGTACCTTATTGACAGTCAATGTGGAAGGTACAAGTCGTATATCCGGTGGCCTAAGTACGGTTAGTCGTAGAGCTCGGCAACGTCGTCTACCTGCATCGTCTGCGGCACATGACCACCTCCCACCGTCTAATCTCTTCGCTTCAGAGACACCTAGTACAGACATACGACGTCCGAGAGCGTCTTCTGAAACTGTACGTGTCCAAATCTCCCTGGAATTTAAGTTATCGATCTATCTTTATATAATAGATTGTTTTGTTGTGTAGTTTCTTCATCCTCTTTATACTTTACTAGCCGAACCGTGCCCACTTCGTTGGGCGGTAATAGGCATTATCAAGCTACAACTTTTGTCTAAAACTCAATCATATATATCTCATAATTAAGGCAGCGTTCGTAAGAAACGTTTTCGTTCGACCATTTTTCTCCGACTCCCTAGATATTACCCACTACAACCTCACAAACTTTACCTCTTTATAATATTAGTATAGATTATAGATAATATAATTAGTTAATAGCTTCTGCCCGCGACTTCGTACGCGTGGAATAGTTATTTTGGGCTAAGACGCAGCGGAGGCTCTCAAAAGTAAAAGATACCCCGATTTTAAAACATTTTTCATTGTTGCTCCGCTCCTATTGGTCTTAGCGTGATGATATGTAACCTATGACACTCATAAATAAAGTGGCTTTATATTGGTAAAAGAATTTTCAAAATCGGTTTAGTAGTTCCTGAGATTACCCCCTACAACGTCACAAACTTTACCTCTTTATAATATTAGTATTAGTATAGATAATATAATTAGTTAATAGCTTCTGCACGCGACTTCATACGCATGGAATAATTATTTTGGGCTAAGACGCAGCGGAAGCTCTCAAAAGGAAAAAGCCCCGATTTTAAAACATTTTTTATTGTCGCTCCGCTCCTATTGCTCTTAGCGTGATGATATATAGCCTATGACACTCACAAATAACGTGGCTTTTTATTTGTAAAAGAATTTTCAAAATCGATTCAGTAGTTCCTGAGATTACCCGCTACAACGTCACAACATCACAAACTTTACCTCTTTATAATATTAGTATAAGTATATAGATTATAGCCCCTGCCCGCGACTTCGTCCGCGTAGTAATAGTTACTACTCTGGGCTAACGCTGACACACAGCAGAAGCTCTCAAAAAGAAAAAAAAACTTCTCGATTTTGAAACATTTTTCAACTGTGCTCCGCTCCTATTGGCCTTAGCGTGATGATATATAGCCTATAACCATTCTCGATGAATGAGCTATATAACACTGAAAGAATTAATCAAATGGGACCAGTAGTTCCTGAGATTACCCCTTACAACGCCACAACGTCACAACGTCACAAACTCACAAACTTTATTTACCTCTTTATAATATTAGTATAGATTGGTTTTAGCGATTGACCACAATTTCATACAATTTCATATCATCAATTTCAAAAAAAAAAAAAAAGGAAACTTAATAAATAAATAAATACATTTTTAACTAATTTTCAACTTCAATTTGAATCTCTTAAAACATCTAAGAACTAACACCCAAGCCCGCCGCCAGATAACCCCATCTTTCCAACCCTATAAGATCTCATTTCTTCCCTCCTCTTTCATTTCTTTATTTATATTATGATCATTTCCAAGTCAAATTTTATTCTAGTGCCCTAAAGAGGAATGGTACTTTTTGGGATTTTTTTTTAAAATTAAAACAATAGTCACAAAATTTTTTTTTTTAACCACTCCCGGTATTGCTTGTGATCCACTTTTAATTGGCATAAAAGAGGACTATGTTACGTGAGATGTCTTATTACGAAGTAAAGGTACCACTAGAACGCCTTTAAAAATTTTTTTTTTGCAACCAAATATTTTTATGTAGACTCGTAATTAATTAATTCCAAAACAGCAATAAAATAATATATCACAGAAACATTTACGCGAGTAAAGAAATAACGTCTTGTAGTTCTGTAACATAGTCATGAATTGTTAAGGTATATATTACTAGTTGAGGCCCCGGATGTTGTCATGTAAAGATTTTCTTTTTATCCGTTTATTTTTGAAACCGTCAAAAATTTTTGTTTTTTAATTAAGCCTTCTATATAAATTTGACCCCCAGTAAATTTTATAATTACTATTAAGCTTTTATGAAAAAGCGTAATTATACGTACAAATCATATTTTGAGAAGTCGTCTATTTGCCAGTAAAGATCTTATCAAAAATGGTTCAGTCGTTTGTTATACATATATATCTTAGCTAATGCCCACCCGCTTCGATATGCATTAAAAAGAATTGCAAAAACTCAACCGAATCCAAACAATAGGTGCTCTAGAACCATCTATGACAAATTGCAAATCGAATGGTCATAGTCCAAATACTACGTTCAGTAGTTTTCACGTGACTGGACCTCGAAAGAATTATATTTTAATTATGTTATTACTCTCATAACAATTACAGAAACTGAATATTCCTAGTATTGGCGACAAAGTTATCTATAAACATTGGGTTCAATGCCTATAAACATACGTACATACTGCAACATCTTCAGAATGGAAGCAGTTCTCACGACACTTTATCGTTTATTCTATCCGCATATGCAAAGTAGGTATGAATGTAATATGGTAAGGATAAGCTAAAGCTGTGTAATACTATATAGGATAGAACGCACTCATGAGCGAAGCGGGTTAATATTAAGATGTACCCACGAAGAGTATTTCATTATGTCATCATTACATAGTATAAAACAAAGTCCTCTACCGCGTCTGTTTGTCTGTCTGTTCGCGATAAACTCAAAAACTACTGAACGGATCACCAGTGCATAAAGTGATTCATGAGGAACATTTTGGTATATAATTTGTCAAGGAATCTTTTATAATTAGGGCGGGACAACGTTTGCCGGGCCCGCTAGTTACTTAATAATTCATAAGTTCGTGGATGTTTTATTAACGCCTTTTGATTGAATACAAATGCGGTTCGTGTATGTTTTCTTTTTCATTTAGTTTAATCGTTATAATTATTATAGTAACTAGATTCTGCTCTCGACTTCGTCTGCGTGGACTATTTTAGGCTAACTAACACGCAGTGGAAGCTCTCAATGGAAAAAAAAAACGATTTTGAAGCATTCTTCATTGGTGCTCCGCTCGTAATGGTCTTAGCGTGATGATATATAGCGTATAGCCTTCCTCGATAAATGAGCTATCTAACATTGAAAGAGTTTTTCAAATCCGTGGGGAACCTTACATATTTCCATATAAACTTTCACCCCCTATAATTGAAGTATCGTATAACTATGTAAAAACTTTATCAACAATCTGGAGAGTAATAAAGAAACTCTGTGTACAAGATTTGACTATCATCTTTAAAATAGTTACATGTTAACAGGATATTAACATTTTCTCGTATAAAATGTTGAATAAAACACATTTATAAATTGAATATTTACAGAGAAATATTACGAATGAATGAAGTGGTTGCAAGGTAACTCTATTACAATATTTTAAATCGTTCTATTTTAGAATATAGTATTATACAAAAGACAATTTATTGTTGTGACTCCATGACTACCGATTCAAAGGACCAAGAAATTATACTCTAATGATAATAATTCGCTAACGGTCCGCTCGTCGCAAGCAATGATGATCCGTTAACGCTACGCTCATAACGTTATTGTGGTATCAGCCTTACCACTTATCTTTAAGTCGAGAGTTAGAAGCTCCGAAAATACATAGACGGCACGTGTTTCGCTTCGTAGAACCGCTCGGGAAATTAAAATATACATTTTAACGGTTGACCTTATTACATACTGGGATTGGGAATAAAATTGTCAATTTACCACAATAGGAATCTAATTGTATTAGCCTAATATGTTCGTTATACATAAAAGGATTTTTATGTTACCTAATTTCCTCGAATTTTATCAGTAATAAATAAAACCATAAAATCTTCACTACAATCTTGATTGAGAATAAACCGTATCAAAGAATTTCAACAAACTAGTGTATATCTATGACTCGAGAATGTCATCTTTACGCAGACTGGCCGAAATGTATTAATTTATTGTATATCGAATATGTCAATAAAACAAATGAAATATTTGTCGTGACTATAAAAGCCATATATCTAGTCAAATATAATACAGTCTATTTTCCGCAGCCTGAGTTTTATTATCACGCTATCAGAATCAATCTAGGCTCTTACACTAGCATAACTCTTTGTGTAATACTGCTATTTCTTAAAAGAATTACTGTTGAGTGGAGATATAAAGTAGATTGTTTAAAATATAAATTATTAGAATTACAACGTTATTTTGATATTGGTGACATTTTCTTATAGTCAAGGAATAGCTTAGATTTAATATACTATATGCTTTATACCTGGTTGTCCCATTGAAGTTGATTTTTACGCCGTCCTTGAACCAGGTGAAGTCGATATTTGGAGATCCGTACGCCATACAGGTGAGTATGAATTCTGATCCCTCCCATACTTCCGGACGCTGGTTAACGATAAGAGCCTGTAATCGATTTAGAAAAAGTAAGAAACTAAATTAAGGAAAGGTTTATTAAATTATCTAATTTAGAGAAACATGACAAAATATGTTATAACTCTAATTTGAGTGAACCAATTACCACTATCTTATGTGGGGGTGTTAATAGAGTTCAGTAAAAAAAAATGTATATAAATTAAAATTGCTTTAAGCTGTTAACTTACAAAACTAAATAAAATTTCGCTAAAAAGTAATAATTGAGTTCGGTCTATTATACGAATCAAGCCGAAAACATTTTGGTATCAAGTGTTTATCAGTAACGTTCTATCTTGTGTAAAAATAATAAAATATTCAACACTATAAAAAGTATTAGAATGGATGTTACTTTGCACTTCTACCTTCTTTGGGACTTCCTCCCAGAAGTACAAAGTAACATCCACTGTAATAATTAATGAACTATTGCCGTAAGGGTACACCTTCATCGATCAAACAACTATAAAACATATTTAAAGGGGGCATTTCAAGCTGGAGTGTGAATTAGTATACATATAATAAACAGATGTTGCAAATGTTCTAATATCTGGAATGCCTTAGTATCGTGCCAAATAGAAGGGATGGTTCATGTGAACACACTCCAATTTATTACCAGTCGTGCCTATGCGTGTATTGTTACTTCAAAGGGCTACGTTATAAGCATGTAAAGTCACTGGCAACAAATTAGTAATTAGTTCAAAATGTAATGTGGCTACTAATGTGTAATATTGTAATTTGTCAATATTGATATATACATACAAACAGGCCTTTTTTGTTACTTCATTTTTGGAGGCTCTCTAATTTTCGAAAGTTGTAAAAATTTTTTTTCTATCTTTAAGAATGTAAAAATCTACACCTTGTTATTTTGGGTACTTGTGGCATATAATGGTAAGATACTGTTGTAAAATTTTCAGAACGATAACCAACAAAAATCACGAGATATTCATAGTTTTACGCTGCTTCCCACACATTGAAAACAATTTTATTAAATTTATTCTTAAATTATAAGTCCAATATAAAAAGCGCATTTACGTATTTCTATTGCTATTTATTAGAGAAATTGAATAGCGTTTATTTTTTTGTAAAATTACGACTTTAATAGTTTTTGTGCTTTACGTCCGACTTCTATCTACTACAGAGGCAAAAACCACTTTTTTTTTATACCACGATGGTAGCAAACACGCATGCGGGCCGCCTGATGTAAAGCGGTCACCGCAGCCTATGGGCGCTTGTAACATCAGAAGTGTTACATCTTACTACTGCGGTAAGTGTTCAGGAAAGATAAATTACATTTTGTATTTGGATATTTTTGACATACTTATTACAAAAAAATATAAAAATTGTTTTAATGGTTACCAAGATTGTTTATTTTCATTTTTTTTTCAAACTCTCATTTTTTCACTTTTTATAGCTATTTTATAATATTTTCGAAATTCCCTTTAAGGGCATTGCGTGCTCCCGCGTGCCCCAACAAAAAAGGCCCTCATTACTAATATACTATATATTGTTAGGATTTGTATGTTATAATATATAATTATGTAGAAATTATTAAAAAATCTGTTGAGTATATACAATACTAGCTTGCCATGGGTGTAATTTAGGAACGTGACATGTACGAATGTGTAACAAGTACCTTAAACAATTTAGATCTGCTTTTTGGCGCTTCGATATTTAAAGTTTGTTAAAATCATGAAAGCTACGTAAGACTTCATATAAACATATTTTTGTTGGGCGTAATTTTAAATCTGTAGTACCTTTTAAGTTACCCATTAAAATTATATGATGTTAAGTGCAATTTTTATTTACGTTTAATTATCAACGTCACTACGGTATAGTGTTACTTGGGTAAGGTATAATACTGTGGTGGGGGCCGGGCGCCGGGTGTCGCCGACTCTACATGGGAGTCGTGCGGGCGATGGCCGCCTACGGGGCACCAGTCTGGGCCGACGCCCTCGGTGCCGCCAACGTGCGCGCGCTGCGTAATGCGCAGCGCACGGTGGCACTGAGGGCGATCCGGGGGTACCGGACGGTGTCCTCTGCGGCGGCCTTCACGCTCGCCGGCTCCCTACCCTGGGAGCTGGAGGCAGGAGTTCTCGCCGCCGTGTACCAATTCACGGCGGCGAGAAAACGAAGGGGGGAGCCTCCGGCTCCCAGGGAAATTGAGGCGGAGAGGGCCCGCGAGGCAGATCCTCAAAGTGGCCCTCTCCGCCAAAGGAGGACAGGCGGGAGGAGGCGGCGATTCGCCCAACTCCTCCCGCCACCGTAGCCGGACCTGAGGGGGTGGGCCGGGGGGCCCATCTCCTCATTGCACAGGTCCGGCGGACGAGGGGGGACAGCCGGTGTGTACCCGGTCTGTCCCTCTATAGGTAGGAGCCCGGCGGTCACCTTCCGCCGGGCGGACCGTGGGGGCGGCTCTACAAGGTTGATTAGCTTGAACGATCCCTTGCCGCCCCCACACAACGGTCTGTCGGTACACCGTGGGGTTTTAGTCCGTGCGAGTCGGACATAACTCACTCTCTCCCCCGGGAGGGTGGGTATCCATAAGGGATTTCCCCACGTTAAAAAAAAAAAAAAAAAAGGTATAATACTGTGGTATACTGTTCAAAACAGCGTCGCAAATAATCAATTATATTTTTAATATTAAAATGTGAAAGATAAAAATGCTTACTGCGGGTTATACTTATGAGGTCGACATATACAAGTATATTAACAAGGACAATACTTTAGGCATTTTAAAAATATACAGGTTCGTAATAAATTATTTTGATATATCTCATAACATTTAGCCAGCGTTAATAATGAAAGTACTCGTCGATTTCTTCGTATGATTTCACTAGCATACATCGACTTCTCTGTGTTTTACATAAATATAATAACCAAATATCATATATTTAAACGGTTTAGGAGATATCCTTGAAATGATAATGAAAACCGTATCAACATCGGTTTTGTAGTTAAGAACAACTATGGGAATACACTTTAATAATACTATGGGAAGTCACTTTATTTTATAATATTTGTAGATATAGAAGATATATAATAATAATTAGTTACACACTTACTAATATAACATATTAATAAATATATTCAGATAGTATACTGTACTTACTTTATTTCTTACTTTATACTTATTAATTTCTTTTTAAAAATACAGAATTCGAACTAGACATTAAGTCCTATGTCGCAGGGGACTTTACAAACATAAAATTTTACGAAAACAAAATACAACCATACTCATAACAAGCTTTTGTGGATTACTCAAATAAATGACCCATGTTATATCTGAACACATAACACTCAGTACAGCGGCAGCGGTGAGTCGACCGCATTGAGCATATATCTTTATAGTATTAACTTTAAAGTTTCAACTTAACTTAACCGCCAAATTATTCGTATCAAAGTTCATAATACTTAGAAAGTTATTCGTTATGGATATTCCAGCGGTCATGTATTCTTCTGTTAATCCACTTTTGTTTTAGATCCGTACAGTAAACTTAATATTTTCAAATACGTTGTACTAATTTTTAACCTCGACTTTTTTCATGAGTCTCTAAATATCTCATTGCTCAAATAAAGAATACAGTTTATGTTTAAAATTATCCCAAACGGGATCACTGTGTATTTTTACCAATAAGTTTAGAAATAACTAAGTTTTCCATGCTTACGTTATCTGCGTTTTCCTCAGTATACTCAGGATGAAAATATAGCGCATATACTTCTTAAGGCTACCTGTATAACTTTCCTTAAATTTCCTTGCGATTGGTTCAGACATTTACTGGATGACAAAAGATAAAAAAATATACTTCAACATACTTGACGGTCTCAGGAACTTGTTAATTTTCAGAGGTCCTTGAACTATTTGTAGGCCCCTGGGTCTAGTTCCAAGGCTCCGTTAGTATACAAAATTTAAAAAGAAAAGTTTTCCTGATATTATTACAGTTCTTTCGTGTTTTTACTGTCGGAAGTTGAAGCCATAAATATTAAATTAGATATTGTAATATAAAATGTTTAGTTTATGTTTATAGACCTATTTATAATAATTATAATATTATGACCTATTATTTAAAAAAAATGACGAATTAAATTATCACTTTTATTTTAAAATAGTATCTCAAGGCATAAGAAACGTCAAGTCTTGATTGTAACAGGCGTCGGCGTAATTCTTGGGGCGTAATTTAATACATTTCTTCGTTCCTTTCGTAATAGACTGCATAATTTATAGATGAGGATATTTTCACATTTCCTCCACTGAATTATTCAAACCAAATAAGATAGTAGCAAATTTTTTTATTGATTTAAATTCGAATAATAAATTAAATTTTCCCCTTTTTTTTTTTTTTTTTTTTTTTCCCGGTATTCCCATAAATTAAATTTTATTTTTTTTAATTTTGTTTATATATTATCCTTTCTTCTCCCCGATTTTTTCTTTTTTCATATTTTTTTTTTTTTTTTTTTTTTTTTTTTTTTTTTTTTTTTTTTTTTTTTTTTTTTTTTTTTTTTTTTTTTTTCCCTTTCAAATCTCTAACTCACTCATTAAAAAGTAAGTATCAATTTTTTATTAGAGTACCGAACGTATTTGAAATCAGTTTTACTTTTAGCGGCACGAAAATCATTGTAGGCCTGTGTTATATAATTGATTAATCTATATAGATCATATAATAGGCAGTGGGAGAACGGTTAATAACATCTCTCTCCTCTGTTTCTCAGCCGATTTTCTTCATACCTTTTCTATTTTGTAGCTATTGACGAACTTTAGTGTTATCAATACAAAACTGAAAATAGTCTTGTTTTTCTCTATGGTCGATGTTCGACCACTGGACGAGCATTCTTTACATTAAATGTCCACTTACATAAAGTAGCTGTGCTCAAATTTTGATATAGTTAAGCATTGAATTACATCTGAATTAGCTTAGTGTATAAATGTTTCAACTGTATACATTTTTTGGCATTTAACGTAATGATAATGCTTCTTGTAATGTCCGCTTGGTTGACTACCAGGTACTCAGGTTAAAAATTTGTCGCAAAACTCTTGTAGATGTGATCCAGTAGGTATATATGGTAGCCAGTCTTCTTATAGGTTTAGAGTGGTATCATCTTAAATTACATCTTAATTTTCGTAGAAGATTTTGCTCAAACGATAATTCTCATGAAAATGTAATAAAAGATAAAGTAGCGTTGACCCACGCACTAGTGTCTCAATTGCCGAGAAATCTAAGTTATGTCATCATCAGAATCATAGGCCTCTTCCCGAAGGAAGGTTTGGGCGTAATCACCACGCCAGCCCACAACGTATTGGCGATTTCAAACTCTGAGAAATCCACAGTTCTATATTTTTCCCACATACAGTAAGTACTACAAGAACATTTCTCAGGTTCAGGTTTCCTCACGATGTTTTCCTTCACCGTCAGCTAATAGTGTTACTTTATTTAAATTAGTAAATGTACGCGTATTCAGAAAAAATCGTTGGTATATGCCGGGGTTCGAGAACCTGCGGACATCGAAGTAATATTCCATTTGTCAAACCACCACGACTTTTTTAGTTATGTACCTAACCATAACCTAACCATAATAGATGGTACTGTGAAGATATTTTTTCTATTTTGATTTTATTATTTTCTCGTCATAAATCCATTATTTAAGTAATTAAAATAAGTTACATTATCGGCGTATTAAAAATTAGCAACAAGATGGCTCTAGAATTTTCTTTGGACATCCGAAAACGCGAAAGATACAAAAAACGAAATAACATTCAACGATTAACGAGTGGAGATAATATGAGGCTGGATGTGATAATAAAAAGGGATTTACAAGGACTCCTGATTTTTCATCCGCGTCGTTTGTAATTTGATTACATTTCAGTGTGGGGCGACGTTCTCTGAGCTTAAATTTGGAAGACGCCCTCACAATTCCCGAGTTGTAATTTGTATAATTTGACGGCGTTCCTAAAGTGGACTGCGTTAATTATGTTGGCGTATTTTCACACATAATGCATACATTCTATTTTTTTGATTATATAATTTTTGACTATTTTTTCTTTATCGAATACAATAAATAGTCACACAAAAATATATCAACACGAAAGTTAACATACCTAAGAGTTTTCATAGATACGATTTTTATGATATCTCTTTTTTATAACTTGCCACTAGGTGGCACTGAGTCAACTTCAATAGTATACAATTGATAACCATGAAATTTGTATGTAGATATTTGAATACGGAGAACTTAATTAATTTTGCTTACTGCCTCTATAGAATTTAATAAATAAAATCACACATTATAAGATAATTATGTATATATGAATGCTTGTGATCTCAATGATTAGATACATTGTAATTTTATGTTATAACTAGCGGGCCCGGCAGACGTTGTCCCGCCCTGATTATAAAAAAATCCTTGACAAATCATTACATAGTATAAAACAAAGTCCCCTACCGCATCTGTCTGTCTGTCTGTTCGCGATAAACTCAAAAACTACCGAACGGATTGTCATGCGGTTTTCACCGGTAGATAGAGTGATTAATGAGGAACGTTTTAGTATATAATTTGTCAAGGATTTTTTCAATATCAGGGCGGGACAACGTCTGCCGGGCCCGCTAGTTATATACTAAAACTTTCGTCATGAATCACTTTATCCACTGGTGAAAACCGCATGAAGATCCAATCAGTAGTTTTTGAGTTTATCGCGAACAGACAGACAGACAGACGCGCTAGGGGACTTTGTTTTAAACTATGTAATGATAATGATGATAATTAACCATAAGTAATTTTACCTTTATGTTATCATTATGTTGATATGCTAAACAAAAGATGAATCTTAAATAAACATAATTTTAATTCATTTATTTCAAATCACTGCCACTTTTGTCTGTCTGCCTGTTCGCGATTAACTCAAAAACCAACTGAACGGATTTTAATGAGGTTTTCCTTATTTTTTGTTTTATATTATAGGGTCAAACGAACAGGTGGGTCACCAGATGATAAGTGTTCACCGCCGTCCATAGACACTAGTAACACCGGGAGAGTCGCCAGTATGTTAGCAGCCTGTGTTTTGGGGGAGTGTGGATTGGAAAGTGGGGAGGAGGGGGAAGTGAGTGGAAGGTGAGGTGGTCCTCTGGTGTTCTCACTGACCGAACGAAACACAACAATGCAAGCTACGTTACTTCACGTCGGTGTTTCTGTGGGTCGGGTGGTAGTACCCCGGGCGAGCCGACCCATTCATGCTGAAACCAGTAATAACTTCAGCGTGCCTCTACCACCTATTAAATATAGTAGGTAAAGTGATTCATGAGGAAGGAATTTGTTAAAAAAAAATACTATCAGGGCGGGACAAAGTCCACCGGGCCCGCTAGAATAAAACAAAATGAACTTTAACATTATACTCATTGTGCAACTTCTAGGAAAATGACATTATAATTAATAATTACCAACGTGTGTGGAGCCGCAGGTACAATTCATGTTATATAAAGTTTTAAAGACAAAAAAAATATAGGTGTTCCATGATTAAATCTCTTAAAACCTCGGATTTCATTCAAGAACAATAAAGTAAGCAGTAAGCGAGGTCAGATGCATTGATCTGGCAGAGTCGAATGTATTTACTCGTTGGCATTCTTCCAACGAATAAAATATATATTTGAGTGAATTAATTAGTTGGAAATTATTATCAGATAGTAAAATTTAAAATAAGGTTAACCAATTTATTTATTTATCTATGAATATTTATAATGTTAACATATAATAAAAGGCAACGTTTCTGTGTGTCAGTATCACTACAAAACGCAACTCAAAAGCCACTGAACTTATACGATCTTATTTGCTGAACTTACAAAATTCTTTTTTTGGATTATTGTCTGATCCGGTTTTAGTATACTATGTCTTGTTATGTTAGCTATTTTATTTTATATTTAGTTATATAGAAAAGGTTAGATAATATACATAAAGCACCAACTAAAAACCCCTACATAGCTTCCAAAGTGCTCATTAACAAATATTCCTCCTGGTATCTGATCATCGGAGGCATGGACACTCACACTGCCGCTGGGCAATTTTTTCCTTCCTTGTCCCGTAATTCCATAAACGTGTACATACCTATCTGGGGTATAGTAGTATACGTGGACTCGGAACCAGGAGGAAGAAAATCTCGATAGACAATTACCGAGGAAGGAAAGCTCGCTAAAAACTCCAATTCAGGCCAAATTTTATTCCTAGGTCCCGGTAGAAGCGGGCGTACAGGCGTACACGTTCCTGAAATTACGAGACTATCGACGGGCAAAGGAAGAAAAATGTCCCTGCCCAACTCCGCAGTAGCTATGTAAGTGTACAGGCCTTTGAAAATCAGACGTACCGGGAAAAATATCGCTTGTCAGGATATTAGCCGGCGATCAAAATGGCTGATGCTGCTCGGAATGTATCACGTGCAAATGTAAACTGGTAGAATAGAAACTGGTATATAGACCAATCCAGTGATTATCAAACTTATTTCTTTTACCGCCCCCTTTGAAAATCAATTATTTTTCAGCGTCCCCCATTTTTTATACACCCCTAAAACTTAAAAACCACAATTCTATTACTTTAATTAATTTAGTTATATTAGTCGGTTCTGATGTTTAAACTTACATTCTAAACTAGAAATATTTACCAGTGAGAGCAAATAAAACCCAATTTTATAATATTAATAATTTTAATTAAATTAAAAGAAACAATATAAATATGTAATCAGTTTTCGTTTTTATACTAATCTAATGAGATGGATGAATTTGATGATATTTAATAAGTTTGTTGATATCAGGTTCGATTTTACTCAAAAATAGTTGTAAGTCGCCGCGTTTGGTAACTTGCAAATGATTTCTCTTTTTAGTAAGCAGCGTTGTCACAGCGCTAAATTCACGTTCACACAAATATGACAATGGGAATGCTATCAAAAATCGTTCAACGATAGACCACAATCCAGGGTACAACTGCGGAATTGACTTTTGTAGCCAAAATTGTTGGTAGCCATTTTTGTATTTGATTTTTATTTCCTCGTTCGTTGTCAGTTCTATAAGTTCTTCTTCCAACTGGGGTGATATTGCTATGTTGACATTTGAAAAAGGATCTAACACCCGGTCTGGTATTTTCAATTTTAAAATGTCCTGGAATCTTTCAATGAAATTACTGTGAAGGTTTTCCAAATGTTGGCAGTAGACGAGCAAGTGTAATAAATTGGGAAAGTTATGGAACTCACGTCTGCCGATATTCTTTTTGTGTAAGAGCAGCTTGGCTACGAAAGCAGCGACGACATTTTTTGTTTTTATTAAGTTCAAGTCATCGACTTGAAGTTGGAGTTTCATATCATTAAGCAATGTATAAAGGTCTGTCAGGCATGCGATATCATTCTTTCATGTGATGAGGTTTTCGCACAGTTCTGTGTCTTTGTTTTCCAAGAACTCTATGACAGAGTCAAACAGATTGTAAAAACGAGTCAGTTAATTTCCTTTTGATAGCAAATGCACTTCTGTGTGAAAGATCAATCTGTTGAAATCTTCATCATTATTAACACAAAGCTGATTAAATAATCTGTCATTTAAAGAGTTGTTTCGGATTTTATTGACTGCTCTGATGACATGTTGCAATGATTGAAATAGTCATTCACTTAAACTTCTAGGAACTAAATGCTGTCGATGTATAACGCAATGTACAGCAAGCACATCAGGAATTTTATTTTTTAAGTACGATATGAAGCCTTTTTGACACCCCGTCATAGCTGGAGCACCATCTGTACCAGCTGATATAATATTCTTCAACGGAATTCCTTTTTCATCACAAAACTTTTCCAGTGTTTTAAATACGGTTTCTCCTTTCGTGTCTGTCTCTAAATTTCTAGCAAATAAAAGTTATTTACATATTTTTCATCTTTAATAAATCTCACGTAAGACAACAACAATGCTTCATTAGTTGGTAAAGTGGACTCATCCAACTGAATTGAAAATTTACTAGTCTTCAGATGATTACACAATGACTCTTCAATGTTTTCAGCCTTTTCATCAATTCGTCTTTGGACAGAACTATTGCTCAAAGGAATTTTTCGAATTATATCTGCCGCCTGTTTATGGAGCACAGTAGTTATAACTTTTTTTATCGCCGGCAAAATTAACGTTTCTCCGATGGTGTGTGGTTTACCTGTTTGAGAAATTAACAGAGAGATATTGTATGAAGCTCGAAATCCGTCATCGTCTTGCTTAGCAGCCATCGAAAAAAGTTTCGATACACTTGGCTGAGCATTATGCTTCTTTTCCAGATCTTAAAAATAGGCTACATTTTTGTCCTTCTTATCCGGATGCATTTTATTCAAATGATCTTGAAGTCTTGAAGGCTTCATCGCTTCGTTTGAAAATGTTTTTGAACAAAGAAGGCACGAAGGGAAAGATTAGGGTGTCGCTATACAATTTCTTTTGATATTTTTTTTATTTGCCATAAAAAAATACCAATAACCCCAAATTTTCACTCTCCTAACCGCACCCTTGCATTTTTTATTCGGTATTTTATATTACGTGTTTAAGTGGGTCCCTGATTAGTTTGGTTTCATAATTGGAAACGGTGGATGTCGCTGCAATCGGATTTAAGGTTTTTTAAGATTTTTTGAGTTTGGAAATACAATTGGAGCCGGTAGGAACCGATTTCTCATAGACGAAGTTGCGCGGGTTGCTAGTAATATATAAAATAATCTGGAACGTATTAAATATATCACCTGAATCATGTCGTTTATCTTCACAGCACTTATACCGCACAGCAGTTATACCGAAATGTTTGTTCGTTCACAAACATATGTATTACCCAGAGATAATACCCACTAGGCTAGAAACCCGCGACAGAAAGATATATTAGACAGAAATAGGTCTGCCTTTGCAAAGTGGTAGCAATAAAGGACGTCCAGTTAAAAAGGTACGGTCGAAAATAGCACAATAGACAATGTTTAGGTAACCACGAATAGTAACAGGTGATAA
Organism: Antheraea yamamai; assembly: GCA_036509395.1. Taxonomy (NCBI): domain Eukaryota; kingdom Metazoa; phylum Arthropoda; class Insecta; order Lepidoptera; family Saturniidae; genus Antheraea; species Antheraea yamamai. The sequence goes on along the minus strand of AP028448.1, from coordinate 6,138,305 downwards.
GATGTTGGAAAGAAAAATAAAATGCAATAACTGTTTCTTTTCAAATCAAATAACAAAAGTACCTGTTAATAATACATATATTTATTTTACATTCTTAATAAAATAATATCGTTGGAGATTTATTGATTATTTGGGCTTAGTTAATAATGTCTTCGGAGATAACGTCGATGGGCATCGTTTCGAATCCTTGCGACTTGGTGGTAGAGATTTTTCTAAGTTCGCCTGGCTTGCTACCATTAAAGTTGAAAATCTATCGTCAAGCATCTGTTGATTTGTTTCACCAGTTACATTTGCGCGCCAGTCCCTCTCTCGGCTTACCCAGTGTTATTACAAAAAAGTTAAATACGTATTGAATACTTGTTTTAAAAAGGTTTCGAATTAAATGAACCGCGGTCGCTGAATGTTCACCATCTTGCTTTTTTCGTCTCGCTTTGGTTACGTTAGGTTACACTTGCGAAAAAGGATAACGCGAACTTGCATCGGACGAGCGCGGTGCATTTAATTCGAAACCTTTTTAAAACCAAGTATTTAACTTTTTTGTAATAACATCGACCGTGTTTACCATCTTGAACCACGTCGTGAATTAACGTCAAATGTTATCATTACATAGTATAAAACAAAGTCCCCCACCGCGTCTGTCTGTCTGTCTGTTCGCGATAAACACAAAAACTACTGATCGGATTTTCATGCGGTTTTCACCAGTGGATACAGTGATTCATGGGGAAGGTTTTGTCAAGATTTTATTTATAGTCAAGGTGGGACAGTGTCTGCCGGTCCCGCTAGTATACTATAAACGCTAATTTGAGAATAGATATATTGAACAATATTTTATAAAATAAATAAAAAATACACACAACTATCACTTACGAGTTTTTGCTCGCGACTTCACAAGCATTATAATAAATTTTACCGATCTCTAGGGAACACTATCTTCTTCTGAATAAAGGGTATGTTGTATCCTTTCCTATACCTCTAATAACATGTCTGAAACATACCATGATGATCGGTTGAATTATTAAGGTGTGAAAGCGTAACAAACAAACTTACTTTCGCATTTATGATATTCGTTAGGATGTCTTTATGAATGAACTACACGATCTAAGATGGTATTATATTCTACTATTTTGACGTAATGTACAGTAAGAGAGGGAGACCCGGTGAATGAATTGATTGTGGTAACAGTATTCCTCATCTACTTCTGCCACAGAATTACGGTGCATGCGTTTCTGTTTTCCATTTCAAAGTATGTGGTAAGCAAAATGTGTATACTAACACACGAGACGTTTCAACTAAGCTACCTAAAGAGCAACAATTTATTAAACTTGCCTCAGGACTGCAATAGTAGGTGATAGAGCCACGCTGAAGCTATAACTAGTTTCAGCATGAATGAGTCGGCTCCTCCCGGGGTAGTAACACCCGACACACAGAAAACCGACGTGAAGTAACAGTGCTTGCATTGTTGCGTTTCGTTCGGTCACTGAGAGCGCCGGAGGCCCACCTCTCCCCTTCCCCAACAACACAGGCTGGCAACGCACTTGTGACTCCTCTGGTGTTGCTGGTGTCTATGGACGGTGGTGATCACTACTTAACATCAGGTGACGCACCTGTCCGTAAAAAAAAGCTATAAAGATACAGTGAGTGCTTAAAATCAGGTGAACTGTATGCTATTTCTCTTTACGAATAAAAATCAATGTCCGAATGTATATAGGTGTGTCACTTTAGAATGGCTTTGTTACAGTCAGGACAACGATTCCATAAAGGGAAATGTTTGAAAAATTGTACGGAAACGTCAAAAATTGGGGTTATAAAATCTCAGTATTAACAGTGAGTGAGAAAGAAAGCAGTAGGAAGATTTTTTAAAATATTGACAAAATTGACAAACTGGCGTTCAGTCGCTATTTTATTCTATTACATAGTCGTACTGTAAAGAAAAAAAATAGTTTCATTTTGCTCGTAAAAAATATAAACTTTGCTTTTGCATTTGTGTCAGAAAGGGTTAAGAGAACGTTTCTATTGTTTAAAATATTAAATATTCATTTTCATTATGTAATCAGAATGAAGACACTGTATAATACAACACTTTTAAAGTTAAACAGCTTTAAGCGATCTATACATTTTTACTGCAGTTTTTCGAACGCCAGAAGCACCGTTAAGAAACCATTTTATCTTCTAAATGACTCCAGAAAAAATCACATTTCAAACAATTAAAGTTACCTTTAGACCATAAACGTGAAAAGTTTGGGAAAGAAAAATGAGGTCATCCCTTATTTCGGCCAAGCGCAGGGTGGGAAACTTTTGGGTACATACTGATTGAGATGGCTACACTTTTAACAGCTGCGCGTTTCTGAGGAATCCGTCTAGTTAATAGGTAAATTAAACCTGGGATGTTGCGGAACTTTTACAACTGAAAAAGGTCAGTTCTTTATGTGGGACAAATTGTGGGTGATTTGCGTATCTTATTTCGTTATAAAAATACACTGTTTCTTTTTTTATAGGAATCTCAATGTCAAGTTCGATATTATTTCGAAAGCATAGTTTACAGTTCTAATCGATAATTCTGTAGTGCCGGAGTTGCAAACAACGGTAAAACATTTTCCTAGAAGAAGGTTATCCCAACTGCATTCAGAATTCATACTCAAGCAATATATAACTTTCATATGTATATCCCTTCTCAGTGTATAGTATTAGAGATAAGAAATGAAAAAAAATCCCCAACTTAAAACTTCCAGTTAAAATAAAAAATACTTTATTCGGTTTAGACCTTAAGATCCTTAAGAAGAAGGTTATGCACTTCAAAACTACCACAGGATCGGAAGACAATCTAGTAATCGAGAAGAACTGACAAGCAACTCAATCGGGTTCATGTGTTTAAAATAGAATGACATACTTTCTTATTGGTACCAGTTGAATTTTTTTTAGATCACGGGTAAAGTATAAGCTCATCTGGCAACACTGATTCAAATCAGTCCTTAATTAAACTATCGACGCTGTTTACTACGTATTACCTTAGTGTATTACACACGACATATTGTTAACTAATATCTAAGCATCCAATAATAACATATATACCTAAGTATATACAGTATACTGCTTGTAATCGGAGTGTTAGTGATGGTATATAGAATGCAAGCTGTAATGGATTGTGTAAACGATCTGAGAAAGCTTATTAGACATGCAGAGTGCACAGGCATTGCGAACTAATTCAGTAATTAGACTGCCTTTGTATTGGAATAATATGTTTGGTACCTACAATGTACTATTATTTATGCAAATAACTATAGCTAGAATAATTTCCTCCTTTTATAACCTTTTCTAAAGTCCGCTGTTTCGCTTTCGTTAATGATAATTCCATCTAGATAGAAATAGAAGCTAGATATAATAATAAGAGTACAAAAACGTTTCTTATGTTAACCTTTCCTATTACGACAACAGATACCATAACAGTAGCTTAAAGTCATACTCCAAACGTTTAGAACTTTATAAAATGAAACCATTACAGACTCGTAGAAATACAGATTGATACACGGTTTCCTAGAATCTTCAGATTTTCTTCAAAGACCTTTGAGCGTCCCACGTATAGGCAGTCGTTTACTTAACAGGCAAACTTTTCGTCTACCATTAGCAAGAACTAACGCAGGCCAACATTGCCCTTTGTATCGCATGCTTTCTTTTTGCAATAGTTTACGTTTCAAATACGATATTTTTTTTTGAAGTTATACTTCTTTAGGCGCGTTATGAAAAAATGATGAGAGTGAAATTTTAATTTTTGTGACACAAAATTAACAGTATGAAGCTGTCTGCTTAACCGCTCATTAAGTCTCGAAAAAAAAGCTACCAACAAAATAGAAATTGAACCTCGATATTAGTCGCGCATGTTGGTACGCTCGTCGCTTTTTTTTTTTTTTTTTTTTTCTACAAACGTAGATTAATGCGAAAGATAAAATTTTTGAACAGATTGTTATCTTGTTACGCCAAAGAAGTATAACTTCTAACGCGTGTACATAAGTACACACACACTTTTTTTTTGTGTTTCTTTGGCCTCAACTAGAAAAAAAATGTATTTAAATGTTTAATATAATTTAATTTTTCTTTGTATTAATACTATGACTTTGTCTTCTTATATTAAGTATGCATGCTGTGTTCACATATAAAATGGCGCGTGTACATTTTTGTTCATAGAACTCAGTTTTGTGGACTTTAAATAAATAAATCTATCTATTATTTTTTCCCTTTCTGACGTGTGTATGTAAAATATCATAATGTTCGGTTGAGTTGTTAAAACGTGCAATCGTAACAAACAAACACATATTAACATGTATAATATTAGAAAGTTAGGATTGACAGTGTTAGAAAGTGCGTCAAGGGAAATAATTGTATGATAATTCTTATGTACTGTTTCGTCTATTCTTCGTGATTAGTAATGAATTAGTTATGTATTTAAAAATGTTTTCATCTTCACTTGATATATATCTAAACCAGTGGTCCTCAACCTTTTCTATTTAGCGACGAACTAAACATACTGTTCATAAATTCTTGATTCCCTTACATACTTACATGTACAATTTATAGTACAAAGTAGTACATAAAATATCGTATTTATATATCTCGCGACATTCTTGACAGGTGCTTGCGACACAGCAATGTGCTCCGACACGGTGGTTGGGAACCGCTGGTCTATACTATTATTATATACAGAACAGATTTCGTTTCTTGTTTGTAAGCGATAAACTCAAAAATATTTCTATCTATAGTAAGCTACATTATCCGTGAAAAAAATGGGTCGCGATTTATTTTCAAGGTCTTCATTAACAGGAGTGCAGTCGTGAGCAAAATCTAGTCTTATTAAGTCAGTCAAAATTATTACGCGAGGTTCTCAGTTGATTCTGTTGATTTTGTTATGTTACTATGTATGTTTACTTTACAACAGAGATGTTCAAATAGTTAATCGCGAGTGATTTTTGAGTCGATCTCGAGAAAAATTTATCGATATAGAACTATTCCCTGATTTTGTTTTAGTAGGTAATGAATAAACAACTAAAATTTATTTGATCCTCAATAAGGCCAGAATAACCCCCTCGTCACTTTTATATTTTTTAGTTACCTACAGCTAACTAGAAGAAAATCGTGCATCGCACATACGTGCAGCTTTTCAGAGTCGATCGATAGTAGTCTAATTGGTTTGAGCATCCCTGCTTTATAAGAATATTTAGTAGGTATTAATAATAGACTCACGTGTAAGCTAAGAGCGGGCTGCATGTCGAAGTATAGCGTGGCTGGAAGCAAACGCAAGCGGTCCGTGCGAGTTCGCATAGCGGCTAATCGAGCCAACACAGTGCGGAGGTTGCCAGCTTCGCGTCGCGGTGCCCACATGCGCAGCCATACAGTGCGGGCGTTGCTTGTATCTACAGAACTGGATTTATATGACATTTCTCATTAGTTTAGGGTACAATCAAAATCAAAATTAAAAGATACTTTATTCAGTTTAGGCCTTAAAAAGGCACTTATGAACGTCAAAACTCAAATCGGTCGGAAAACAATCCAGTCATCGAGAAGAACCGGCAAGAAACCCGATCTGGTTTATCTTGTTAACATATAGGTGTATACAATATTTAGAATACATAACACGTTACAATCGTTTTTAATGGATGCACAGAGATGAGTCAATTCCAGACATAACCATCGTTCACTTATTGATCCACTCTATACAGAAAGCAAATTAACGAAATTACCGCCATTTTTGTTTAACAATGGAACAGTTTACTCTTTATACTTCATTTTATACAAGTTCTTCTTGATTGTAACTAAAGTTTACAAAGGTGACTATTTAAAGATGAAGAAGAAACTAGGTATACAGTTCAGCTGATGTTAAGTGGTCATTCGAGCCTGACACTCAAATATACAAAATAAGTGGATATTTATAATACAACCGTAATCCCGAGGACAATCAGGATAGGTTCCTACTCCTTAAGGATTGAGAGAGAACTTCTCTAGCTAATCATCATAATTTACGGAACTTGCCCATGTACTCGGGTTAAGATGTTCAGGTGGAGGTGGAACTCCGAAAGGAATGTACGCGATGAGTTACCTTACGTGTGATGAACGCCCGTTAATAAAGTTGTTTAAAATACCTTCAACCTAAATTACTTTAAATAGAGTTTGTTCAATTTAAATAGGTAAGAAAAATGTTTAAGACATACTCTTATTTTTACTAGTAATTAGATACCTGGAAACCCCGTCCTTTCTTTTAAAATTAACGAATATTCTATCTAATTCACTTTTTAAATAAATATATAAATTTCGCTGTGGATTTTAACACGAAAAAGTAACTACGTTATAGTGCAATTAGCTAATAAATTCTAGTTAGAATGAGATTACCTGATATTCACAATTTCAATGTCATCGTCTAATGTGATGTTCGATGATTTTAAATAATCAGTTATCTGAAAATAAAACAGTACGCATCATTTAATGAAATAAGTAAATATGAATAAATAAAGAAAAATAGATTCTTTTTCAAATTTAAACTTAATCGTAGACCATTAATTCCAGATCTAGTTTAAATTATGTGAAAAATAAAAGAGCGGCCTCACTGCCTACAGCAGTCTTTTTCAACTAACTATTGAATATACTATATACTAGCTTTTGGTCGAGGCCTCGCTGGCGTTAACGTTGATTTGATCTACGTCTCTGGAACAGTACATTTGTTCTGAGTGAAATAACCCTATGTCCTTTTCTGTTACTCTGACATGTATGTAAAATTACATGAGTAAAGACGTACAAGCGTAACAAACAAACATATGAAGTCACATTCGCGTTTATAATATGAGTTAGGATAGTAAATATAATTTATATTAACGATTAAGGGCTACTTATACACCAAAAAGTTAAATCTAGTAATGGATTTTAATATCTAGTTCTTAAACAAAATACCTGTACAACAATTTCTTTTGATATGTTGACATTCGTTTGGTCCACCACTTGAAGTTTGGTTTCAAATCGTGCTGAAGCTGTTAATAAAAGAGATTATTTATAGTATTATTATCTTTAATGTTTTATAACTGTAATTACTGAAAATCTAATGAAAAAATTAAAAACGTAATCAACTATAATAATAACCTTTCATATAGCATTACTTGTTTGTCTTTTCAGTGTGGCAATGTCGCAATCTTACAGTTAAGAAATTCTTCAATAGGAATGTCAAATGTCAAAAACTTACTAAAATCTGTATCCTTGGGATTACAGTCACAGTTTGAACCTTCTTTACAAGTTTCCGAACATTCTTCTATGCCGCATTCTGAAATAAAAATTGTTGCATTGAAAACCTCTTTAGGTCCGTTATGATTTGAAACGAAACGGAAAAGTGACGTTGAAAAGAGATAGACATATACATCTAATGGAGACAACGTGCGAGAGAATGAGACAGAATACATTATACAGTGTTTCTCATATTGCGGTCTCTTCATTGTGTATTGTGCTACCCAATTACTTGCTCTGGTTCGAAAGTTGTATGTATGTATGTTTGCGCCTGTGTATTATGAAGCCTTGGAAAAAGGTGTCGTGGCTTGCGTGGAGTATTATTGTTCACGTGTATCGTTTATATGAATATTTCATCATTTTTTAAAGTTTAACTTCTGCCGCATGTATGTGACCAACACATATATTTTCTTAAATAATACTACTATGCGTATAATAAACAAAATTACAGTGAATTAAATAATTTTTCATATGGAAAAATTAATACACTAAGACTACGACTACGCCATTTGTGTATAAAGAATTTGGGAGTTAAAAACTTGCACAAAATAAATCAATTGCTTGATAGTGAATAAGAAAATATAAAAAAAAATAGTGCGTGTAATCGTCACACGCGATTAAAGTAAAACTTCTTTGGCGTTATAAGGGTAGCTGACAGATGGCGCTACAGATAATGAAGCTTTGATTTAATTTTTTACATACTTACATTGAAACCAAATGGCAGCACGGTCGCGCGCCCCATATATACATAATTAATTCTATTGTACGATTTTTGTTATTATTCAATTTTATATTTTTATGAAATTTTTTTACATACATTTTTGATTGATTTATTTATAAACTATTTATTGACCAAATTAAAAATATTTAAAAAACTAATGGTACAGAAACGTGACGTCATATTGCCGTAACGGACTTCCGTTGCATTGTCGTCCAGTAACATCCTAGTCGCGCGTAAAGAAGTTTTACTTTAAAAAACAATTATTACTACACTGTTATATTATATACTGTTAACTCACCACTCTGACGTTACTTCTCATAAACGTAAGGATACGACTATCAGCGTTCACTTTGTAAAAGCATACACTGTGTAGGCTTCAATACATTTGATGTCGTATAAATTTATAGATGTAAATAAATATATTTTCTTTTTCTTCACTGTATAACCATTCTTATTTCGCATGTCTTAATTTTGTATTATTTTAGTGTAATTTATTAGGGTTATTTTAGTACAGTGAGATTGTATACAACAAGTTACTACCTACATTTACTTTATTTTCTTTATCTTTACATGTAGGTGGTAGAGCCACGCTGAAGCTATAACTGGTTTCAGCATGAATGGGTCGGCTCGCCAGGGGTAGCACCACCTTCACACAGAAAACCGACGTGAAGTAACAGTGCTTGCATTGTTGCGTTTCGTTCGGTCAGTGAGAGCTCCGGATACCCAACTCCCCCTCCCCCTCCCCTCTTCCCCGCTTCCCCTTCTCCCAAACACAGGCTGACAACGCACTTGCGACTCCTCTAGTGTTGCTAGTGTCTATGGACGGTGGTGATCTGAACATCAGGTGACCCACTTGCTCGTTTCCCTCCCATGATATAAAAAAAATACCTAAAGATATTTATTCAGCATGTCTTTATTTTATTTTAGTGTAATTTGTTAGGGATATCATAGTAAAGTAGAACTGTACACAATGAGTTATTGGCTCAACCTGCTCGTTGAGCCAAAACGGCTCAACCTAGATCTTTATTAATTTCTTGGAAATAGCTCTTACAATTCGTAAATGGTGCGGTTAATATTGATAAATGATGCCACCGTTCGAGATATGGCAATTTACTAGAATTTTCATATTAAATGGTTACGTTAAGCCCAGATCATTAGATGGAAAACTGCGAGACTTAATAAACACAGTTTCAAAAGGATTTGTATTTTAAATTTTGAGAGCAAAAGACCTGAAGGAATAAATACGTGATGAATAATTACTGATGTGATATATTATGTTGTCATCCATATTCTCAAAAATTAATATATCCCAAGAATAGTCGTCAGTCTCTTGTTGTTTAATTACGAGCCAATTGGTACGAAAGAGTACATTTTTTTATAAATATACAGACATTCAGCGGTCGTAGATATCAGGTTCTATTTGACTATACCCACGCTTTTTTTTGCCAATTCTTATTTGGGGAGACGTTAATTTTCGAAAGTTGTAAGTTCATATTTTTTTTCAGTTTTTATGGCAATTTTTCGATGTTTTCCAGATTCCCTTTAAGGGCATTGCGTGCCCCGATAAAAAAGCCCTGACTATATCTATATTATTCTGTTATCATAATAGTAATATCCTTTTCCTTATTCGAGATAACTTTACTTAAAATTACTGATATAACAGACTCCGTAGTTCATAAAGATATTTTTATATATTTACAGTAAAAATTAGATTACAATCAACATAAAGAAGTTGTTAAAATAGTTATGGTCGAGGAAATTACCATACTTATATTTTAAATTAGGCGTTAACTAACATAAACTTTGGGAATATTAGACCATTTAATGTTAGTTACTAAAATAATACTTAATTTACTGTTAAAATAAGTAATAGGATAATGAAAATCTGCCGGAAGGGATGGATATCAATAATTTATTAATTATTGGCTATTCGTAGTAAATTATTTTCCAATTATATCTATAAAAAACAATTGTGATTATGCTTTATTTCATTGAGTTAGGATTTGCCTAAAGAACTTCTATCAATTTATAATATTCATGTTACAGCCTATATACAAATAAACAAAGAATGAGTCATCGACCGTGGGAACGCAGTGAAATGTGGTTGTAAAAGTAATCCGACTCGAAATGTATCGAATTATTGGAGTATTAATTACAGACTTCCAGAGTTTTCCACCCTCGCTCAATAAACTGTATATAAAATCCGTGGCGGTGTATCCGAACAGAGTTGAATTTTACACACCTGAGCGAGTACGAAGAGAAACAAAAGAACTGACTGCAACTAACATATTATGTCATTATAAGGTGTAAGTTTGACTTTAGTGTAATTGTGTGATAGTGAACCTCCTTTTTTTTTTGTAAGAGCATAAAATAAATTTAATGCAAATAGTATTTAATGTACTCACGGGCGTATTATTATTTAAATTTGCCTAAGAAAGCTGTACCTGGCGATGCTATGTGTGACTCGCAGAAGTCTCCAGTATAACCAGGCGCGCAGATACAGCTTACAGCCGCCGGTCCCATTTGTCTAGAAAATAAGTTTTTTCTAAAATTATTTTTTACACGAACGTAATGCATTGCCTTTATCAGTGTTATAGCATTTACAATAAACGTAAATACAGGGGTTTAGATACCAAAATTACTATACACAATAGAATTTTGTAATGCTAGACAAAGTGGCTTCTATTCTTAGGTTAAAAATCTGGCGTAAACCGTTTAGGGAAAGTCTTTTTTAGGCTTGGCTTATGAATCTCATTATCACTCGACATGAGTTTTATCTATAGTTAAATGCCAGATTACTTCGCATTTGCTAGGATCCTCTATGCTTACATGGTATTGTAGTAACCTTATATTTTCATCATCGATATTAAAATAAATGAGTCCTTCATCGTGATTTCTGTAATACGAGTTAAATATCTAGGTGTACGCTTCTTTTAATCTACGTCATTACCTAATATTCAGTATCAGCATTTTTTTTATACCACGACGGTAGCAAACAAGGCTGCGGGCCGCCTGATGTAAAGCGGTCACCGCAGCCAAAATATAACAATGACAAAAAAATTACAAATTATGCCATGTTGCTATATATGTAATTTTGCCAATACCAATTGTGATAAATATAAGTTTTAAACTTAATCGTCAAATATGGTGTGTAATATAGAATAACCTAAAAATGAGTGCGTGTAATCGTCACACACGATTGAAGTAAAACTTCGATAATAATTAAACATAACCAAAACTTCTATTAAATCATAATTAATTTAATTTGTTACTTATCATAGTAATCTGTTCGTACTTTTCTATATTTTATTTACTTTATAACAAAGAGTTACTAATACTATTTCCTGTGTTATTTAAGTTCCGAATTAGCTGATAGATGGCACTACAGATAATGAAGTTTTGATTTAATTTGTTACTTACTTACATTGAAACCAGATGGCAGCACGGTCGTGCGTCTATATAATTAATTTTATTGTATGATTTTTGTTATTATTCAATTTTGAATTTAATATTTTTTATTATTTTTTGTTTCTTCAAAAATGTTTGATTGATTTGTTTATAAACGATTTATTGACAAAATCAAAAATATTTGAAAACCAGATGGTACAGAAACGTGCCGCCATATTGCAGTAACAAACTTCCGTTGCATTGTCGTCCATTTACCTCCTAGTCGCGCCTAAAAAAGTTTTACTTCAAAATGACACAACACAGAGCAGCCACAGAAGAAATAATACTGTATTATGTATTCCCTTCGATCTAGCTTCTTTTAAATAACGCCATGTTAACGCATTTACTGTCTAACTTAATTGCTAAAATTCTGTGTAATACAGAATAACCTAAAAATAACACAATATGAAACAGCCACAGAATAAATAATATTATATTATGTGTATTCTTCGAACCAGCTCCTTTTCAAATATCTTCTTATTAATACATTTGTTGTCTTTATACCTAGTCTTGCCATAAATACTGAAACAAAGAAAAAAAAATTTTTTTCTATTCCAAAAAACAGTTATTACTTTTACAGTGTGTTAGTTTAATACATAAATATAAAACAATTTAAAATATAAAAAGCTTATTCGAAGTGGTCTCCATTGGCTGCAATACAGTCCTTTAAACGTTGAGGTCAGTTATCAATAGAAGCACGCACTCTTTCTATGGGAAAATTCTTCACTGCCAATCGTACGCATTGTTTTAGGGATTCCAAATTATCATGGTGTTTACAGCAAGCCATATTCTCTAAAACTGACCATAAATCATAATCCAGCGGATTAAGATTGGGACTAGACGACGGCCAGTCTTCAGCTCTGATGAAGTCCGAAACGTTCGTTTCCAACCAAGACTGCGTAGACCGAGCTTTATGACACGGCGCCGAGTCTTGCTGGAAGGACCATTCTTGGTTATTGAACATGGTGTCGTTAAGGGGCTTCACTACCTTCTCAAGAATGGTATCTTGATACAAATGTGTCGATGTTTTGAAATCTTTCTCACAAAAGTATGGCTCAGGCTCCTTCATAGCTAATACCCCACCAAACCATCACTGAAGTCGGATAGTGCCCACGTTGCAATCTGTCGACTAATTGGGAAACTTCCTTAGAGCTATGAGCATAAATACAGTCATTTTGTTTATTAAAATGTCGCTCAATTGTAAAAATTTTCTCACCCGTTAACAAAATTTTTCTATGACCTCCCTTTGCGTACCGCTTCAGTAGTTGTTTCGATTTTACCACCCTATTCTTTTTACATTATCAGTTAAGAAATGACCAGTACGTCTCTTATAGGCTGCAAGTCCTAAGTCATCTTTTAAAATACGCGACATGGCTCTAGGTGCTATCTTCATCTCCCGAGATAAAATCTTTTGCTTTCGGACAGGATTTCTTCGAATTCTTTCCCTTACTGCTTTGACCACCTTTTTCGTACGAACACTACGTGGACGGCTAGATCTTTTTCTGTCACAAACAGAGGAGGTCTCATTGTACCTATTAATAGCCCGGTACTCAAACGTTTTACTAATACCAAGCGTATAGAGAGTTTTAAATATTGTATTTGGCTTCATACCTACTTTGTGCAATGCAATCACAGCGGTTCGGTTCTCTTTATCACCCCACTCCATTTTAATAACGCAAAATATTATATAATGTATTGGCGCCAAAATGAGAAAACTCAATGAATAATCATATAAAAATGACAGATTCCAAATTCAGGTGTAATATTTTGTTTATTTTTAATTGTCACAGTATTTGTGGCCAGGCTAAGTATACAGCGTATCTTCTTTCATCATTTTCACTAAACTCTAGATTTATGGAAGTATTTTACATATTACGTACCCGGCAAACTCACATTTAGGTTTTACTAAACCCTGGACTATATCTTTGACTTTAAATTGTTGATTAAATCTGATCCTAAATTATTATGGCTACATTGATTTTTTTTATACAGGCCTTTGGAAGTAAATGTGATTTGTATAGAGAATATTCTCGTTACCCTTAACAAACTTGTCGTATACCCTCGTAATCATATCTCGGAAGGTTTATTGGGGCCCGTCATGTTACGTAAATTCGTCTTCTGGGATAAAGTAAACTACCTGGCAATATTAAATTACCGACGGGTATAAAACACGCTTCATCAAACAGTTGTAATTGTTACGGAAAACAATAAAGATAAAATATACAACCATGTTCCTTTCGTAAAACGTTGAATATATAATAAACCGGGAAAATTCGGTCTTGGATATTTTTGACTGGACTTTGAGTAACCGGAATGCCATTTTTATTTTTTTCAATTTTGTTGGTTTCGCACAATTTACTTGAAATTAGCAATATAAAGGGAGAGAGGGGTGATCGCAATTTGATACGAGTCACTTCTCTTTCCCTTGACGCGGTGCAAGAGCAATATATAAAAAGTCACCAAGATTTGTCAGTTATGATTTAGATGTAAGTCAGAGAGTCGTGGTAATTTCAAACTCTGTTAAATGCCTTGATCAGTCGGATCACATGCTTGACAAAATTATCAAACGATTTGAGAGCAGACTCCTTCTCCATCAAGTCCAAAAGATCGAATGGACATATACGAAGATTGTCACAAAACATTATATGCCCTAGTCTTTTCGTACTAAACCTGGGGTATTCTTGAACCAAATGTTCAAGGTTTTAAACAAGTGTGTTATCGTAAGGGCAGGTGTTATCGTCAATAATCTTAAAATGATGAAGGTATTGCTTACGATACCCATGCCCAGTTAATATTTGTGTCATATGGGTTGGAATGGAACCTTTACCTGAACAATACAAACACATTTATTACATGTTTACATACATTAAGGTAAATATTATTAAAATAACTTAAATAATTTTAAATTTGACGTGTTTTTATTGTTCGGGTAATGGTAATCTTTAGTGTAACGCCAACGGTATTCCAGTTACTATCGTGGCTTATATTCCCAAACTCCATGGTCATGTTTATATATGTCTATATATGTACAGTCCTTGTAAATTATTTTGGCTACTCTGAATATAACCATAAGTTTGGGTTTACCCTTTTTTTTATTGTAGCACGGCAAAATGACTGCCCTATGCCTGATGGTAAGCACAGTAGAATCCTGAAACAATAGCAACCGCCGAGTGACACACTATCCGTCGCCGGTCGCCGCTGTTATGCCGGCCTGCGAAAAGCTGGATATGCGACCAGTAGAAGCGGATCATTATGACGGGCTTTTTCGACATATACATGGTGGTTGCGTCCCAGTCAGGCTATAAAACCCTACCACCCCGCTTTCGCTATTACCTCGTTCGTTATTCAGCAGGGTGCACCACGTGCAGGTGAGGTTGGCTTGGGTGTCTCAGGTCTTATGATGGTATTCGATACCCCTTACACCCCTAAAACACTCTTTACACCCTAAACCAAAACCCCAAGCCCAAACCGTAAACATTTTACATCTAAAATAGTTAAAAGTTGAATATAAAACGAAGTTAAGATATTAAATGAATCTAAAATTGGCATTCCTTTATGCTTAAATTGTGTTGTTGTTAAAATGATTTTGTGCAATTATATTCAGAAAAATCGTTTGACGAGGATCCTAAATGAAATACCGCTCACTCATTACGAGGTCTCTAAAATTATTGCTCATATTGACTTAAAATTAGTTATAGTTGCTCGTTTCTCGATGTAGAAACATAATATCAACTATGTAATTCTATCCGATTTTTTTTTTCATTTTCCATCGTATTTCTTTCTGTCTGTAATTCGTTTTCGTTGTAGATAATTAATTGAATCTGTCCTCTGTGCAATCACTAACATAGTTAACACAATAATTTAGTGTTTTTTTATATTGTGTTATTCAGCTGTTTTTCTTCATTTTTTTTGTTTTATAGCTGTTTCGAGTATCATAATTTCGGAAACAGTTTATTTTCATACTATTGACGACACAAAGTTTTTATTTATAAGTCTCTATTCGTCATACTACATGTGCGTTATATCTACAATCTACATTACTTTTATAATACTCAATAACAATATCTACTTCGTACATATGAAGAAAAAAGTTTGTAGCTTATTATGGTCGAATTCAACTACTGGATGACCATAAGTATGTTAAAATCTATCAAGCAGTTTAGTCTAAAGCACGTCAAAGAATCACACATAACTCCAAAAAACATGACTCCAACTCCGCGTAATCGAGTGGTAAAAAACTCTGTTATTCCATTATTCAATTGCGAAGTGTATTTTTAAATAGGAAGGAAATGTTTCACAATGACTTGTGGGGAAAGGTTCTCTGAACAAAATATCGAGAGGAATTCTGTCGCGGATGCAAAATTCGTTACTTGAAGGAAATTGTACAATATTAAAGGAAACGATAGACCGCATCGTTCGTAAATGTGCGCGTTGTCGGAACGTGAATTATATAAACTTGCGTTGATGATTTCAAGTGGAAGCTTAAGTTGAGGACATCTGTGATGTCTTTATTGTTACAAAGTGTTATTTACTGGTAGTATTAACATTGAGTAAGCGTAATTAATGACCTAGTTTAACCTTGACGGAGACTAGCTTTCAGTGCAGTTGCTTTGCGACAGATTTTTAACATAAGAGTAGTAGCTTAGCCAGTCGAGCTTAATAAAAAAATTACCAATATGCTATGGTTTTAACACGTATATTTTCCTTAACCGAAAATTTCGGCTCAATTACAAAGATTCGAACATACACCGATCGACACAGTGTTCTAACACACTAATATCGAAAGAGCATTTGACAAAGTTTAGGGTACAATCCTTGTATGATCATAAAATTAGATTAAAAATTACAATCGCTTAAAATAAATCATGTATATCATATATCATTTACACATATTTGGAATATGGAGTATATTTTGAACTCTCATTTGGCCGTGTTTTTAACTTTATCAAAGGCAGTTACGATAGATACTAAGAGGTTAGATCTGTCATAATAACGTCTGGATTGAATAATTTTGTATTATTTCTACAGATAATGCAAATGCATATTGACTTCTTATATCATCATCCCATGTTTCAGACAGTAAAATCAGTTACAGTTTTGTAGGTAATAGTGTTAGGTTTTATAACAAAGTCCCAAAGCACTGACTCGCCGGACTGTAAGTTTAGCGCCATTTCAAGCGGGTTTTGGTGTCAAAAGGCTATTATAGAGTGGAGCAATATGTGTCTGATGGTGATGTTTGGAATTAACACCACTCTCTGTGCATCCACTAAAAACGAGGGTAATGTCAATGTATTTTAAATATGCATGATACAGAGATAAACTCGATCGAATTTCTTGCCATCTCTTCTCGATGACTGGCTTGTTTGTCTGAACCTGTTGTAGTTTTGACGCTCGTAAGCGCTTTCTTAGGGCCTAAATTAAATAAAGTATTTATGATTTTCATTGATATCATGACTGTCAGAACATCTGATACTTAAGCCTAGGGCTTATTATTCTGAGAATTAATTCTTCATTCTAGTTGTTTCCATTGTGTTGATTTTAGTTGTAATCCTAATATATATTAATCGATAAAATTTGGTAATTCTGTGAAGAGTTTCTGATTGAAATTTATGATCGTTAGAAATTATAAGTAAGTTTAACTGGTATGTTCTAATGGCTTTACTTTACCTATAGAACAAATGTTTTCAGAAGGAATATAGGACAAGTATACAGCAACTGGATGTTGTGTGTTGAATATCTAAACACACCAATTTTCATTATGTTTGTTTGAGACCAATACACTAATACGCGCGCTGTCCAGTGACTAGAATAATGAATAACAAAAATAATTCACAGTGTTAAATACTGTTTGAGTTTATCAATTTCATAAATATATAACCAATAACCATCTATTCTATACTCTAACGACGTGTATACAAAATTTTCGTGATGTTCTGTTGAATAACAAAAGCGTGTATGCGTAACAAACAAACAAAACACAAAACGTATTTGGATTACTAGTGAGGATTACACTTAAATACATAAATCAAGGTGGTCGAGTGGTTTTAATGGTAGACTATCAATTCCATCTTCGTCAGTACGAATCTTGGCATGAACCAACGATTATTTTGGAATTCGCGTGCATTTACTAATTTATATCTATAAGATTATATCAGTTGGCGGTGAGAATATATTGTGAAGATACCGGCCTTGTAAGTATTGCATTTGGGAAAATATAGAACTGTGGTTTCCTCAGACTTTGAAATCGGTAATATGCGGTGAGCTGGCAAACTGAATATGCCTATACATTCTTTCGGGAAGAGGACTTTAGTCCAGCAGCGAGACTCTTACAGGTTGATATTATTGTTATTATACTTCAATACTTATTTTATGCTTCACCCATTAAAAATGTAATAGATTTGTGCGTGAAAATCATTGCCGTGATGATAAAACTGACTTTAAATTTTGATTTTTGACGTGATCGCGTCTTATAAGCCGATGAACGCTGGCTGGACGCACGAAAAAGCATGACTTATTGTCATGTTACGCCTGAGCTGAGCGTGCAAGCGAGAGCGCGGAATAAGCGATAGAAAGGAGTGATCGGCCTAAGCGTTCGCGTCGTGACGCATCTATCTCTCTTCCACTCCATCGGCCGATGCGTCCGAGTCGTTATCACGTAAAATTATCGTCCGGAAACCGACTTTGCAGACAATTTTTTTTCTCTAAGAATACAATAGTGATTTGTTTTACTTCGGAGCATTTGTAACCCTTTTGTACATGACAAAAAATAAGTATCTATAAGTAAAATCATATTGTATTACCTGCAGGTGCCGCCGTTTTTGCACATGTTTGAGGTCCGTGGGCAGAGTGGTCCGACCCCGCAATCCGGCCCGGAGTATCCGTCAAAACAGGCGCAGTAAAACTCCCTGTGATGCGAAACGTATTGAGTGTACAGCGGTAAATTTCATAAAATGTCTGTGCGGATACATCCGTTGCGACACTATTGTGAATGATGTAAAGATTATAGTGTGATATGTTGATTGAACGGCTTACATGTAACGGTTAAAGTGAAAATTATCAATATATAATATGTACGCGTTCCTTTGTTCAATTTATTTAATTATTTGTTTTCTGGTTATATTACATTTTTGTACTTAAGGTCAATAAAAGGGATAATAATAAAGAGAGAATAGTGTTTTGGCGGAAACTTATGTCTGTCAATTTTATATTATATTGTGTTATTCCCCCCTATATTTTGTAATATTGGTGCACACGTGGATGGGAAATAATAGCTCGGAGCATGAATTCTGAGATGCTACAAAATCTCCATGGAAAGTTCCATCAAGCGAGCCGCCATCTTGTTAGAACATTGAAATTATCACAAGAAACTTCTCGACCTACTCGATAATGGCAGTAATAATCTAGAAGATTTGTTGCGCTCAGAAAATATTAAAACAATTAGAATACAATTGAAATTGAATTAATTAAATATTGAATTCTTAGCGAACGAGCGCTTATCAACATTTTTCGGAAAAATAAACAAGGATGAGGACATAATTAAATAAATTTAAAAATATTAAAGTATCCTTAAATTTCCATTACTTTTTTTCAGAATAAATGTTTTTAATGTAAATTAGTTCATCAATTCCATTTTTGAACTAAGTTCTATTTGTAAATTTAATTTATGAGTTACCAGAGAACTTTAATAATTCTCATGATTTACTGAGGCCTGTAATACAAGAAAAATAAGTTTTATTTTAATTTTCAACAATTATTTCGTAACAAACTTTAAAACTTTCGACTTTGAGAAACCTTGCAATTAGTAGACTTACTTTTATGTATATCTATTTGTAGATTTCTCATTGTTGTTTCATTGTTAACTTTAAAAACAATAACATATTAACAGGCACACTTGTGTACATTCTTGCGCCTTTAATATTTAGTTACTTTTTTAAAGTGAAACTTCTAATGCGACTTCCAACAAGGTTGCGTTAAACGTTTAACGCTACCATGGAGGGGGTATGAAAGTACTGTTGCGTTAAACATTCAATGCTCCTGGGTAGGGGGAATAGAAAGAGACAGAGCGAGAAAAATAATCAAACATTTCGTATCTTACTTTAGTTGTCATAATCTCATTGTAATTGTTATAGATTTGGATATTTCTCCACTCCAAAATGATAATTAAAAGATGTGAGCAATTGCGAATTGTAAGCAATGTTAATAAAGTTTGTCTTAAAGAGACAATATGATTTCACTAAAAATTCTACCCCTTCCTACTTTCATTTCCACATTACGAAGTTTCACTTCTTCCGCCCGGAGGGACTCCACGCACTATTTTTTTTTGTATGTGTTATTATTGTTGTACCATAAAATGTAATGTTTTTTTTAATGTTTATGGAATACTCTAGATAAGTAACCGATTATATGTGCGTTGCTTAGGCCCTCTATTGAAAATCTTTCAGTTTTTTTGCAACGCAGTACACAGTATATTTACTAATTTAAATGGGTAATTAACACTATCTAATGACAGTGAAGGAAAACATCGTTAAGAAACGTTACTCTCAGAAATATTCTTGTATAACCACAGTGTGGGACAAAATATAAACGATGGGTTGCTTTTAGTTTAAAATCACCAACATGCCGTGCGCTGCAGTGGTGATTATACCCATACCTTCCTTCGGGAAGAGATCTTTGGCCCAGCAGTGGGACTCTTACAGGTTGATAGTATTACTATATAATGGGGAGGGTCTTTTTTAAATAATTCTAGTTAATGTATTTTTATGTTTCAATTTGTCTAAATCTACTTATTACTTTTCTCCTCATCAAAAATTATAACGAAACCTTTTTTGTACCATTAAATTCTCAACAAGAATATCTAGAGTTTTTGGCTGGATCTTGGTCTGTCATGTAGTGGATTTTATTTATGATCTTGTGTTACTTGACTCTATATTGTGTAAAATTGGCGGTGTTTTATGTAATATAGTTTGTTTATTGTACATAAATGAAGTGAATGGAAAATAATACCACGGACCATGAACTCTGAGATGCCACAAAAACTCCCAGGAAAGTTCTAACAAGATGGCCACCATCTTGTTAGTTCATTGAAATTATATCAAGAAACTTGTAATATCGATACTCACTTGACAATGGCAGTAATAGCCTACTAGAAGACTGGTTGCCAAAAATGGAATGGAAGAAGAACTTGTAATACTATTACCTACTCGACAATGACAGTAATAATCTAAAAGATTGGTTGCTAAAAATAAAGTAAAAAAAAGAATATCTAGTCGTAATTCCAATACTAGCGTCCGTAAACGATTTATAAAAAAAATAATGTAATAAAATGCATACAATTACTATAAACGTATGCATATATGAATCTTTTATTTACATTGGAGTTAAAGAATAAAATAAATAATAATTTTAAACCTTTTAAGCCATGATAGCTTAGTTTATGATGGCACTGCGGGGTGGTAGGGTGTCTGTACCCGACTGGATCGCGACCACCGTACACCAGGTGGAACACCCGCCATAGTGGCACGTTTGGGCGTGTCGCGTTCTGGGATCAGCCAGTGTATATCCAGCAACCGGGGGGTGGGGGGGGGGGGGCTATCCCTGACTGGGTCGCTTTCAGGCCGGCATGACAGCGGCGACCGGCGATGGATAGTATGTCTTTCGGTGGTCGCCATTGTTTTTGGATTGTACTGTGCTTACCATCAGGTACAGTACAGTCACTTTGCCGAGCTACAATAAAAAAAAAAAAAAACGTAGGTTCGAATCCTAGCGACTAAGTCGGTGTAGGGAAACAGCGTGATGTAACCATAGCATGGTGATAAGTTAGTTCGTCTGATTAGCTACCGCCCTCATGCTGAAAATTTGTTACCAAGCACCTGTTAGTGCGTTCCGGCATCTGCACTCGAGAGTCAGTCCTCCTCTAAGTTTAGTCTATTTATCATCTTAGACCAGATAGTCATGTACCATCAGATGCGATTGTGGTCAAACGCTGAATAAAATATTGCTCAAATAGAAAGGTTCCAGAATGATCTAAAATCTAAAGTGTCAATTAACTGATATCAACTTTTTGTGCACGAACGAACGCTTTTAAATTTCTGCTAACTAAGCCTCTATATATAGTGCTCTTTCAGTGTTGACAACCCAGCCTGTCATTGACTCTATCAAGCCTTTGTCCTCGTCTGCACTAAATTTTCACGATCTATTGACTCGGTTAATGGGTTCCGGGGAAATGTAGCTGATAAATCTATAACATTTTATAACGAAATTTAAGCTAACTTAGAAATTCAAATGGATATTTAAATATAAAAGGGCCGGGATCTGTCGCTGATTCGATGATAATGTGTTTCGTTCACTCAATTACACCTTATTTGCCGGGCGCCGATTAATTCTTTGGTCCCTTTTGATATTTCATCAATTAATTAAATTATTTATTCCCGGCATCCCGCTTACGTTTTATGCTAAATTTAATAATGCTGCCATTTACTATAACAAAAAAATTAAATTATGTTTCAAAGTGGAGTTTAACGATTTTTTGGGATAGCTAATTACTTATATTAATTATCTTATAAGAGATTTTAAGGAACCACAAACACTGGTAATTCTCTTAGTAGTGTATTTACAACGTAACATGCTGATATAATCTATGAGATTGTGTAAATAATAGATATTACATTTAGTTTTTTTTTATAATTCGCTTATTTATTTAACAACTCTACCATTACAAGTATGGATCGATACTTCATATTTTTTTAAACTTTCATGCCCTCTTGCCATTGGTTTTTCGTTAATGACTAATGTTTTTTTGCTGGGTACGGGCTTGACATCATTATAAATATCCGTATTTATTCAATTTAACATCTAATAATAAATCTAGGTTTTAACATTAGATTATAAATTCCAAAACTTTGTCTTCGTCTTCTATTTTATTTTTGGCAACCAGTCTTCTAGTAGACTATTACTGCCATTTTCAAGTGAGTAACGATATTACAAGTTTCTTGGTATAATTTCAATGAACTAACAAGATGGTGGCCATCTTGTTAGAACTTTCCTGGGAGTTTTTGTGGCAAGTCAGAGAATCCATGCTCCGTGATATTATTTCCGATCCATTTCACTTGTGCTCAATAACCAAACAATATTACGTAAAGCACTAACATCATTGTACACATTACAACACAAGATTATGGATAAAATATAAAGACCACTACATGGCATTCCAAGATCCCGTCAAAAACTCCCCAAAACTTTGTCATTAAGCAGTGATGCCACTGTACTATTGACCAGCTATAGTATTATACTATTGACTAGTTTCTGCACTATTCATATGTTATTAGAGTCTCATGAATGATTGAACTAGATAAATTACCAGTTGAATTATTAAAGTATAATATCCTTGAATAAATATTTAATGAACGAACAGAGTGGCCATAAAACTGTCGTCATTAACGACAACGTCATTTACTAAGCTAATTATTCCGTATATAGTCTTCATTTGTGAGAAAAAAATATACGTACTGATAATCATGCTGCGCGTAACAGTGTCCTAAGAGTCGGCACTCGATAGCACTACAGGAAGTAGGCTCTGCAATATCAGCGGGACTCTTCACTGCATACGTCACGTTGAACCCAAAAACTGACAGCAGACCCAACGCTCGAAGTTGTGTTCCTTCCAATCGATTCAGTGTGAGTTCGACAACCAACACCGGGCTTTGTACCTGGAAAGGAAATATGTTAAATGTAACTTCATATAATAAAAGTAGAAACCAGCTATGATACGCGAAATCATTAAGGAACTTGGCTATCTATAACTAACTTTAAAATTCTCAGAGTTGCCTCGTGAGTATGAAGTTGGATTAGCTCGTTACTAATTATACTTACGGCTGCGTTTCTAACCATATCTATCAGATCAGAAACAGGAATATAACAAAATTACATAAATAGATGAATATAAATGTAAATGCTTAAAATAATTCACCTTTTCTTTTGTTCAGCCTAGACCCAACCGCTTGTTTGAAATTTACTCGAAAGTGGGCCTATTATTCCAAAGAGTATTTATGTAAAAAGTATGTGTGGCTTTATCTAAATTAACACAAAGTACTATGAAAATATAATTTCGTCCATCTGACAGCCCAGACACAATTTAAGACAATAACCCTATATTTTCAAAAAATTTGTACTACCTCTATTATTAAATATTTATTTATTTTTCGGATGAACAATACACCTTTTTGAGAAAATTTCACATAAATGGTTCAGAATGGCTTGTATATATAAAAGTTTTACGACAAAAGCAACGGTTAAATAGGAAGTCAAACATGGTCCATTCGTAAGTTAAGACGAAGTGTAGAAGAAAACAGTAAGGAATTGTTTATGAAATATATCAATCAGTAGCCCATGTTGGCATATGTTCAAGATATTGCTGAAGTAGGTATTAGATTTGGCGAAAATCCAGATATGGGTTTTATCAAATTGCCCATGTAGTGTACCGCAGTGTGGAAGAGTTATTGTTTTGATTCAAGGCGTCTTGTATTTTTAGTAGTGTTTATCAATTCCCTAATCGGCTTATGAAATATATATGATATCAAGAGTGACATTGTCTAGGTCAGCTCCATTTTGGTAAACCTAAGAGTAAATAGATATATACAATAGATAAATATGTCGAAACGCTGAGAAATTATAAGGCTAGGGAAGATGCGTCATAGATCTGTGTTATACATTACTAGCGACCCGCCCCGGCTTCGCACGGATATCAGGAAAAATAGACGAAATCTTTCCTTTACAATGCGAATATGTAATGAAACAAAACGCGAACTCAGCAACTGAACGTCAATTCTGTGATTTTTTTAAAAGATTTTGTTATCTTTTTTGTCTTCTTTACTTTTTTGTATGAACTACAAAATACACTCGCTCATTTACTTTTTTCTATGAAAATATTTTAAAGTAAACCTTGCGCTTTTCCGTGCGTTTTTTCAAACATCTTGTCTCATATAAACCTTGGCCTGACAAAATTACGAACACATTAAAAAGTAATTAGACAAATAAGTGCAGCCGTTCTGCAGTGATGCGCATACATACATTCGACAACTGAATATTGTTTGTATAGATATGGGAATATTACTCTGCAAAGAGTAATAACTCTTAAAAGTTATTTAATCTCATCCCATCTCCTTTCCACTACAGAACTACACGGGCGGGTACGCGTCTACACAGATTTACGGTAGCAACTATCCTGACAAAAACGAAAAAGTACGAAAACTCTTGTTTGTCATAGTGTGAAGATGTGGAACTGCCTCCCGGCCCTTCCTCTTACGACATAGGATCCTTCAAACGAGGCGTGAAAAGGCACCTCTGCAGGTCAGCAAGATAGCAACAACTGCCGTTGCTATTTGACAACGTCAGTCACCGTTACTTGTGGACTGTACCGTACTTTCCATCAGGTACTGTGCAGTTATTTTGCTGAACTAGTATGAACAGAAAACATTTGCGATTCTTTGAGAATTTCTTAAACGAATTTTTTTTATACCACTACGGTAGCAAACAAGCATGCGGGCCACCCGATGTAAAGCGGTCACCGCAGCCTATGGACGCTTGTAACATCAGAAGTGTTACATGCGCGTTGCCGACCCTTAAATAACCTATTTATTTCCCCCTTAAAGCACGTCATACTTTAGTCTCCAGGAAAAACCTCAGCAGGAAGCTCATTCCACAACCGGATCGTTCGTGGAAGGAAATCCCTCTGGAACCGGACCGTCCGAGACCATTTCGGTTCCAATGTGTGGGGATGAATTCCCTGCTAATGACGAGCAGTGCGATGGTGGAAAGCAGCTACAGGCATAATGTTAAACAATTCCTCGGAACACAACCCATTATACAAACGGTAGAATACACATAAAGAGGCGAACGTCGCTCCGTAGACTTAGTGGTTCGATACCGTTTGTGAGCTTGGGATCGTCAACAATTCTCATAGCTTGTCTTTGCGCCGAGTGAAATGGTCTAAGCTGATATCCACGTGCTCCCGCCCAGACATGGCAGTAGTACTCCATATGGAGTCGAATTTGCTTTTTGTACAACAACAGTCTCTGCCCAGGGATGGAGTACTGTCTCGCCTTATTCAGAATATCGAGCTTTTTGGATGCCAGCTTAACCTTGTCTTCCAGATGACTGCGAAACTGAACGTCACTAGAGATGTTGACACCAAGGATCCCAATACTTTCTGCGATGGTAAGCGGTGTGTCCTGGAATTGTGGGGAGTTTTTTTTAGCAGTGAACGCGCAAACTTGTGTCTTACTAGGGTTGAAACGAACTAGATTATTCCGACCCCATTCGGATACTTTAGACAGTGTGTTCTCGATCTGAGACATAAGTTGCAAATGAAATGCGTGGAAGGCGTGAATGTTCTAATTTAACCAAAGTCATAACTCATACTAACAATATTCTAGTAAAGAGTATCTGGATATATACGAAAATATTTCTGTAGTTTTAAGGTAGTTATTATTTATTAAATGATCAGTTAAAAGATAGAACAAGATAACAAGAAAAAGATAACATTTTCTTCGATGCGATTTTCTTAACGAAACTTTCTACTCAAGGTATAAATAATTCCCTGTTACTTGAAGCTCACTTTTCAGTACCAGTGTTTTGGTTGTAAGATAATCCATTCTTTTATGTAAATTATAAAGTTGAGCACCGTTAAATTTACAAAACGAATGTATGAGACTAAATTAATGCAATTTTCATAAACGACAGGCCCGGTTTCACAAGTGTCGACCGCACCACAAATTGTGTGGCGGAGTCATGGCGTTGTTAATGTTAAATAATTTTCACATTTTACGCTATTCGTTAATAAATATTCGTTACATTTTCACTTAATTCCACCGACGTGACAATATTTTCAACACATGAATAATTTTTTTCTAGGCCGGCATTACAGAAACCGAGTAAAATACTTTTGTCTCCATTATCAACATTTCCTATGATAAATCATTATTTGGATTACTACAAAAAGTAACGAATTTTAATTAAAGTACATAAGGAGTATATATTTTTTCAATAGATATTATTATTATTCAAATAGATTTTGCTCACGGCTTCGCTCGCGTTAATGTAGATTTGACCTATCCTTGAGTAACAGGACTTTTTTCTGGATGAACTGTACCATATACAGAAAACTGTACTACTGAAAACGTGAATTTTTGCATTCATGATGATCTGTCGAGTAGTTAATGCGTGAAAGCGTAACAAGCAAACAAACTCACAGTCGCATGTGTAATATTAGTAAGGGATTAAGAAAATGCTTTAAGATATAATAAAGTATGAGTAAAGATAAAACTACGAGACGAAGATAAATAATTACCGTGCAATAACTGATATTTAAAAAACGGACCATAAGGGGCTGAGCAGAAATGATAAAATTTAACACAGTGGTAATAATAAAATTACAATTAAATAACAAAACACAAAGTAAAATTAACTCAAATAAAATACGTAGATCTCATGAAAAAACAAAGAAAGTATTTTCACGAGAATACAGTCACAGACATCAACTAGTTGTATAGTTTGGGAGTTACAACTTTTTAATATAGATTAAGTACAACAAATAACATTGAGATGTCAACGACGATGATAATAATGGACAGATAATAGAAAGGAGACGAGACAAAGACGTGACTTTGTTGTTTCTAACACAATTTATAATCCGTGGATTGCAATTTACTTAATGTTCTCCCGACACGAAACATTTAAGTAAAAAGTTTAAATTTCTTTCACAAAGATACGTCTAAGCTTAGGGTCAGTAATCTCTTCGCATGAGACAAAGTTACAAGATTTTTTTTATTTATTTGATCTCGCATGTACCCTCTTAATTCTATACAATATAGTTTATGCATAATCAAAATCATAAATTTTATATAACAGTACATATAATGAGACAATTCACGTGAGGTCTGGACTCTGAAAAAAATACAATGACCTGAACAAAAAATCTCCAGACCCTCGCTATCCAAAATTTAGCAATTTTTTTTCATTTTATGTAATATAAAAGTTTAGTATCAGCTAAGTTTTTATAAAACTACTAGCGGGCCCGTTGGACGTTGTCCCGCCGTGATAATAAAAAAAACCTTGACAAATTATATACCTAAACTTTCCTCATGAATCACTTTATCTAATGCTGAAAACCGCAGGAAAATCCGTTAAGTAGTTTTGAGTTTATCGCGAACAGACAGACAGGCAGACATGCCATAGGACTTAGTTTTATAATAAGTAGTGATAGATTGCCATTACTAATGTATGGAAGTGTTAATAACCAATATAAAATAGTGTGTTTTGCATTTTGTTTAGTTAGAACTTACATTTGAAGAATAGAGTTGATCTGATTATAAATAAAACCGACTTCAAAAAATTATTGTAAAAAAAATCACAAGAACTTGCCTTGTTTTGGATAATCATAAACCTATCAATATCTACAAACAATGACTATACATATGCTACTTGATTGTGAGGAGTTTCCTGGTTTATCTTCGAAGTACAAGGTCCAATGCTAATGAAATTAAAATGAGATCCCCTTGAATATATTCCGTTTCTAATAAAAAAAGAATTTTCTAAATCGATTTATAATCGATAAAGTTCTTAGGTAACATAACATTTTAAAAAAGAACACGACCGTATTGAGACCTTCTTTTTGAAGTCGGTTAAAAATAAGTAAATGTAATTAGGATGTCTTTTTTAAATATTTTATTTACATTAGTTTGAAGCATTATACATTACATTTACATTACTTTGCGACACTATAGATTCCCACAATCTTCCTAGTGATATAGAATCATTTACGCAAAATAGAACTTATGACACTTGGAATAAAGAAGAAATCGTCTGTGACAATCCTACATAACATGTTTGAGCTATTATTACCGCTGAATTCTTTGTTGTAGACTAGCTACTGTTTGATTAAGTCCTCCTGAAACTCGTTTTGTAATTTCATGAGAAACGTATTGTAGAAAAAGAATTAACAAAGGCAGGCTTTTAGAAGTTAAATCTTGAGATGTATTAGATTACAAAATAAAAATATATGGTTAGTGCATGTTATATAACGAATTTTACAAAGGAAATACCTTTTCATCGATGACATCTTAGGGTAAAAAATCCCTATAGCTATATCCTAAAATAATGATGAATAAGCGCTTATTTTAGGGCGCACTGTGCAATAAATTGTATTCAGGCTATTAATGTTATTGGAAGAAGAGTCGTAGTCGGGTTTCGTAGTGAAAATATTTCATAATCTTGGCGTCGCGGAGGAACGTTCCAGTAAAGGGCCTTCAGTTGATGTCAGAATCAGACACGAACAGGGGCAAGTACATATTTATGTAAGAACGACCTTTATATAAATCTGTCAGTTTATAACCCAACTTATAATTCTATTCCCAGTGGTTAGCAAAGTGGTCTGTATTTTGAATTAACAATTAATTTTACTGGTTATATGCAAAGCCTAATATGTTATATTTTTTGTAATAAATAAAAACATACATAACTATGCTCTATCTAATTTCCTATCTATACTAATATATAAAGCTAAAGAGTTTGTTTGTTTGTATGGTTGAAAGCGCTAATTTCAAGAACTACTGGTCCGATATGAAAAATTCTTTCGGTGTTAGCTAGCTCATTTATCGAGGAAGGCTATAGGCTATATACGCTAATGCCAGTAGGAGCGGAGCGTCGATGAAGAATGTTTCAAAATCGAGCTTTTTTCCTTTTGAGAGCTTTCGCTGCTTGATAGCGTTAATATTATATACTTTGCCATGGTAACGTGGTAAGTTTCTATCGCAAATAATTTCAAAGTTTATTTTGTGTTTCTATTCAAAAAGTTTATTCTACGTTAGGTTTGTTTCCAATTTTTTATTTGTAATCTATTACGTATTATAAAAATAAAGTGTGTGTATGTAAAATTGAAATAACAACTTGTTGGTGAATGGATATGGTTACAAATAACAAAAAAATATTTTTTTTAAACTTTGTCGCTTTTTCTATATCATGGTATTTTGTTTGTTTGTTCCTAGTAATATCCGTTTTATTTAAGAGATAATCATCCAAAAAAAAATTATCACGGTAGTTTAATTTAATATTTTTAATTTAGGTAAGCACTATTCAGCGATGTGTTTTCTTCCCATGGAGAAGTGGGGCAAGTGGTGTATTGTTTATGTTTTTATTTTGTCAATATGTCACTAACACAATTAAAACGAACTTAATTATAGCTCATGTGCCATCCATCTTGCTACTTATGATACACAAGTTCCCAATGCAGCACATATACACATATATATTTGAATAACATTACCATTTTTATAGGTAAAAATACTCCTAGACCTCTTTTGCACTTTGATAAAATTCATACATAAATTTGGAAATATAAATTTCTCACTCGAATATACCCATTGAAAGCAAGCAAGCTTGCATATCGAGTCATATTAAATGTCAGATAGCGTTACTGTAAGTATCATAATATCTGTTTCTCGTCGGAATTGAAGAGTTATTTCTCCAACGTTGTTCTGAATTATGAAACATGAAATACATTTTAAAATATCAGAAGATTTATTCGAAACGTTGTTCGAAGCTGTTAACAATTGCATTTGAATGGTAAAATATAACACAATCGTTATATCTTCATTACATAGTATAAAACAAAGTCCCCTACCACGTCTGTCTGTCTGTCTGTTCGCGATAAACTCAAAAACTACTAAACGGATTTTCGTGTGGTTTTCACCAGTGGGTAAAGTGATTCATGAGGAAGATTTTGGTATATAATTTGTCAAAGATTTTTGTATAATCAGGGCGGGACAACGTCTACCGGGTCCGCTAGTTTAATATATAAAAATCTCGTATCATGGTATTAGTGTTCGAAATCCTCCGAAATGGCTGGACCGATTTTTATGAAATTTTAAATATATACTTGGTAGGTATGAGAATAGGTCGTAAACTATACTCTATACCTCTAGGATGTCTTATGGCATTCTGCTATGGGGTACAGCTGCTGAGGTAGACATCATATTTTTATTACAAAAACGGGCAGTTCGAATAATATTTATATAATATGGGACTTCGCGAATCATTAAAAACGAAATTCCAAGAATTCGGTATCTTAATTCTGCCCTGCCAATACATTCTTGATAATTTAATGTATGTCCGTAAGAACTTTGAAAAACTGAATTTAGTAAAAGACCGGCATAATCTAAATACTAGAAACTGGTCGTCCCATGTTTCAGACTTAGCAAAACCAGTAATAGTTTTTTAGGTAATAGTGTTAGGTTCTACAATAAAGTCCCAAAGCATGTTACCGATTTGCCGGACTGTAAATTTAAGCGCCACGTCAAACGGGTTTCAGTGTCAAAAGGATATTATACAGTGGATCAGTATGTGAACGATGATGATGTCTGGAATTGACTCCTCCCTGTGCATCCACTAAAAGCTATTGTATGCTGTATTGGAAATATATGTTAAAAAATGTACCCGATCGAGTTTCTTACCGGTTCTTCTCGATGACTGGGTTGTTTTCCGAACCGATGGTAGTCTTTGACGTTCATAAGTGCCTTATTAGGGTCTAAATTGAATAAAGTGTTTTTGATTTTGTTTTCAAGAGATTAGCGTGTCCGTATCCAGAATGATGTTTTTCAATTTTTTGACAGTTTTTTTTATTTGCCATCAAAAATACAAAAATTTAGAGCGCTAGAGGACCACCTCCCCTACCCTTCCTCCCCTCCCCCCAAACACAGGATTGCAACGCACTTGCGACTCCCTTGGTGTTGCATGTGTCTATGGACGCTGGTGATCGCTTATCATCAGGTGACTCACCTGTTCGTTTGCATCCTATGATATAATAAAAAAACCTACAATCTCAAATTTTCACCTTCCTAACCCACCTTCCCAATTTTTATTCGCTATTTTAGTGTTTCTGTATGAACAGTATCCATATTATTCAACGGTCGTTCGTATTTCAAACAAAATAATATTATTTATGTTGATGAATGACAGATGGCGCTACGTCCGAGTCACCTACATTTCTTCCAAGCATGCGTAAGTGTGTGTGTGTACTAAAAGAACTAGGTACGTGTTTGAGCGAGTCCCTGAATTGTTTGCTTTCACAATCCAGGTTCCAGGTTTTTTTAAGATTTTTCGAGTTTAGAAATACAATTGGAACCGGTAGGTAACCGATTTGACGCAGACGGTATTATACTGGTTAATTTTGTTGTATAACGAATTATTTAACGAAGTTTAAGGAAAAAGCTTAAAGAGAAATCTTAACGTTTTAAATATCTTAAGGTTTGTGATTTATATACGACGAAGATATAAGACGAAGAATATACTCAAGATTTTATAGTGCATTTGGGCATCGTTATGAAATATAGACCTAGAATTTTGACTTTAATATAACACAAAATAGTATCCTTCGTTATTTGATGGAGCATTGCTCCACCATTGAGCCAAAATCATTTAAAATTCACATATTTTAGCTAAAAATCCTTCGCCAAGAGCCTTTATCGGGTTGTATTAGTTTTTTTTTCCACGAAACTCGTTAACAGCCGCAAAGCGTGCAGCGCGAATGAATATTAACATTTGACCGTACAAAAAAATGGAACAAAGAACATTTTTATTATGAACAATACAAGGAATATAATTTTTATATTCACATAAAATCCGTCACTAATATCTAAATAGTTTGCTTTCTTTAACATATTATCAATTTTTTTTTCAAAATGACTACGCTATTTACCTAGCATGGTCTTAACAGCTTCACCGGACTATTCACACCACAAATTATCAATGCTACACTAATCATTACGTATTATAAAACAAAGTACCCTACCGCGTCTGTCTGTCTGTTCGCGATAAACTCAAAAACTACTGAACGGATTTTCATGCGGCTTCACCAATAGATAAAGTGATTCATGAGGAAGGTTTAGGTATATAATTTGTCAAGGATTTTTTTTATAATCAGGGCGGGATAACGTCGGTTATCGTGCACAAGTGAAGTGGATAGCAAAATAATACCACGGAGCATGAATACTGAGATACTACAAAAACTCCCAGGACAGTTCTAACAAGAGGGCTACAGTCTTTTTAAACCATTGAATTATCACAATATACTTATAATATTACTAGCTGCCCCGCGCAATTTCGTCTGCGTGAAATTAGTTACCTACTGGTTCTAATTGTATTTCCAAACTAAATCTTAAAAAACCTAGAACCTGATTACAGCGACTTCCACCGTTTCCAATTGTGAAACCACACAATTCAGGGACTCACTCAAACACATACCTAGTTGGTTTAGTGAAATGACTTAGACATATGTGGAAGAAATTACGATGAGGTGGACGTAGCGCCATCTGTCAATCAGCTATATCAGTAATATCGTTTTGTTTGAAATACAAACGACCGTTGAATCATTTGGATATTGGTCATACAATAATACTAAAATCGCGAATAAAAAATGGGAGCGTGAAAATTTTTGGTTATAAGTATTTTTTGATGGCAAATAAAAAAAAATCCAAAAAGACAAATTGACAAAAAATAAAATCTGGACAGGGACACCCTAATCACCTAGAGGTATAAAATATACTTTAAGACCAATTCTCATACCTACCAAATATACACTTAAAATTTCATAAAAATCTGTCCAGCCGTTTCGGAAGAGTTCAACCACTAACACCGTGACACGAGATTTTTATATATTAGATTTATTTCCGACGCTATTACGATTTTGTTCATATTCGTAAAATGATATCGAGAAGTCTTGATAGTGAGTTCCGTGAGGAATTTCATCGATTTTTCCAGAAATATCGCTCATATATAATAAGATCTGTGACATCAGAATTTATATTGTAAAGTATATTTATTATTGGTTCCGTATATACGCGTTTTCACCTTTCTATTTTTCATTTGCGATCTTCCATTTTCGGTGCTATAAATGCAAAGAGGCACCGCAATTTCGCCTCAGACCGCTCTCGGCCGTTACTAAAGTAACGCTTCATTTGACTTCGAGTATAATTTGCGATTTACTGACAGTTCTCTGGTTTTCTGATCCTCTGTAATAGTCAGTGGCTTATACGCCATGTCAGGGTTTTGGTTTGAATTTATTATACGTTTAATGTGCGTGGAATATATACATTTTATTTAAATTCATAGGTACCTAATGTGTACATCTGTAGTAATATTTATGTTCAGAATATACTCAAAGTTAACACAGGTTTATGTACTACTAGAATAGGTAGGATAGTGTCGAAGGGGTGGAAGGGGGTAGCTTTAGGACGAGGGAACCTCTGGGGGGGGCCACGATGGGTGAGGAGTAAGCCTCGTTAAAATACAATGGTGGGGTGGCGGTGGAGAGGCCTAGCTTTTCCGCTGCCGGCCGAACCCAGGGAGAAAGGGACAGGGGGCCTGAACTCCCATTGCACGGGTTCGGCGGGCTGGGAGGCAGTCTTGCAACCGGGCTGCCTCAGCTGGTTGCGGCGTGGGAAACGCCTGCCGCCGGGGGTGTCGCGGAGCTTGCCTGTATGCTCCCCTGCGGCACCCCCATAGTGCGGCGTAGGTTGTCGTGGAGTTTTAGCCGGTTAAAGTTGCCGAAAGGCACCACCCCTGCGTGATTAGCACGTAGGTGGTGGTCGGCTCAGTCCAGGCTCTCCCCTGAGAGCCTGGTAGTCCATGGGGATTTTCTCTCCACGATAAAAAAAAAAAAAGGTTTATGTATACTAGTCTTTAACTGCGACTTCGACCGCGTGAAATAGTTACTTTGGGCTAACACTAACACGCAGCGGAAGCTCTCAAGAGGAAAAAAAAACGAATTTGAAACATTCTTCATTGGTGCTCCGTTCCTATTGCTGTTAGCGTGATGATATGTAGCCTTCCTCGATAAATGAGCTATCTAACATTGAAAGAATTTTTCAAATAGAACCAGTAGTTTCTGAGATTAGCACGTTCAACCAAACAAACAAACCTTCCAGATTTTTAATATTACTATAGACAGCTGCCAACCCAGGCTTCGCTCGGGTGTCAATAAGGAAAATAAAATCAAATCTTACCTTTTCAGTACGACTGTGTAATTAAATAAAATGACAACTTAACGAATAAACGTCAATCTGTCAATACTATCGGTATTTTTGAGGATCTCCCTACTATTTTTGTTACTCACTTAGGCATTTTATATGGAAGTTTTTTAATTCCTTTTTCTACATCTTTTTTACATATTACATATTTTTTATATATTACATATTGGCCCAGGCAATATGTATTATTAATGCTTTCATGCTTTAATATATTATTAAGGTAAAGATAATTAAAAAAATAGCAGAAAAAATAAAAAAAAAAATATTTTAGTAAATTTCTATTACTGAAGTAATTAAATAAATTAGTAAAATTTTTAAAACACAAACAGAGCAGTTAACCTCATATCTGTAAGTGTTATGGAGGAGCGGACAATTGAGATCCCGTTATGGGCCGTCGATTTGGCTGATTCCTGATTGTATAAAACTGTAGTTTGGCGAGAAGCCAGCTGCTTGCACTAACCTTGTAAGATGAATTGATTTTCTTAAGAAACTTTTAGACAAAAAAGTATTTGTTACATAGAGAGACGAACTTCTTAGCCTTCCATGGATTCACCGTGCGGGTGCCGGGTCCATCGTGTGGCAGAGGGAGAAACTCAGAGCAGTTCCCAGGACTTGCGACCCAGGTGTAGGTTTAAGGAGGCCCCCTTTGAGATGCGCATCAACGCTCACCTTCACTGCTCGAGTTTCCCGCCCTGCCTAGCCAAATTTGGTAGGAACCTGTTAGTGCACCCTATGATACTCGTTCTAAAATAGAACTTACTGCAGTTCTCGACAGGCCAAGGTCTTTCAGAAGGTTGTAGAGAGATTTTGCTGGTATACCTCTCGCTCCTACTTCTACTTCTTAATATTGTCTATAAGTTACGTAATTTCTTTATTTATTCATAAAATAGAGTATTAATTGGTTTTAGTATTTTCATTCCCTTATGGTTTGTTACTTTTTTATATTATTTATCTTAAGTCTTTCAATCTGTAAAATGGTTAAATATTTAGTTTTACTGAAATTTTATTTATTGTTCGAGAATGTCGCGGTTTTCTTTAAATATGACTACATATATATTTAATTACAAAATTATATACAAACAAACAGTTGAATATAGTTGCTATGAATATGTTTAATGATGAGAGCTATTAGTACAAATTGTTAGATTCATATGGACTGATTGAAATGGGACCGAAAAAACATATCGGACCTTAACGAATCATGAAAAGATGAAAACTGTATGTGATAAATTAGTTTCGTATATGAAATACGAATTCCCTTTTTATTTAATTATTTTATACTAGCAACCACTTGCGACCTTGTCCGCGATAAATAACAAAATAAGACTTCATTACGTAGTATCAAACAAAGTCCTCTACCGCGTCTGTCTGTCTGTCTGTTCGCGATAAACTCAAAAACTACTGAACGGATCTTTATGCGGCTTTCACCAGTGGATAAAGTGATTCACGAGAAACGTTTTGGTATATAATTTGTCCAGAATTTCTTTATAATCAGGGCGGGACAACGTCTGCCGGGCCCGCTAGTAATAACATAAAATCTAGCGCTATTACTGATAATCTTTATAAGCTTTAAATTTTGGAGTGATATATATTTCCCGTACACAAATGTTATTAACATCGGTTGAGAATTAGATATATTTGTTGAATGATCAAAATGAAAATTTATTTAATAGTTTAAGATATTAATGTTTTCAAACGGAAAGATAAACATTTTACATTTTTGTATTATTATTTCGATGTATTTAATATTTTCCCATCGATTTTGCTCGACATATATACAAAATGTACACGAGGGTTCTAAGTCTAAACCAAAGATATTTTAATAAATTTAAACCCTGAGAAGGCACTCATGAATGTTAAAACTACCACCGGTTCGGAAAATAACCTAGTCATCGAGAAGAATCTTTTAGAAATTCAATCAGGTTAGTATAGTTTTATAGTTAGACAATTAAGTTATATATCATTACATAGTATAAAACAAAGTCTTCTACCGCGTCTGTCTGTCTGTCTGTTCGCAATAAACTCAAAACTACTGACCGGATTTTCATACGGTTTTCACCAATAGATAAAGTGATTCATGGGGCACGTTTTGATATTTAATTTATCAAGGATTCTTTTATAATTCGGGCGGTACAACGTCTGTCGGGCCCGCTAGTTATTTATATATCAGAAATATTCCGTGTTTAATTTAGTTTAGAGATGAAAATGAGGCTGTAGCCGAAAAAGGATCTCGACTATAGACTAAACGATAATGATAAAATAGCAATAAAAAGTCAATCTAGATAAGGTACGTTATTCCCGTGGAGTATCAAAATCATTTTCATCTGAAAAAAGTCGCAAACATCAACTAGTTCGTAATACGATTAACTGATAATTTTTTTCCTTAATTAATACATTATTCTCGAAGTCACTTATATCTATACGTATATCTAACGAAAAGATATATTCGACGAATCTTCAGCCGAACCACGATGTTCCAAATGGGTTGAAGAGCTGGTGGAATAAAATTACAGTTTGTCCGGAGCCCAGACGTTTCGTACAATCTTCTCAATATACGGTAAAAGTTTTAAACTGACTAAGAAAATGGTGAGATTTCGATCCAGATACTTTTCGGCAAGTATAGAAATTTCTTAAATTATTTGTCACGTTTTTTTTCCATACTACTTGTTTTCGCAAAGAGATCATTTGGAATTGATAATATAAAGAGAGAGAGAGGTTATATAATACCCAGACGGATTTAGAAAAGTTTTCTTACAAGAACTTAGAAGAGTCACGCTGTAGCTATTACTGGTTTCAGCATGAATGGGTCGGCTCGCCCGGGGTAGTACCACCCTCTCGCAGAAAACCAACGTGAAGTAACAGTGTTTGCATTTCAATACATTTCAATCGTTTTTAGAAATGTCTGTCTTTTTGGCTGTCAATTAGTCTGTTTATTTAATTGAGGACGCATGACTGCTAAAGTACTGCGTTTACAATAAAACCTCACCAAGAGAATCGTAAAGCGTATTCTCGAGTAACATTTAGTCTTTGCTTCATTAAAATCGGCTAACTCTAAAGTTATTGTAATTTTAATAACGACGCGATACGATAAAGAGAGAAAAGTAGATAGAATGGATTTAATACATTCAGATGCTTTTATTAGTCACTGTTTTTTACATTAGGTCCGACGCGGACGGAATTCCGGGCACAGCTAGTGCCATAATAATAGCTATGTTATTTGTTTTCTCTTTAACGAGCTGAAATATAAAGCAATTAATTTTGTGTCTATAATCCAAATGTATGTACGTATTGAATGTATAAAGAAATAAAAGATTAATAAAACGTATAGTGTAGTTTGGAGTTTGTGAATTGAAAGAATGCTTACCATAGGAAAAATGTAGTCTATTTCGATAAAGTATACCAATAAATTATAGTAATGAGAACGACATAAGGTCTCAACTCATTACACCAGACTATACCATGAACGTATTCGTATCGAAAAATGTAAAAAACTATTGTATAAAACAATACGAAAAAACGTCTATTAAAACGTTTCGTTACTGATCAACACAGTAACGTGCCATGAGCGGACTGATCATTAATTGAATCCCAAATTCAAATTCTGACCTAGTGGGCAAAATAGGGTCCGTAGAGTTTTTTTCGTGTCTGATACAATGATATTATAACGAATAGATACGTTACTTAGATGATATTTTAACAAAACAAATTGCACGATAACGCACACATACTTAAAGTAATATCGTAATGCCACACTTAGATATAATGTGGAAGTAAGATGGCATATTCTCAATATCAGTCGTGAAAAAGAAATAAGTGTATGTTGCTTAGATACGGGTAACTTTTTTTTCTTATGTCAAAAGCAGGTAAACGAACAGGTGGGTCATCTGATGTTAAGTGATCACCACCGTCCATAGATACTAACAACACCAGGGGAGTCGAAAGTGCGTTGCCGGCCTGTGTTTGTGGGAAAGGAGGGAGGTGGGCCTCCGGCGCTCTCATTGACCGAACGAAACGCAACAGTGCAAGCACTGTTACTTCACGTCGGAGTTCTGTGAGAGGGTGTTACTACCCTGGGCGAGCCGACCCATTCATGCTGAAACTAGTAATAGCTACAGCGTGGCTCTACCACCTTCAACTGACGGGCAGCCGTCAAAAATAAAGAATAATCAAAACAGACAGGGCATCTTAGTTTGTTAAAATAATGATGGGTTGTCTCACTGATGACTTCATTTGTAATGTGATATAAAAGTAATGAGGGGCTGAATATTAATTGAAAGTAAGCAATTTTTGAGTTATAATATCATTGGCCCAACACTTTGATGCTGTACTCGTAAATGTAGTTGTGTCGAGGTCTTTAATCTAAATCATATTTCATTTACAATCATTATATTAATAGTTTTTAAATATAGATAATCAAACACTTTCGTTCTCGATCAGCTTAATTCAGTAAATTGCACTATTTATATAATAATTTCTTCGACTTATAGGTAACTCGCGTTTCATCTCGCGGCTTCGCTCGCTTTACTAACTTACATTCCCATTTATTTTATTAGTTAGCATTTATATAGATTTATGTTTCATGTTAATCTTGCTCGATGTTAAATGACAATATAGCCCAATTAATACTCAAGTGCGGCTATCGAAACAAACCGTTGAGAGTGCGCGGCGACAGATTTCATCTTCAGGATAAGTAATCAGGCGAGAATAGAGGCAAAAACTATTTTTCTATCGCGTAAATAGAAAACCTAAGACAATAATATCTATTGTAGTAAAGATAGAACGAATCCGAGAGATTCTGTTTTGAGAGAGATGGGTGTGTCTAATTTATTGTAAGGACGAACGTCTATTTTCTTAGTACTGTCGAAGTAAGTGCTAGATCTATGTATTATTTGACCTTAATCAATACAGACATGTTATTTTTTATAGTAATGTAAGTGGAACAGTATTGTTATTGACAGATATATAATACATGTTTGAGTTCGTCAGGCACATTTGTGGCTCAGTAAATCTTATATGTAGTATTAGCTTAGTTAGTATAGCTTAGTAAGATTCGCGTTATGGTGGCCAATGCAACAGCCCAAGCTGAGGTTCAGTCACATTGGTATTGAGCTTGTTACGAAGTCACTGAGTGTCATAAGCGGTCTCCATATTAGTCCCGTAAAGTTGTGAAGGTCAATAACTTTAGTCAGAAAAAAAATCGCTATTTTGAAGGTGCTTTTTGAAGTTATACTTCTTTTGGCGCGTTAGGGAAAAATGATGAAAGTAAATGTTTACGATGTGCGCGCACACCGTCACGAAAAACCGACACTCTGAAGTTAGCTATAGTCAATATATTCTTTCTTTGTGTTTGTTGTTTGTATTTCTTTGTATTAAAACTATCAATGTATCAAATACCTTTTTATATTGTTATTGTCGTTTTTTCTACAAACGTAGAATAAGACGAAAGATAAAATTTTTGAAAAGATTTTATTTATATTAGAAATATTATCCGGTTGATCGAGATACGATTACCTAATATTAGTATTAGTAAAAGATACGTTCTAGGTAAATATAGAAAATACTACATTATGTAAGTACAAATTATTATCCACATTATAGGAGCGGTTTTCGAGGAAATAATTGCATATATACCAGCCTGGTTTTTGATATTGCGGAATTGATGAATAGAGTAGAAGAAGTTAGTATTAGAGGAGAGAATAAAAAAAAAAACACGATCGAGTTATCCCCAAAAGCGGGACTGAGCCTGTCCCGCGCGGGACATTTAATTTTGATTTAAAAATCGGGACATCTGGCAACGCTGACTCCAATACACGCTTTCTCATATTCAATTCTGCACAAACCGATCGCGCGTAAAAGGGCATGTCGTATAAAGGCAGCTAATGACTATTTAATTGTAGTGGACGATAACCTATATTAATAAACAACAACTACATTCCGTAACTAAATTCAGAGTTGCATTACTATATCTATTGTTTAAGGTATTCGTTTGTATATTAACATTCTATTAATCTTGACGAAATGATATTAAACATGGCGCCATTGTGGATGACGTCATAATTTAATATTTTCCCATCGATCTTACTCGATATATAATAAAAGAATTGCTTGCTTGACAATTATAGATAGATGAAATGAGATGGATTTACTTGTAATTTTGGTCCTCCGATATAAAGTTACAATTTAAATAATTTATTGTTTCTTTTCTAAATGTATTTATTGTCATTCGTAACTATTCTTTTTTAATTATCAGATTTAATAGAGGTTAAAATTGAATTAGAAATCTTTCTTTAAAATTATAGTATACACACAACCTACTTATTATTTTTAACTATGGAGAGAAATCATATTGTATTAAAGGTAAATAAAATTGATAATTTCCTATTCAGAAAAACCGTAATGGACTTTTCGTGTGAATGAATTTAATGCGAAAAGATTTTATTGTCGTTCTGTACCGTGAGTTTAATAAATTGCGCCGAAATTATTTATCCGGATGAACGAGTGAATGAATGGAAATATGCTTAAAAGCGGCAAGCGAGCGTTTAAAAAATTCGTTCACTGTCAAAACTGTATGAATTATTTGAGACGTAACGTTACATTTTTATTATTTTACTAGCTGTACCCGCAGTTCCGCACGCGTTTTTTTCAAATTGTATTAAAAGAATATAAAATTGTGAGACCATGTACAATGATAAAAATGCTCTTTAAAAATAATTGCAAATACGACACGCACGCCACTTACTACGTCACATGTAACGTATACATTACATATATAGATACAAACAGTGTGTCAAATGTGGTTTATTATCGGCAACATATTTGAAACCTTAACCCGCCATATAACTACCTCTTATAAGTTTTATAACTACTTTTAACTAACTTTGAAACGCTACTAAAACATGAAATTATTATTGCCAGAAATTTTTGTTATTAACGATAATGTGCCCGATGCTGTTTTTGTAAATATAAAAAGTATGTTCAAACCATGTTAAGATAGCTGTAAATTTAATAATATTTTATTTAGATATAAAAGAGGGTAAATTAAAAATAATATGTATAGAATAACTTAGCTATAACTATTGTTTAGCGCAACACTGGCTGTATGATAAAGATAGCGATAATTGTGGCAGCACCTTTTATGGACGCATGTATACAAGGTGGCGTCAGTCCCAGGTCATATGTCTACGTTTATCGGAAATCTCAATATCATAATGGTTAATAAAATGAAATATGTTCTTTGCAATGGAAAAAATAAAATAGTTTGAAATGAATTATTTTATTTATAAAGAATATCATCAGACACATTATTGTCAATAACAAAATTGTCTGACAGTGATAAATTCATGTTTTTGATAGCGTCAAAAAGTTACCGCATTTTTTTTTCCTAAAATTATTTATAAATCAAAATTTTGACCTGTAAAGGTGTGCTGCGCATTAAAAAACACAACGTTAACCGGCTACCAGGTATCCTGAATCCTGTTTGGAAGGGCATAATATATCTTCATATTAAAGAACTAGCTTTTCTAAAATTCTCGTTCTTCCAACGTTGCTGGCTCTTGTACTAAGGTGTCGCAAAAAAGTCTAGTTACATTAACTACAATTTTTTGTCTTTCATTATCCTGGAAAACCGCTTGCGCTTTATGGGACAAAAAGTATCCTAAATGTAACCATGTTGTAATAGGTATTACTGTATCAAGTTTCGTTAAAATCGGTTCAGTACTTTCAGCGTGATGCGTGTTCACAGGGACAGAAAGACAAACAGACAGACAGACAGACAAAAATTATAAAAAGATTATTTTTGGCTTCTATATCGATAACAAAGTCTACTCCGATCAAAATTTTCAAAAAATATTTAATGTACAGATTTGGCTTTGTTACAATTTTATTATAGTATAGATATATAATATGTAAATTCATAATATACATTAATAATTAATTGATAAATAATTTATCTTTAGTAAATTTATGGAACCACTGAAATAATTATTATTCTCTTTACTCATATTGAATGTCAAAAATTTTAGGTGACAGGACTGCTTTCACTTCATATCACTTTGCTTCAGAGTTTTTGGCGGGATTTTGGTCTGTCATGTAATGGACTTTATATTTTATTCATAATCTTGTGTTACTTGATTCTATATTGTGTAAAATTGGTGGTGTTTTATGTAATAGTTTGTTTATTGTGCATAAGTGAAGTGCATGGAAAATAATACCACGGACCATGAATTCTGTGATGCCACAAAAACTCCATGGAAAGTTCTAACAGGAGAGCCACCATCTTGTCGTAATAAATAGTAAAGGCTATGGTGACTCTTCTTGTTAAAGAAAATGTATTTACCTTTATCCGTTCCTTTTCTTATTATTTGTATATAGTATTGAATAAATATATCTTTCTTTCATTCTCACTTTCTATTTGGGGTCGGGTCTCCTTAAATTTTTGCACTAAGCCAATCTATCTTGGATTTTCGATTCTTACAAGTATGCTTCCTTGAAATCTTCCTTCATGTTAAATATGAATATGTTGAAGGTGAGAAATTTCTACATTTGTTTTTTTTTTTTTCGAACTGACTATGCTGTTGACCTGGCAAGGTCTTTACAGCTTCACCGGACTACACCTCTACTCTACATTTCTTTCGTTTATGCATGTGTAAATACAGAGTTTTTGGCGGTATCTTGAAATGTCATATAGTGGTTTTTATGTTTTATTCATAATCTTCTGTTAGTTGGCTCTATATTTTGTAATATAGGTTGTGTTTTACGTAATGTAGTTTGGTTATTGTGCACAAGTGACGTGGCTGGGAAATAAAACCGAGGAGCATAGATTTTGACTTGCCACAAAAACTCTCTGGAAAGTTCTAAGAAGAGGGCCATCTTGTTAGAATATTGAAATGACAGCAAGCAGCTTGAGATATCATTACTAACTTGACAATGGCAGGCGACTTTAAATATACTTTGATTCTTTTTATATTTTTTACATGTCTATACGATTCGAGGCTGTTTTTGGTTATTTTGTCTGTATGACGTTATTGCGTTGTGCGTTATAGCAGGATATATATTTTATCAATATTTTTTGTCGAATATGTACGTATATTAATTGCCTAGACGGTGGTGGCGTTTATCAATTTCTTATATAAAACCAACACCACTATTATACATATATATATTGTATCAATTAATTTATGTTATATATCAAATGTATATATAATATGCTAGCTGATTCCCGTCCACTTATTTGGGTATTAAAAAAAAAGCAAAGAGACGATGAAATCCAAAGAATAAGTATAATATTCTTTTTATATTCCGGATCAAATGGTCAGTCCTATATCGATCCGCTCAGCAGTTTTTACGTGATTCAATCAAAGTGATCAAAGGAAGGAAGTGAAACTTCTTTGGCTTATACGAGTATGTATTAAATTGTATACATGACAATGCTCAAAAACTATATATTATACGAAGTTCCGTAGTATAAATACTTAACTATATATTAACTCACTTTTGTATACAAATGAACCCAGGCAGACACTTATACATACTTACTTACACATACATACCTACATTACGTTAAACGCGTAACAAATTTTTCCCTACCGTGCCTAAAGAAAATGAACTACAAAAAGCTTTGTAATAAACTCCTATGTCAGTCCAAATTATTGTTATTGTTACCGTAATGTATAAACCAAAAAATTGAATTTGATCACAGACGTATCAGTTTCGTCTGATCTTGAAAATTCAATTTGTTACCGCTGCGGGAAATTAAGTTCAAATAAGATTCTTCCAGCGGAGATAACACGGAGACACGCTTATTAAGCTGGTTTTAATGTTGTATTAGCCTTCTAAATAAAACTGTCAGGTTTTGATCCAATTTATGTCAGTCATTATACTTTTAGCCGGCCCGGCAGACGCTGTACCGCCCTTACTATAAAAAATCCTTGACAAATTATATACTAAAACCTTCCTCATGAATCACTTTATCTACTGGTGAAAACCGCAAGAAAATCCGTTCAGTAGTTTTTGAGTTTATCGCGAACAGAGAGACAGACAGACGCGGTAGGGGACTTTATTTTATACTATGTAATGATACTTTCTTTTTTGCACGTTGTGATCGCCAAAAGGTAATTGGGAAGTATGTAAATGTATGTATGCATTGATTATATTTTCTGCAAGTAAAACAGTAAGTCTAGAGTGACAGCGTTGAGTAGAGGTTCAATGTTCGGCATATCGAATAAAATACGTCGATGCTTTATATCGATATTGCATGGTCCGATTTATCGG
The DNA here is from genome assembly GCA_036509395.1 of Antheraea yamamai. Classification (NCBI taxonomy): domain Eukaryota; kingdom Metazoa; phylum Arthropoda; class Insecta; order Lepidoptera; family Saturniidae; genus Antheraea; species Antheraea yamamai. The sequence continues at coordinate 6,093,539 of AP028448.1, read as the reverse complement.
ATTAGATCGAAATATCGAAGCCAATCATCGATGTTTTTTTAAGCATCGATATATATCGAACACCCCTTTTTTCGATTGCTTTTGGCTTTCATGTCATAATATTTCATTATTTTTTTGTTAGTTTTTTAAGCGATCAGCGGAACCGCAAAATGGTCGAGTATTAAAAGAAAATCGGAGATTGTCAATGAATCTGTTGAACCCTGTGATTTCTATATTTAATATTGTATTCTAAATTAATGTATGTAATAAATCTATCTAAATAAAAATCAAGTTCAAAGTGTATGTAAGCGTATCATTTCAGAACGGATGCACATATTTGTTTTCGTATAAACAAAGTTTATATGAAAGAAAACGGGTACTTACGTACTAACGCCACCGCAGTTCGCTCGCCAACTGCTATAGCGGCAGGCTCGCACTATCTTTGTTTCGCAAGTCTAACCTAACCTAACCAAACCGAGACGGACGATATCGATCGCATTGCCCCGAACGAATTACGCATTAACGTCACCGTTAATTTAAACCTAAGCCCTGTGATTGATATCTTGCCGTCTATATTAATAGGTGGACTATATATTTTTCTCAATTTTCTCGTGTCGGTTCGGTTAGATTAGGTTAGACTTGCGAAATAGGCGGCAGTTCGACCGCCTCTTCCCGCCACCGTAGTTTGGCCTAGGGAAGATGAGGCGGGCGACCCATCTTCCCCTTGCACAGGTCCGGCGGGAGGAGGAGACGGCCGGTCTTTATATAGCTGTCTCCTTCCACGGAGTGGGCTCAGGACAGAGCATTCAGACGCCGGGTCAACCGCTTTGGGGCGACACGATGAAGTCCATTGAATCTCGTGTCGCCCCAAGTACTGCGATAGGTAAGTAACCCTTGTGAAATAAAAACAGCGCGAGCCGGTCACGACAGCGGTTGGCGAACGCACTGCGGTGGCGTTAATACGTAAGTACTAAAACGTATAAAATGGTACGCAAACTGAAAATTTTGTGTTAAAAATTGCCATATAAAAAGTGACCGAATGTGCTAGACATTACGGAGGTGTCCAAAAATTTCGACAGAATCGATGTTAAGTTGTTTAATCGTCATTTTGTGTGATTATATGGTCGTACTGTAAAATAAATATCTATTCTCTTTTTCTTCGTTACTACAATCCGGACGAACAAGCCGGATAACTAGTACTTACATAAGTACAAAAGGTGACAATTATTATATGTTTGTCTCCCACTTTATTTGATTTTAATAAAGCTTTAGTCACGTATATAAGACCTCTTAAACTAATGGAATAAAATCAATTATGTTCACTTAAGTTGGTAGAGTATTTGATTAAGCAATCAATTCATTCAACCTGGAATAACAAAGTAAAGTGAGGAGAGGAAAACCACTAAGGGGATTGATAAGTGTTAAAGTGGATTGAAACACATAGAAAACATAAATATATGCACATGTATAATGAATTCTTTTATTAAGTATTCAACAGAAGTAAACTAGTATCTAGAGTAACAATAGATTCGAACATGGAAGGAATTAACATTGAATATTAATTTATAATCGTCTTGCATAGGTGGTAGAGCCACGCTGAACCTACTACTGGTTTCAGCATGAATGGGTCAGCTCGCCCGGGGTACTACCACCCTCTCATAGAAAACCGACGTGAAGTAACAGTCCTGCATTATTGCGTTTCGTTCGGTCTATTCTAGTCAATTATCTACACTATTCGTATTCACCATTTGCATTGACAGACTCGGGAACTTAATTTTTTGAATTATGGAGAAAATTAATATTTTTCGAGTCACATGTTAACTATACTAGTAATATTCGAGAAGGTCTATAAGGTTAGATGGATGTCTGTTACTCTATTACTGAAAAACTAATGAATGGATTTTAATGACACTTTAATATTGTTTATATAAAACATAGGCTATAATCTATAAGGTTATTGTTTAAATTGGCCTAAATATGAGGATAAGTGACAACTAAGTTCTTAAAAGTCGAAGCAGTCACATGGAGTGCCGGCAGGAAGTGGAAACAACAAAAAACAATGGATTCATTGTGTTATTTTTTGAATTTTTAAATCAACTAGGATTGTAATTGACATTGGAACATTAGGTTGGTTTTCACATCTATTGGCACTCCGAGCAATAGTTATATACATATTTATACAATTGCTTAATTAATCAAACATATGCGGAAGCTAAAGCTGGTCACACAACACACAAGCTCAATACAAAATATAAACATAACATGTACACAGTCCGCTTTAATACGCGTTGCTAGTCTGCCGAAAGCGCAATACGTCACGAGCAAGTCAAGGTCATCGGTGATGTGAACCCAAAGTTTTTCACCGACCAAAAATCGCTCAACGCGGCTAAAGAAGTTTGTACTCCAAAATTACTGCTACCTGAAAGGGTATGTCAGTGTGCATTGTAAAGACGGCCGAACCAGTGAAATGGAAAGAAGGGCCCCTGACCCTTCTCCCGTTTGTCCATTATTGTCAACCCTGGTATTCATAATGATTTTAACAATATTATTATTAATTTATTCTAGATCAATATAGCCAAAGTATGCCAGTACATAAGTCAGGCTGTTTTCTATGCATAATTTATAGTGTCGCGTCTAGCCTGGATTAATTTTGTTAATGCTTAAGACAAGCAACAATTTTTATCTTTCGAGGTATATTATATTCATTTACAACTAATGCAAAGATAGTCGTGGTGGCGGAGTGGTTTGAACGGCAGACTAACGATTCGATGTTCGTAGGTTTGATCTTCATAGTGTAGCTAATATTTCAAAATTCGCGTTTAATGTAATCGAGAGTGTTAAGCAGGTAGAAAAGGTCCGAGTTACCGTTTTGGGGACAAATTAACGTCTGCCTGCTACGACTATTATTATTATACGTAGCCCTCGAAGGTTCAGCTTTCACAGTCTCCGAGTATATCACCAGGTCCAGTCGTGGCTCAAATTATGTCTTTACGATTTTTTTGTAGGATGCATAGTTTCTGAGATATCGCAAAAAAAGTGTTTGCACCTCTTTTTCCAAGATGGCGACGGGGGACAAGGGCCGCAACCCCACAGACTTGAGGTTAAGCTTCTATTGACACCCCACACATGTCCCAAAAATAAAATTGCGTCCTCTAAAAATGCAATATTTGGTCCTTAAATTGTAACATTTCAATAGACTATAATAATTTAAGTTGATTACAATATCGGTGACAGGTGAAAAAAACACCTGAAGGCTAGTAAATTGTTCCTTGTAGTACCCCGCTGTGTTTAGGAAACTATAGAATTCTCTTTCTATCGGAGTTTGGAAGTTACCGATATATTATGATTTGGCATGGTGACTATGCCCATATACCTTCCCTCGAGAATAGGCCATGGTCATTTTATAATCTATACTATAATAAAATTGTAACGAGGCCAAATCTGTCCATTTTTTTTAACATTATAATCGGGGTACACTTTGTTATCGACATAGAAGCCAAAAATTATCCTTTTACAATTTTTGTCTGTCTGTCTGTCTGTCTGTCTGTCTGTCCCTGTGAACACGTATAACTCTGAAATTACTCAACCAATTATGACGAAACTTGATACAGTGATAACTAATATTACAAGGTTAATCTAGGATACTTTTGTCCCATAAAACGCAAGGGGTTCTTCAGGATCACGGACGAAAGACAAAAATTTGTAGTTAATGAAATTCTTAATGAATTTTGGTAAATTTTCTTTGTGCTATATATAGCAGATAGATTAGCTAAAAAGTTAAGCTATATTTCATCTCCCTATGCTGCTTAAAAAATAAAACAAATAACAAAAAAAATATAATCGTCCCGTTCCGAACCGACGCCTTCGTCGGTCCGGTACATTGTAACTGAGCTACGGCTACATGACTTTTAAGTGAGTAATTATCAATCAGTTAGAGAATTAGAAGCACAAAATGTAATGAGTAGGCAAAATCCTATTGATATATGCGTTTGTATCTTTGTCATGAGCCATTTTTTTCCTTTGATTTTCAAACCATAACGATTCTAAACAAAGTCCACTTCAATAATACCATGCCGACAAAGTTGAAAAATATGTGTAAACGAAACTGACACTTATATGTCTTTACATTTATTTTAATGTATAAAAAATGTTTGTTAAACAAAGGTGACAAGATTTTTGCCTAAAATATAAACCTAAATAATAGTTACATTGCATTGTAGAAGATGAATCTCAATTAGGTTCTGTCAGTACGGCAGCGGCAGTCAGCGGCACAGGAGCAACCCAAGGGGTAATGGAAAGACATTTATAGGCAATATATGTACGTTAGTTTTTATCTTAATTGGACTCGGTAGATGATGCTCCAAACGGATTCTAGGCTTATTCTAAAAGATTTTTCACATACCATCTGGGTATATGTTTGCTTGAGTCCCTGGATAGTTTAAATTCACATATGGAAGCGGTAGACGTCGCTACAATCGGATTTTTGTTTTTTTTTTTTTAAATTCGTTTATAAATACAACTGAAACCGCTAATAACCGATGTGGTGCAGACGAAGTTGCACGGGTCAGCTAGTTTATACATAAATCATTTATTTTGCTAGTAATGCATCCATATAGTAAAAACCAGTTTAAATTTCAAGTTCAACAGATTTACTGAAAATCTCCGACTTTCTTTCAGTACTCGAACATTTTGCGGTTTCGCTGATCGTTTAAAAAACTAGCTAGAAAATATTGAAATATTACGATATGAAAGCCGACGGGAATCGAGACTAGGGGTGTTCGATGTATATCGATGTTCAAGAAAACATCTTTGGCCTTGATATATCGAACTAATCTGATAAATTAGACCATTCAATGTCAATATAAAACATCAATGTATTTTATTTGATATGTCGAGCATCGATGGTTTATTCAACTGTAACCCTAGACTGACTTAGTGTTATTTTTGCAGAAACAATTATTAACATATATAAATTCACATAATTATCATTAAGAATTAATGATACAACAATTTCGTAGAAAACTTTATCGTAGTGCATTGAATAGAGTAGAACTACTTTTGATCTATTTTCAGTAGTTTAGCTGAAAAACTCAAAATTACCCTTAATTAAAAATTCACCTTCTGGAATTATTTGTTTAAAATATAATGCCAAATGAGGATTAGTCATTTATTTTATTGAAAAAAAATCCCCTTAGTTTGGGTAGCTAAATTATAAAAAAATAAACTTTTTTCTGTATTATTTCAATGGGAAAAAATCGAGCATTATGATGGATCTCTTACAAGCTCGACCTTATGCAGGATTTTTTTAGACTTACCTAACCTATGATATAAGCGGAGAGTAAAAACATATCGACTTATTGTAGAACAACATTAATTTAAAAGCATCTGAAATTAGAGACAGGTTATAGACGTATATAACTTTTTATAGTCTGTCAGCTAAAATATTGTCCCTAAATTTTGGCACCCAGATAAAGGTTTAAGTAGCTCACCCCTAAACTTAAAGAGGGCGCCGCGCCGCGCCTATGAAAGTGAATCAAATAAGTTACCTATTCGTTTATTTGAGGGCATCATTAAGACGATATCCTGAAATCGCTCCGGAACTCTTATTAAATTATAAAGTACGGTCTCCAAAGTTATAGAATATTACTTACAAATATATAATTATTGTTGCCAAATTTGTACCATCTCAATAGCGTTTCTATTAGCCATCTCAATCTCATCAAACTAGAATGATATAAGCTGAAGGTCAGTAAAATAGTGGAAGTTTTTAATAAAACATATCGAGAAATATAAAAAAATATTACTACTTGTCCTAATACTGATTGCATTTTTCATTCTTAATAGAGGCTTTTAGCTTTTTTTCCTTTTACCTTTTAGTATTGAGTAATGAAATATGAATTCTTCACGACCGGTGAAGCTGTGAAGGCAGTCAGGCCAATAGCGTAGGCAGTTTCTAAAAAAAAAATAATCTTCACGATATATCGAAAACATCGATGTTTTTGCTCAATATATCGTTTAACATCAATGTAACGTCTCGATTTAACGTATGAATAAAAACATCGACAATTTTTTCCATGAGCATCCCTAATTGAGAATATAGGAGAATATTTCATTTGTGGAAACGTAAGCATTCAATCAGGCGTGTTCATTGGGTGTGAGGCCGAGATTGGCTATTTCATTTCCACGAAGTGCGCTGATTGCTTACATATTGTTACAAAATATGTAATGTACAGAATTGTTTTTGAAGTGAAATTCTTATGGCACGAAAAGAAAAATTTTCGCTACGCGTTATGCGTTACGCAATAAACGTAAGGTAGGTATTTGTATGTATGTGTAAGTCTGTACAAGTATCTAGTCTGGGTGTAGACTAATAGTACACAAAGATGAGTAAATGTTTCGTTAAGTAAGTTAAGTATTTATATGACGGGACTTCGTATAGTATATAGTTTATATATCTTTATATATAAATTTCTTTTTATTATCAAGGCAGGACAACGTCCGCCGGGCCCGCTAGTATATATATACTGTATGTATATATATATACTAGCCGGCACGGAAGACGTTCCCCGCCCTGATTATAAAAAAATCCTTGGCAAATTATGCCAATACCAAAACCTTCCTCGTGAATCCCTCTATCCACTGGTGAAACCCGCATGAAAATCCGTTCAGTAGTTTTTGAGTTTATCGCGAACAGACAGACAGACAGACGCGGTAGGGGACTTTGTTTTATACTATGTAATGATATATATATGAGCCTAAGTAGTTTATCTTCCTCCACATGTACACACTGATACATGCAATATTTTTTTGGAGTTAGGCAAGATTTTATTAGTGAAAGCGTTAGAAAAAAAAGAAAAATTATTTCCTAACAAATTATCATTTCATATCTGTCAATCATTTTACGTTTATTGGATTGGTGTCTATATAAACGGATTTAAAAAAGAAACGTTTGGAAATCGAATGCACTATTTAATTTTTGATTGGCGAAAAAGTAAACTTCGTCAGCAAATATTTAAAAAATATATACGTATGCTCGACAAAACCGTCTTCTTGTTTACGAACACTGACCTGGTTCAGGCTTAACGATAAAAAAATTAAAACCACCATTAATTTTTAAACTTAATTTAATTAAAAAAGATTCTTATTATCCCATAATAATGAAAACGAAACAGCGTTTTCCTAAATCGATTTAAAATTACAATCGGTCTACCATTCCGCCATAAAATAACCTCTGGGTAGATTAAGTTATGAAGTTGACTATTGACATTGGCTATTGAAATTACATTGATATCGAGCTGGAATTATCTACATTGAATTATATATAATTTACTGTTAATATTGAATCGAATTCCGATGTTCGTGGAATTATTTGGTATGCCATCAAAGCTTGCGAATTTGAAGTCAGTACCTACTAAATCAACTATAGTAAGTATAATTAAAAGGATTATTCGAGACGAACAGAAACTCCATTGCAAAAGCACTGTTCTTTCCTTGGCTTTGGTATAGGTAAGTATAAACTTATAACTATCCTTCTTCTGTTCTTTACATGCAAATATAATTCTTAATATCCTATCCTATCCTTACTAATATTATTAGAAATCCGAATGTGAGTTTGTTCGTTTTTTATACTTTAACGCCTTAATTAATATATAATATATTAAAATATTTTATAAGATATTCATAATTTATAAATATTTATATTTATAGAACAATTTAACATATTTGTGATGGTGATAAAAACATACAAATCGCTTTTTATTAATAAATAAATTCTCTTAGACGTATTATAATTAAAATTTTTAATGTTATGTGACGTATCTTGCTCATATAATTTTATTGTGTTATATTTAACGATATCTCATAATATTTTAATATTATAAACCCATCAAAATAATCACCTTCCATTTACAATCGGATAAAAATAGAACTCAATCACACATCGTTTATTTAAATTGAATCTTATCGAGGTATTCCATGCAAATGTTATCATTTCTTCGGAACATGAAAAGTATGAGATATATAAATCTACTAGCGACCCGCCCCAGCTTCGCAGAGATGCAATGTAGATATCAATTTTAATGAAATATTCTTAAGGACAGTTTTGATCTACATGACTTGTATAACATATGTAATGTATTTAATTGGATAAGGAATAATACTGTATTTTAGAGACGAACTTCTTAGCCTTCCATGGATTCACCGTGCGGGTACCGGGTCCATCGTGTGGCAGAGGGAGAAACTCAGAGCAGTTCCCAGGACTTGCACTGCTCGAGTTTCCCGCCCTGCCTAGCCAAATTTGGTAGGAACCTGTTAGTGCAGCCTTTGATACTCGTTCTAAAATAGAACTTACTGCAGTTCTCGACAGGCCAAGGTCCTTCAGAAGGTTGTAGAGAGATTTTGCTGGTATACCTCTCGCTCCTACTTCTACCGCGTATAAATTAACCACATAGCCATTTTTACTTAGTTCATTTGTTAGTTCGTAATATTTATTTAATTTGATTGTGTGGTCTTTAGGAATGTCGGTTTCCCACGGTACAGTAAGCTCTACTAGTATTATATATTTAATTAAAATAGTATTATATACGTAAATAACACGTAATTGTTTTTGTAAATAGATAAAAATGCTTACTGTGGATTATTCCTTAGATATAAATACATACCATCGTTCTTTTTAAGATATACAATTTCGTAGTACATTAATCTGATCTATCTCGTAAGGTTTAGCCAGCGTTTGCGATTTAAACGCACAAAAATATGTTTGTTACGACATCACATTACAAATCTCTGTATATTTATACTTTTCTATACTATAATATGTATGTATTATACATAAAACTTTCTCTTGAGTCACTATATCTATTGCTATAAACCGTATTAAAATCTGTTGAATAGTTTAAAAGATCTAAGGGAACAGACAGCGGAAACGACTTCATTTTATACTATGTTAAGAGACTTAATTAAGTACAAAAATAATAATCATTTGAGCAATCACTTAATGACTCAATATACTCGGTATAAATTGTAAAGGAAGTATTCGAAGGTATGGTGATTCAATACGGATAATTGAATTCGCAAATGAATTGCTAAAATCTTTTATGTCGTTTCCATCAATGTAAGTACAATATTCTGTTACGCGTTAAGAAATTACTTTTTTCTATTTGGCAAGTGAAAGCTAAACTTATAGAATTTCAGACTTATTTTTTTATATAATTGAATCGAGACAGGTGAGCACGACGCCATTGTTTCTTTTACCTATTTCATTTTTCTATTGTTAATACTTTTGTATCTTACAAATTTATTATTTTTGGAGTTATATCTTTTGGTACGTTATGAGAAATGGCTGAGAGTGAATTTTGGTTTAAAATGAAAGTTAACCGCGTCGACGTAACACATTATGAAGTTAGTTTTTAGTTTAAAACGAAAGTTTTGAGTGCCAATGAATCATCCTTAAATTATTTCATAATAACTTTGCATATATTATGTAAACATTTTTTTATATACCTACTAGCTGACCCGTCCAACTTCGTCTGTGTGAAATCGGGTACTACAGGTTCCAATTGTATTTCCAAACTGGAAAAATCTTAAAAATACATAGAACCCGATTGCAGTGACACCCATCGTTACCAATTGTGAAGTCAAACAATTCATAGACTCAGTCAAACACAGAAGAAATTTCGATGAGGCGGACGTAGCGCCATCTGAAATTCAGCAACATAAATAATTTCATTCTGTTTAAAATACCAACGACCGCTAAATTGTTTGGATGTAGTTCTTGCAAAAATACTAAAATCGCGATTAAAAAATGGGAGGGTTGGGTAGAAGAGTAAAAATTTGGAGTTATAGGTATTTTTTGATGACAATTTAAAAAAAATACGATAAAATTTTTTGGGCAAAAAAATTGAAAAAAAAAACTGGAGAGCAACACCCTAGCGGTATGAAATATACTTAACGACCTATTCTCATACCTACTAAATATACATAGAAAATTTCATACGAATCGTCGAGCGGTTTCGGAGGAGTTCGAACACAAACACCGTGGCACGAGATTTTTATATATTAGATTATTTTGTGTATTTTATATATTGATACTTTTATTCATAGTATTTAATTTCATCGTTAGATATTTTGACTCTATGGTATAAAACGGGTAAAATGCTTAAAATAATTCTTCTGTTTTTTAATGCTAAACTAGTGCAATTTCTAACGTGCGTTCATAAGTACACTCACTCTTTATTTCGTTATTGTTCTCCAAGGATCACAGTATTTTGTACTGTGGTATACGTATGCTTATATATTTTATACACCAATAGACATATTAAGAACTCGGATAAGACTTTCCTCAATTTTTTTTTCTTCGATAATTCAACGTGCAAAAATCTTTCGTTTGTTTTGAACGCCTGACTTTTTACTTCAATAATAGAGCATGCAACAAGAGATGCATATATAAACAAAACGATGGAAGTCTGGCGTTGTGCGCACATCGCTTAAAAAGTATTAGATAGATTTGACTCAATTTTCTTTAACTATTTTTAAAAGCAGTACGCATTCAGCGATGTGTGTTTTCTTGCTATAGAGAAATGGTGTAAGCGGTATGGTACTTATTTTTTTTCTCTGTATAAATATATATATTACGAAGATATTAAACTACGCAGACGAATTCACGGGTATGAGTTAGTAATATAAAAGTAACTATGTGTGTTTAATCCTTTTCACTACTAAAACTCAGCGATGATCATAACAAAACATAGCATAAAGGTAACCGGAGATCTGGAGAAGACATATATAGCAAAAATGCATTAAATACCAAACAAGGTTTTATATACATTCCAACTTTATTTGTGAACTCAAAGTAAATATGTATACTTTTAATAAAATTAAGAATGTTTAATAAAAAGTGTGTATGTACTTATGTACACGCGTTAGAAGTTATACTTCTTTGGCGTAACAAGATAAAAATCTTTTCAAAAATTTAATCTTTCGCCTTATTCTACGTTTGTAGAAAAAACGACACTAACAAAAAAAAAACTATTTAATACATTGAAAGATTTAATACAAAGGAATACAAAAAACAAATACAAAGAAACAAAATGTTGACTATAGCTAACTTCAGGGTGTCCGTTTTTCGTGACGGTGTGCGCGCGCATCGTAAAAATTTACTCTCATCATTTTTCCCTAACGCGCCAAAAGAAGTATAACTTCAAAATTATGAAGAAAGAAGATACGAGAAAGAAGTAAACAAAATATTATCTAATCTATAGACACAAAGTTCCAGAGACGAATAGAAACTAAATTAAAAATTACAACACCTATTGGGAAAATATAAATGTTATAATTAAAGAGATGTATAACGGATTTTAAAATGTGACGTATCAGAACCATACGATCATGGGCAGCGTTACGATTCTGTATAATTACTTAAAACGATCCAGACTATAAGTAAATGTTGATGTTATTTATATAATTTGATTTTTTTCCCATATGTATTATCAATAGCGTGTTTATTCATACATCAGTATTCATTTACCGATTTCCTTTCTATAATTGGAATAATCAAATATAAAAGCTTTAAATAAGTACCTTCAATGATTCGAAAGTAATTCCTTAAGACATCAGCTTCCGTCAGAGCGGTTTCCTTTAACAGATTTGAACGTGAATATATTTTCAAAGACAGCGATCGTTTGACCTATTTTATTTTATTTTTGGCAACTGATCTTCTGATACATAATTACTGTATTTGTCAAGTAGGTAATGATATGAGTTCCTCGCGATCATTTCAATGAACCTACAAATTGGTAGCCGTTTTGTTAGTACTTTCCAGGTCGTTTTTGTAGCAAGTCAGAATCCATTTACCGTGGTATTATTCCCCATCCACTTTCCTTGTGCATAATGACCAAACTACATACCCTAAAATACCACCAATATTACAAAATACAGAGCGAACTAACACAAGATCATGATTAAAATATAAAACCACTCCATGATATTCTAAGATCCCACTAAAAATTCCGAGGTATAATCACAGGTTTTTGTAATGCATATTTTTGTAGTTGGTAGAGCCACGCTGAATCTATTACTGGTTTCAGCATGAATGGGTCGGCTCGCCCGGGGTAATACCACCGAGCGCCGGAGGACCACCTCCCTCCCCCACTTCCTTTCCTCACCCCCGTCTCCCAACCCCTCCCCCTAAACATAGGCTGGCAACACACTTGCGTCTCCCCTGGTGTTGTAAGTGTCTATGGACGGTGGTGATCACTTAAAATCAGGTGATCCACATGTTCGTTTGCCTCCTATGATATAAAAAAAGAATCACAAGTGAATGTAGGTGCGAATCTCATCCAACCAGCGCTCTGACGCGTGTTTCGTTACTAACTTCAGTCTTAACAGTTCTCTTTATTTAAACACACTTGCGACTCCCCTGGTGTTGTAAGTGTCTATGGACGGTGGTGATCACTTAAAATCAGGTGATCCACATTTTCGTTTGCCTCCTATGATATAAAAAAAGAATCACAAGTGAATGTAGGTGCGAATCTCATCCAACCAGCGCTCTGACGCGTGTTTCGTTACTAACTTCAGTCTTAACAGTTCTCTTTATTTGACTTTATGAATTGGGGATTAACATATGTGATGGACAAAATATTTATGAATATTCTCATCAGAGATATAAACTAATATTCAAATTTCTGTGTCTAATATATAATATAACAATAATGTGAAATTTTATGAATTAAAAACAATCACTATTGTTATTAAGTGCATTAAACATTTAATGCCAGTATAAGAAAGTTTTCAACAAAACACAAAGAATCTCATCAACTGTCCCCTATTATACATTCGATAATACAAGTGTTTTAATAAGTAATTATCGTGATCAAATGATTTATTTACATATGCAGTGATGGCTGTATATGAACGCGGGACGGTAATTTGGGATTAATTCGCCGGGCACTCAGCCCATACAATATTCAACAGAACTGTTAGTGGCGGCACACTTACTGTCTTTTATATATTGCGATTTAAGTAGCTAGTGGACACTCGGGCATCATTACTTTATTTCTTCGTCTACAGGCATGTTTCTATATATCTTTATTGCAACATAAAAACAACTTTATTAATTTGCAATGATTAAAAAAAGGTCGAGGCAATCATAAGGACTACCGACAGAAGTGAAAACTTAAAACAATGGAATAACTGTGTTATTTTTTCTATGTCAATTATAGTAAGAATTATTTAAATTTCATAATTTGTAAGATTACATTAATTACGTTGGTCTGGTTTCCACATATATTGTCACTCCGAACAATAATCTATCTATCTATATATATATTAGAGATTCCCACCTATATATTGACTCATCACGATATCTCTGGAACCATAAGGCGTAGCGACTTGAAATATGGTAGGAATATTCCTTTTGCCGAGTAGAGGTCAGCTAAGAACGGATTTTACGAAATTCCACCCACAAGGGGGGTTGCGGGGTCGTTAACAATAGAGTTTATTTTACTTTTCATAATCAGGGCGGAACAACGTCTGCCGGGCCCGCTAGTTATGTATATACATTTTTATATTCTTTAAAAAACAATGTTATCTTACTTCTCCTGTGCATACGCACCACACGTATTATTCTTTACAGCAAGAAAACGTCGATTTCTACACGTCCAATGCGAATATAATTGTAGTTTATGAAAACTTTAATCACTTTCTGTATATTAAATAAAGTTATCGTGATATTTTTTTAAATAATGACATATCGTGTTATTACACAAAAGTTAAATACGTATTGAATAATTGTTTAAAAAAAAGTTAGAGCACTTTCGTGTTAAATGAACCGCGCTCGCCGAACGTTCGACGTCTTGCTCTTTTATCTCTGTTAGGTTAGGTTAGGTTAGACGTGCGAAAAAGGATAGCGCGAGCTTGCCGCGGCAGCGGTCGGCGAGCGCGGTGCATTTCATACGAAAGTACCCAAACTTTTTTAAAGCAAGTATTCAATACGTATTTAACTTATTTTGTAATAACACGGCAAGCGTCTAAAGAGTAAAACTGAAAAATACTTCTATCAGACCAGACCTCTATCAGTTTATAATAATAAGTAAATGTAGGTAGATTGTATGTACATAGGACATTAGTTTTAGATAAATATTCAATGCCATGTTTATACAGTTATACAATTATAAACAGTTTTCTCTAAATTTGTTTTCGTAACCCTTGCAATATTATCATATATATTTCATATAGCGTTATGCTATAACGTCGTCTGTGTTTACAATAACTAAAAAGGAAAAATATCTATTGTCCTTAGTAGGCTTACTTTACCTTTATATTAAATTATACGGCGATCGGCTGGTGTTTATGATATATGCGTGTAAGTAATATTAGTGTATAATTAGATGTTACCCCAATAAAATACTTTTAGGTTAAAGTCAGTGTGTAGAGTCGAAAACTTGTTGCGGCTAAGCCTCGGGCGGTACAATATCAGCGGTCGGTCACAAACATCGGCTTTACCGGCCTTCGAGTCCAATTTAAGACGGTTTCCGACCGCTACTATCCTCTTTCGTACGTAACTGGTATTTGAAATTGAAGTAATACATAGCTTCTGACATCGGTTATGTTCGAGTTCCAACTATTTAATATAATACTAGCTTTTGGCAGAGGTTTCGCTTGCGTTAATGTAGATTTGACCTATCTACCGGGAACAGTATTTTTTGGACAAAAAGAAACCTAAATACTTCTCTGCATTCCTGACAATGTACACGCAACGTTTCGTGAAGGTTAGTTGAGTAGTTACGGCGTTAAAACGTAACAAACATATTCACTTTCGCAAATAGTGTTTGTTAGTTATGACAACGCCAAATTAAAAGATGCTCAATTGACTCTCATCGATTGTGACGTCACTATTATAATTCATCGCTTCGCCGTTCGGGGAATAAAATATGTATTAAATACGACCGGAAGTTGGTGGTGTGAATCATTATCGTTTTGTATTCTTAAACGAATTTTATAATGCTGATGTGTTGGTGATTGTATGGAGTGACTATATTTCTAGAAGATTACAATTTCACCTTAGTTTTAATATTATGACTTTATTATTTCCCGTATCTTAAGGTTTGAGAAGTACCAAATAATTGAAAAATTTATGTAGCTGTTTCTTTTTTAATCTTATAAAGGATTCATGGTAATATAACATTTCGATATCAAAACTGACGTAAGTTGCCATTTACATACGGTCCTCATTATATTACAGCTTGACACTAATTCATTTAGTGACTGAATCGAGTCACTATTAGGAGTTTTTTTTGTTTTATGTGTAGTGGTTGAGATTAAGCAGTACATGGAATTTTTACACCCGAATCGAGTATATAAGTTTCTTTTTAATTTTATTACATCGATGGATCTGGATGGATCTACGTGCTGGACTATTTAAAAGACGGATGAGAGGGGATTACATGTGATAGAGATGCGAATGTTAACTCAGATGTGTGTGGTGTAACTAGACGTTTGAAAATAGCTTCAGTGACAGAGAAGTTGAGGAATAGGTTAGCCTAGTACGGGTATGTCACGAGAGATGAAAGTCATGTAACTAGAAAAGTGTTAAGTTTTTTTTATATATCATAGGAGGCAGACGAACATGTGGGTCACCTGATGTTAAGTGACCACCACCATCCATAAACACTTGCAACACCAGAAGAGTCATAAGCGCGTTGCCACTCTGTTTTTGGAGGAGGGGGAGTGGGGAGGAGGGGAGGGGGAGGGAAGTTGGGTATCCGGCGCTCTCACTGAGCGAACGAAATGCAACAATTCAAGCACTGTTACATCACGTCAGTTTTTTATGAGAGGGTGGTAGTAAGTACCCCGGGCGAGCCAACCCATTGATGCTGAAACCAGTAATAGCTAAAGCGTGGCTCTACCACCTAAAAGATAAGGGTAAAGAAGATGGTGAAAAATTCAATAGTTACTATAATCTTTACCTTTCAAATTAAGATCACCTCTCTCTCCTGGTATATCGTTAATTTCGAATATTTTTGTGTGAAAACAACAATATTGGAAAAAAAAGAAAACTATAATCTTTAACTGCAAAATTTATTTCACGTCGACAAAGAAGCCCGCATCACGAAATGTGGAATAAATATTTATTTCTCTCCGAGTTCATGATAAAAATTCTCAAAAGCAAGAAAACACCGATCTAAGGACATTTTCGCATCGTTGAACAAACGACTCCAATAAAAAGCAACAGAATAACAAATATATAGACATGAATAATTTCTCTTTGTATTTATCGACTACGAAAGTGATCAAAAGAAATATTAAATGCTTTATTAAAGCTTTCGTGAAAGTAAAACTATTCACGCAAAAGTAGATATTAAAATAATTTCATAACAGCGAACCGTTTCTGTAAACATTTTAAAATTACAATATTGAAAATCCATATAAATAAAAATCAGTTACCGAATGTATTTAAGCGTATTACTTCAGAATGGTTGCACTTTTATGATTAATATTTTATTTATTACTAGCGGGCCCGGCAGACGTTGTCCCGCCCTGATTATAAAAAAAAATCCTTGACAAATTATATACCAAAACGTTCCTCGTGAATCACTTTATCACTTTATCCACTGGTGAAAACCGCTTGAAAATCTGGTCAGTAGTTTTTGAGTTTATCGCGAACAGACAGACAGACAGACGTGGTAGGGGACTTTGTTTTATACTATGTAATGATGTGCGTAATTGTTAGGCCAAGGTTTTATAAAGTAAAATGTAAAGGAAACTTTGGTTATTTTTTTAAAAATTTGTATGCTTGTGATTACGGCTAATTAATTTACTTTTTCTTATTCAAACCACGTGTGGGATGAATTGCCAAAAATCCTTTCTCAGTTCTTCCTACGTCAAATAATTAGTTACAGTGTAAAATTGCGTATTTGTCTATCTACTAGTTAAACTGTATATTGTCTTTCAGTCAATGTTAAAAAAAAATGGATAAGATACGTACAAACTTCAAAGATAAAATAAAATATGTGATTGTTTATTTATTTATTTAAAATATAGCCCCGATAAACCGTCTGAAGGGTAACCGAATTATAACGTTCACGTGGGAAATCGTTTGGAATGTCGAAAACATTTGTGAAACGTTAACAATTCAGAACTTAAGTGGGAGCACTGTACGACCCAGACGTATAATGTTGCAGACGTTCGTCTTTGCAAATTTAACAAGTAAACATTTATTAATGTTTATTATTAATGCCCTATACAGTGATTGAATGAATATGGATGAGCTCACATCCATTTTTAAAGATAGGTACTTTGTAATCGGATTTTTTTTTATATCATAGGAGGCAAACGAACCGGCGCTAGGGTGAATTTTATTGTTATATAATTTAATCCGGACGAAATCGCTACCGCTTACTCATCATAAGTGACAATTCGAGTCTGGCCTTCTTTCTGTGCCAACTTAACAAGTTAAGCTTCTATGTTATTTCCTCCTGTTCTTTGTTGTTTAGTACCCGCTTCTCAAGTTTTCTTGTCTCTCTGATTTAATGTAAATGAATCGCTATTATTCTATAACGCACGTTGAGGATTGTTTGCTATCAATTTGTCTTTGAAGTGCGCTGTACCAGGTTCGTAGACGTCGCGCTATCTGCGTTGGTGGAACGATAGAATTCGTGTCAAAAATAACGTGTAATTTCGATTTTCTAATGATCGCAGAATGGGCGAAATCAAAGAAAAACGAACGGTGGGAAAACCAATGGATAATTAATGTACATAAAAATTTGAATTCGGAATTCTAAGACCAAAGAGATCGATTTCGTTACTGGCCAGTATTAAAAATCCACAACAACACAGGTAATTATTACCTAAAGCGAAATGTATAAATACGATAATGTCGCGGCGATAAAGTTGTAAAAATGTTGCGTTCAATAAAGATTTATTACATTGTTCATAATAGGAACGTCTGACGCTGCTGTCGCAAACCCTCACGTTATTGGAGCGTATAATACGTTCATTTGGTTCAATATTTGACATTCACCGCTTTATTTGTAATGAAAAAGAAATCATTTATTTACAGTAAGACGACGGCTATTGTAATATTTATAAAAAACGTTGAACTTCACGGGATGCATGGTATATGTAAAACACTTTAGTTAATATAAATAATTGTTATTAAAAACGTGTCAAGTATGCTTTAACCGGTGTATAAGAATATGCGCTTACATACACGAGACAGGAAAGAATGGTGGCGTAGAGGGGGCGTGAAGGCGTAATATAGCGTCATGCCGTTTACTGTGACGGCATACTTATCAATTTTAGTGCCAAGGCACACAGATAAATGTTTATATTAATAATACAGCACTAGTCACATCAAGAGGTAAATGAGAAAATACAGGCACTTTCAATGAAATCCATGTTGAAGTAACAGAAATTGGCGCTGTGTCATGTATAGTAGAATTCTATTTTAACTTGTCCACGACCACGAGGTAGGTGATAAATTTCATAACAAAACCTTTTAACTTTTTTTCAATAACGTTGTCTGTACTTGCACAATGCACACCTTTATTATGACAGACGGATATCAATTTACAGGTTCAATATATGACTGTAAACAATATATGACTGTAAACTGTATGACAATAACTGTAAAAATATGACTTAAGATATCTTGTTAAAAAATGTACTATACATAGCGACAGATATTTTTTTAGTAGAAGTTGTAGTAATACCCTCAAGTACTTAGTAAATATATTATGATAAACGAGATTATAGTAAAAATGGATATATAGTCAAGAGATATTTTACGTCTACATAAATTACAACAAAATCTACGACCTCGTAATAATTTAATTCAAACTGTACAAACGTAAGAATTATTTAACGCCAGTAAAATGGTTCATCGGGTAAAACAAGTTTACAGCAAATTATCCTGTTGAGTGTTTACTGCTATCAACTTTACTTGATCCCATTCCCTCGGGCAATTTCAACGTTAATTGACTTCAATTACGTTTTACTTCCCGTAACTTTCAGTATATCTGTACCAATGCACTTAAAAACCTTACATTGTTAACGATACATTTGAGATTGACGGTAGGTTTTAAAGGGTCTGTAATATGTAAGCTTACTAGATTGCGACTATTATACTCCAGTGACTCGTTTATTAACAGTTACCAGTTAGCTTCATCTGTATCTTACTAATGTAAGTAACAGTATGATATCACGTGACTGTAACTCGTTTCTAAACGTCGGATGAAATTGAAATATATCGCCCCTATCAAGGACCGATGATAATATAATAATTTCATAAGTTTTACAATTAATAAAATTAATAAATATATTCTATTGGAAATTATATTCTAAAAATATATTCTATTATAAATAATAAAAATATATTCTATTGTTTAGGTTTTCATTTACGTAAATTAAATAGTTAATCAGAGTCCCATGTAATGTATCACCTTTAGATGAAACGATTAAATTACGAAATAATTAATTGTTTAACCTGATAACATATGATATACCAAAGAGTCGAGAATTGCAAGTTATTATAAAATTTAAGTTCCTTTAAAGACTGAAAAAGCAAAAATAAATAAGGCTGAGAATGAACTAAAACATACGTTTTTATAGGTAATCGGGCTATTTTAATCTAAAAAGGACGCTAAATATGAAACGCACTGATTACTTAAGATCAACTTAACCTCATATTTGTTAACTACTTTGATTTAATAAAAAAGTAAATTAGTTACCGTCCAATAGCTTAATTTTCTTTCAATTATCGATAAGTAGCTAGACGTAAATTATCTTAGTGATAAACACACAGACATTCTGAATGAATGGAAAGCAATTTGGTGGGTCGGTTTGGCGGGTAATGCATTGTTCATCGGATATAGATCACACAGTAATGAGAGAAGCGTGGAACGTTTACATTATTTATAATAGTAGATTTTTATGAATAGCCACGTTTTAGTTGGCTTTGTGTAGCATATCCGGATGTTTACTATGTATTTTAAGTCTTTTCTATATTCTTTTAAACATCTACTAGCAGTGTCTCCAGCGGCAAAGAACAGGAACAAAATCATTATCTTCCTACCCATCTACGTAGGGTCGGTATGACATGTTTTCTTTCTTCTACTCTCTATTCTCTCTATCTATTATTTTTCAGTATTCACCAATCATATATGTAATTCTTCATACCCATACCTTTTTTGGTCTTAATCTAATCCTACATGCGTCCTTGTTTATACCTAATACTTTTCTAGTTACATGACTTTTATCTTTCCTCAACACATGATGATACCATGCTAACTTATTACTGAATATCTCTCCCATTGGTGCTATTTTCAAAATTCCTCTAAAAAGTTTAGCAAGAATAAACTGATATGCAAATAATGAATCGGTTGTTGGTAGTAGTGTATAGTAAGATTGACTCCAAAATCTTTACCGTTATATTTATTTGTGCCATAAAGCAGCTGTGTTAGAGCTATTGTGTTCTAGTCCGAAAGTCCGCTTAGCAATATATATCTTTACACAAGGCGTTCTATCTTACACTAGTTCTTCAGATACGTTACCGAAAACGACTCTTATAAATACTACTAATCTAAGCAATACGAATAGCAAACAGGAAACTAGTGGCGAAGTATTGCTATTGTCAGAAGGAAAGTCGATACAATAAAAGCTCACTAATTGTATGACTGCTTCCTTATGGTAACTTGATATAATTCAGTTTTTCATGAAACCGTACCACTCGAGGTCACCAATACTCGACATCTAATTAAAAAAAGGGAAATGTTCCTGATCAGGATTAAACTGTGGTCGTAATTTTAACCTAACGGCCTAGTTTCATTGAAAAAGGATTAGAAATATTGGAAAACATACCTCACCAAAGACTGGATATAGCTATGAAATAAGGTTAAAGGATTTTGAGGCATAATCACGTAAAAACTACTGAACCTATAGGCATAGAACTATGACCATTCGATACGGAATTTTTCGTAGATGGTTCTAAGCTATTGAAGCTATTATTTTATGGATTTCACTGACTCTTTACCATTTGTGTAGTGCATATCGTATTATTTAATAATGCGTTACTCAATGTTCTTTAAGAATTGTATTCTTAGTACCTGGTCCTAATTACATATAATGTTTACGTATTTATCTGTAACATTGTATTCTAATCTAACCATTCAATTAATTCTAATCACAGATATATCTCTATGCTATTTAGGCGTAATTTCATGGTACAAGTTTACTTCAATTATGTAAAAAAATAAATAATAGTTTAAAATTATTTAAATTTAATATTATTGAATTTTATTTTCTGTTTTTTAGTTGGATTTTTTATGAAAGCGTGTTTTTTTAGTTTTTTAAAACTATTATTTATTTTTCATTTTTTAGTTAAATTTTTTTAACTTTTTTTGTCGGATTATTGCATTGTCATCGACCTTTAACAGGTGTGCAAAGTTTGAATTAAATCTGATCGTTCAAAGTAGGACAAAATCGAGCTCAATGGGGTCGGTTACATACATACATACAGGTGAAGCTAATAAAAGCGTGATAAAAACAAACTATACATGATTGTACGCTACTTAAAGAAAGTATAAACATATTATGAGAACCCAGGAAACGACTTGAAATTGAATAAAACTTATTTCATATATATCTTGAAGGACGCTTGAAAACTATAAACGATGCTTACGAGATCTCAGCTAAAGCTCCACATGGCGAATTTTACAGAACATTCGTAGAAATAAATATTATCTATAATTAATTAAGAAACTAAAGGCCTTGATGCTTCTGCTCTGAAAATAAAAATAAATCCTCAAATCAGATTACAGCGTCACCTATCGGTTCCAATCATCTAATTCTAAACCATGCAGGTGTCCAATCAAACATACACAAAAATTTTCATCAAAGTCGGTTCAGTCGTTTAGGAGGACTTCAGTCGTATACACACGTACAGAAGAACTATATACCTATATATAAACATATTATACACGTATAATCTCGTAAGGCAATGAGGCGACACGTGAAAAGCTTGTAATATATACACTTATATATAAAATGATAGAGATCTGATGTTATGCGCGTATCACGCAAAAACTTCTAAAGGATTTCAATCATTTTTTTTAGATTAACTTGACAGTTACTCGATTTTTTTAGATAAAAAAATTCACGATATCTTCATTTAATATACAGTTATTAAAATTTTAAGGAACTACGTTGGAACTGGTAGGTGGTAGAGCCACGCTGAAGCTACTACTGGTTTCAGCATGGCCGGGTCGGCTCGCCCGGGGTGGTACCACCCTCTCACAGAACACCGACGTGAAGTAACAGTGCTTGCATTGTTTCGTTTCGTTCGGTCAGTGAAAGCGCCGGATACCTACCCTCCTCAAAACTCCCCCCTCCCCCTCTCCAATGACAGGCTGGCAACGCACTTGCGACTCACCTGGTGTTGCAAGTGTCTATGGACGGTGGTGATCACTTAACATCAGGTGACCTACCTGTTCGTTTGCCTCCTATGATAAAAAAAAATTTTAGTACTAAGCGTTCAGTGATGTATTTTTCTTGCCGTGGATAAGTGGGGTAAGCGGTGTGGTGCGTATGCGCTAGAAAACGAAACGTAGAAACGAAGTTGCTGGTATCAGCTAGTATATAAATAAATAAAGTGTTAGTGTTGTTTTATCTCCAAAACGGTTGATTCGATACATATGGAGAACTTTTGGGAGTATTATAATAGGTCTTTACCTATGAAATTGCCGTTCTGCAGTACTGGCCATTTCAAATCAAAATAATTTTTGTTTGGCTAAGAATTCTAATTTCAAATTAATTTTATTTTAAAAACATGGAATTCTTTTTCCAAAAGTAGTCATTTGTTTATTGATTAGTGTTACATTTTCATCGCATTTCAATCTTTTTTGTCATCATGGATACGTTAAAAATTTGATTAATTATGGAATATGAGTACCGTCGTGGCAGCAACGCGGCACAAGCGGCACGCAACATCAACGACGTTTACGGAGCTAACACTACAAACCAACGCACCACCTGTTATTGGTTTGCTCGCTTCCGTTCTGGGAATTTCGACCTGAAAAATTAACTTCGCGGTCGTCCGAAGACTTTGGTCGACAATGACGAATTAAAGGCGACTGTGGAAGCTGATGATACAAAATCTACGGCTGAATTTGCAGCAGCTTTCGACGTTAGCGTCAAAACAATATTGGTCCATTTGCGTCAAATTGACAAGGTAAAAAAGCTTGACAAATGGGTGCCCCACGAACTCAATGATCGCCAGAGCGAAGTACGCGTCGAGACGTGCCTTGCATTGCTCAACAGACACACAAATGAAGGAATTTTGAACCGCATTGTTACCTGCGATGAAAAATGGATTCTGTTTGATAACCGCAAGCGCTCAGCAAGTTGGTTGGATCCTGGTTCAGCACCTAAACAATGCCCTAAACGAAAACTTACCCCTAGAAAAGTGATGGTCACTGTTTGGTGGTCTAGCGCCGGTGTGATTCATCACAGCTTCTTACCAAACGGGGTGAGCATTACTGCAGATGTGTACTGTGAAGAACTGAACACAATGATGGAGAAGCTGGCACATCTCCAACCAGCATTGGTCAATCGCTCGTCTCCGCTGCTCCTGCACGACAACGCGCGACCTCATACTGTACAGCAGACGGTCTCCAAGTTGCAAGAACGGGGGTTGGAAGTTCTACGTTATCCGCCCAACTCACCAGACCTTGCGCCTACAGACTACTACTTTTTCCAGAATTTGGATAACTCCTTGGCGGGAATAAAATTCAATACCCGAGAGGCAGTACAAAATGCCTTTGAAGAATTTGTTGCCTCCCGTCCAGCTGATTTCTTTAAGAAGGGCATCAATAAACTGCCACTGCGTTGTCAAAGATGCATTGATTGCATGGGTGATTACTTCGATTACTACAAATAAAAAATACATGAAAAAAATTCGTTTAAATTTTTTCATACAAAATGGCAATTTCATAGGTAAAGACCTAATATAAGCTATATATCGTCTGTTCGAATTTAAAAAGTAATGACAGAATTAAAACAAAAACAAATTAAAATACTACTAGGAGATAATAATATTGTTTTGATGGATTAATAAATGTTTATAACAATTCCCCGCTGGAGTTTATCAGTTTAATGGCTGTATTATAACGAGACGGTGGGGTGTTAAGAGCTTTAAAAGCTGCCCATAAGCCTGCTATAGCGATCGTTTTAAATCATTAGGATCTAATGATTTTCAATATAGTTATATTATAGACATTTTCCGACGTAAAATGATATCTTATCAATTTTACAATTAATCGATATCTTATCAATACCAATTTTAATAGACGTAATTTTTAATCAGTAGTAAGTATAAAATTATGTACAAAACAAATAAAAGATCAAGTTCCCATAAAAAAGACGATTATTTTCAACACAATGAAGTTGTGTGCGTCAGCTAGTATCTCATAAAAATAACATACAATTTTTGGTTTAGAATGATCAATAATTACAAAGCAATTCATTTTATTAGCCCGATTTACCAATTACTTTATCGAATTTTCCATAAACACAGTGTAAAACCGTTCGACTTCAAAAGATTATTAGGGAAAGGTGTTTCATCGTAGAAATTTAATTATCTTAAGGGCCGAGCCCAACCGTATCGACTAATGAATTCGAAGGTTGCTGCCCTGTCCGAGAATTTCCGTTACTCCTATTTATTAATCAAATTATCGCTTTACTGTAAACCATACATACATACTTAGCCTTTCGTTGTCCAGTGTACACAAAGTAGTTATTTTAGAATTAGGGGTTTAGTTAATAAGTTTGTTAATGCTCAGGTGTTAAGGTTGTTAATGTTGTTAATCCTAACTAATTTTATAAATGCGGAATTGAATTATTTTATTATGCTTTCACGCTTAGTCGATCATTATAAATGTTTGCATACATGTCGCCAGGAGTACAGAAAAGGACTCTGCCATATATATACCTTTAATCCAAAAAATTATACTTTGCTCGAGATTGTCACATCTATATTAATAATACGAGCAAAATGCGGGCAAAAGCTGGTTCATTAATACATAATTCTTAACGATAGTGATTTCAGAAACAAAATATATGTATTTTTGAAATGTGTTATATAAATATGTATATATATATATATGTATATTATATAAATAATGTAAAATAGTTTAAATTATTGCGGTAAACACTATGCATTTAACGCCGATGTAATGTATGGAAATTGTTGAATTGCATTATTAATCGTCATTTTACATATAATTAATTACTGTAATTTCCATTTTTTTTCTCGAATTGGTTATGCTATTGACCTGGCAAGGTCTTTACAACTTCACCGGACTACTAAGGCGAGCGCTTAAGGCACTCAATCGATTATTTAGGTAACTAGCACAAGGGTGCACGCACAACTCGGCTTGGGCTGTTACCGAAATCCCGATCTGGCCTAACTAAACTATTCATACATCTATATTCGTTTGTGAATCATACAATTGAAATTGCATGATTGACAAACGTATACGTGTATATCCGATATGAAACGAACTAAACTAATGGATTCAGTTCGATAAGGTGAAAAAGAACAAAAGCCTTTCACTATGTGCAATGTGTATATATGTGCACGTGTGTATGGTGATCTCATGTATGTACTAGTGATGTGGGTGAGTCACTATATCGCGATAGTAACATCTCGGGGGCGCCATCCGAGGACGACCTAGGCTCGACATATTACCGGAAGAAACGCGACGTATGTACGGGATCGATAAAGGGTCGCTTTATTCGCGGCGGCGCGAGGGAGGGTTACGCGAGCGTGGGCGCAAACACGCATGTTAATAGGGATCGAATCTGAGTATTAATTAGACGGCGCCGGTGCCGCAATCTAAAAATCGAAATAGCAAAATTACTTAACGCTCATTTTAGGGGAAGATAGACATAAATGCGCGGCGAAAATTGACAATGCAGGATGGTGCTACGTAGTACTTGGCTTCGTCACTACCACGGGTCACTGAGAATTGCTTCGCATACCTATATTACTTAAGTGGGAATGACGAGCCCTACACGAATTCGTTCTTACTATTCGTTTAGACTTGTATTATAGACTTGGAGCGGTAGTCACGTATCTTAAATTTTAACAGTGATTTGGAGGTCAAATCTTAATCTTAACTCATATCTAAATAAGTTGAGTTTTTAATTGTTAGGACAATTGTATTTCTTTTGGCTATAATAACCACATATTTAGGTACAATTCTCGATCCCTATACGGATTACTGGATCTCGTCTCTTTTGGCTAGTTTTTAGGTGTAACTGTCCGATCATATCTCAATCGTTAGTTACAACTAAATTGATTTGCTCCTCGATCGACAGACACGTAACTTAAGTTTAATTGTAATCTTAGAAGTTTATCCCACTTTATTGGCATATTTTAGTATTTCTCACTTCTCACAATGGTTCATCTTCGTAACAGATGTTTATAAGTGTGGTGTATACACATGGCGATACGTGGGATGAAGGAACCGATTTTGACATTAATCAAAACTTTTGGAGCACATCACATTTTGTAAGTTTGCCTGACCCTTCGAAAATTTTTGATTTTTTGGTCGCTATAAATGGTTATAACATCTGCAAATTCCATTCAAAATCTAATTTCGATATTCGCAGAAAACTCTGAGGGTGATCCGATTAATCTTAATATATATATTTCTTGTGTGCGTGTGTATGTGACTGAACTCCTCCTAAACGACTGGACCGATTTTGATGAAATTTTTTGTGCGTGTTCCAGTGGATCCTAGAATGGTTTAGATTCACAATTGGACCCGGTAGGTGGCGCTGCGGTTGACTTTTGGGATTTATATTTTTTATTATCAAGGCAGGACAATGTCCGCCAGGTCCGCTAGTATACGTGTATGTTTCGATTGCTCTGTTAATATTTTTAAATATGTGGCGTGTAGTTTTACTCTTCCTTCTTTTCTTTGATCTAGATCTCGTCCCGGGAGGGGAATTGGCTTTAGAAATCTAAGATTACGGTTGATGAACTTTTAAAAATTTGCGTGTATGATAATGCTCTGACTATGAGTAAAGGATTATTAAAATTTTAAATCGTTTTGGTGTCTCGTTTTCAGAGGTAATTTTGTAGCCACGATAGAATCTCAGCGATGCGTAAACACATTTTCTTTTCTTTACAAATATTCCCTCAACGCAGTTCCTCAGGTGGCATGTTCTTAACAATCAACTATAATGAGACTAGTAGAATCTACGTAAGTTTGATACAATAAAGGTTAATCCCATTCGCACTGTTGGGGCCACCGCCTGTCAATATGGCGACACTTCTCGCCCTCGTGCGTCACCGGCCCGCGGTTAGGCGGGGTGAGGTGGAAATGAGGCGAGGCGACGTTCTCCGGCGGTGGGC
This sequence comes from Antheraea yamamai, assembly GCA_036509395.1. Lineage (NCBI taxonomy): Eukaryota > Metazoa > Arthropoda > Insecta > Lepidoptera > Saturniidae > Antheraea > Antheraea yamamai. The sequence continues at coordinate 6,066,148 of AP028448.1, read as the reverse complement.
GAGCGTAGTACTCTCGAAGGTGGTAGCGAGAGCGCCGGTAGCCCGCCTCGGTGACGGCAGCCGGATGCCGGTGATATCTTGAAGGGGCCTCGATGATGTGCAACAAAGCACGAGCCAGCCGATGAAGGTGGTAGATTGTAATGCGGAAATCGGGTTGGTCGCAATAAAACACCGTGGTTCTCATATATTGACCGCGTCCCCGAGCCAACAGAGCACTACTACTGACGATGAAGACTTCTCAATGAACTATTCAATGTTATCGCAATGAACTGTGCGATCAAACTACTCGATGTTACTGCGATGACCATGCTTATAAGCAAAACCGGGCCGGCGATGACATCGTTAGGCGGCGCGGCTCTATTTCATTTCTGTTGGCTCGATTATCGCGTTTCTATTTATTTATCTATATTTTTAGACATACATTTTAACATGTCTTATATATAATTATATACTATACTAAATATACATTTCTTAACATCTATCTGAATGCCATCTATACGCTAACATACACATCTTATATCTATCTTACATACGAACAAAGTTATCTCTATATTAAGTGCCGTTTTGCACTAGACTCTATGATCTTATTACCTAAATCTCAACTTATATTCATATGTAAATCTATTTTCATGCTGTAATCTACATCTATTTGTATAGGGGAACATAATTAATCTCTATATGTATAACGTTCACTCGATATTCAATATTAAATAATTAGTCAATATTACGTTCGTGATTAGGAATTTATCCCGACACATATCACTGTTTCGCCAGTGATATGTTATTCCCTGTTAAACTTTAATTTCCATTCCTATTTTATTTAATATTGATTGATAGATAATAAAATTACAAATTTATGTTTACAACGCCGACTCGTGAGAATTAATGTGGAACCGTCATAAAGTACCGGTCGGCGTGCAACTTTCAAGTATTGTTTGTACAATTGCTTGTGCAATTACCATTTAAGAGAAAACCGGACTGAATTACTTTATTCAAAGGCAAAATCCACCGCCTTGTCTGTAGGAATTAGTATTTTTAATATTACAGAGGAGAGCCGGTATATAACTTGTCCTTGTCCATATAATTATTAAATCGTTAAAATCGCGTCGGTATGAGGCACCGCTGTAAAATTGTATGTACCTCTATAACCATTACGTTTGTAATGTTTGTCTATATTCAATTATACGATCTTCTATATTTACCGTTCTATATGATCGTATAATTCTTGCTACGTAATTTATAATTCAATAGTATATAACGTGTGTAATTCTATCACATTCTCTCCCCGAATGTTTCCATGCACACACGCTATATATTCCATACGGTATCATTTTAATCTCATCTATCATGTAAATCCTTACTTAACGCGAATATAATCTATAAGTCACCCTATACTAACACACATAGTTCTATATAATCTATAATTCAGTAATTCCATGCGTGCATAAGACACTATTTGTCTATTAATATACATGATTCTATTTATAATTCACATATTCTATAAATCCATACCTCAATAATTCAATACACACTCGATTCTATATATCTATAATAAAATAATTCTACATATTCATAATTTAATCCCTATAACTATAAATAGCACGTCTATAATACCATCTTAATATATGTTCAACTAACACATCTATAATTCTATATTATACGTGTTTTTATTTGTTTAATTTTATATCGTTATTTGTATAATTCTTGTATCATTATTCTATCCATATACTACATACATCTTGTAATTCATGCTATGAAGTATCGCGAATTATGTTGTGACATGTATCTATATCGGACATAACATACCTACAGTTCTATATTCAATTTATATCTATATTCTTTTAGACTCGCATGAATCATCTAACAAAATCTATATTATACGTCAACAAATCTATATATATATGGCTCAACTGTAAACTCTAAAAGCAAGCCTTTTTCAATCCTAGGTACTGCACCTGACTGGACTATTTTAATGGATACGTATGACAAGCACTATAAAATCCCAGAGGATGTTGGTGTTTCGTCATCCAGACCGTACATATTCCTCTTCTCTAGACACACAAAACATGTAATACTAGTAGAGCTTACTGTACCGTGGGAAACCAACATTCCTAAAGACCACACAATCAAATTAAATAAATATTACGAACTAACAAATGAACTAAGTAAAAATGGCTATGTGGTTAAGTTATACGCGGTAGAAGTAGGAGCGAGAGGTATACCAGCAAAATCTCTCTACAACCTTCTGAAGGACCTTGGCCTGTCGAGAACTGCAGTAAGTTCTATTTTAGAACGAGTATCAAAGGCTGCACTAACAGGTTCCTACCAAATTTGGCTAGGCAGGGCGGGAAACTCGAGCAGTGAAGGTGAGCGTTGATGCGCATCTCAAAGGGGGCCTCCTTAAACCTACACCTGGGTCGCAAGTCCTGGGAACTGCTCTGAGTTTCTCCCTCTGCCACACGATGGACCCGGCACCCGCACGGTGAATCCATGGAAGGCTAAGAAGTTCGTCTCCCCCCCTTTATAAAATATCACTAAATCTACGTATCAAACTATGTGTAAGCTACTCATCCTGTGTGTCGCCAACACGCACCATAGATATAGGTGCCTTGTATGTCATGTGCAGAAGTGTTCCACAAACTTACAAACTTTAGTCGTGAATTTTTGTATGTTGTCCTAAAAATAACACTGAAAGACACGTCACATCATTTCACATATTATTTTAGTGACAAGGCATACAAATAGCTATAGTTTATAACAATTTATTAATACAATACAACAAACCAATACAAGAATAATAGCATTGGACCGAATTCAAATAAGAATATCATTGAAATAATCAAAATGGGAAAAATATTACGATATAAAATCCTTAAAATTTAATCGTTTTAATACATTTTATAAATTAATATTTAATTCTAACCTCATCTGATGTTATGTGACAATGTGAACTAACACGCTAAGAGTAGATTGGTTCTCAAGTAGGCAACTTTCATGGCACAAATATAGGTGTTTGCCTATAGATTTTCAGCTTGAGTGTGGGAAGTAACTAGGCTAGCATTAGAAGTTGCCTAACACCAAGCTATTGATTTCATCATAATGTTTCCCTTCACAAAAGACTTAGGATTGTCACGAGCCATCATCATTCCAAATTAATTAGGATCACCTTTGTCATTCAGACTGCATAGTTTGAAAACCGTTTTTTGTTGCATTGAGACGTGACAACAGCCAATCAATTCCAGGTGAAAGTGCAAAGTATAAATATTTAATATAAGTTTAGGCATATATTGAAATCTGATATAATGTCGATCGAAAAGCAAGTATATAATAATTATGTCTCACATCCCAAAAACGTCAATATCAGATTACCGTCTGACAAATAAATTATATCGAATAATGTGGAAATGTTCCTGGCTTTCATTACATCCAATAAAATATTTACGTAATTCAAAACTATAGTGTTTGTGTTACCTCACTCAAGCCTACAAAGTACTTTATTAGGCAGATGACTGAAGGCGTGATGGGATTTATTTATTGATCATATGATTTCGTAGTAGATAAATTTTCAAAAAACTCTTTCTTAGTGCTAATCTACGAGATATATAGAGTTTCCGTATGAATAGTCGTGTTTGTAGATCTAGTGAATAAGTTGTATATCGTTTTTTTGGTAATTGTGTTCAATTAAATCACGATCACCATCTACCATAGTGACATACTTAGGAGTGTCACAGTCAAGGAATGATCGGTTTTATATCTACTAATCAAGCGGGTCGTCAGGCATAATGACTCTTTTTGGTTTGTTGCGTTTCGAGTTCAGATAGCCAGGCTGACATTATACCTCGCAACCGAAAGATTGCGTGCCTAAAGTACTGTGTTGACACCATCAGGGCCAGTGTTGACACTTTGCCGTGCTACAATAAAAAGTGTTCCATTTATGGATTTTCTAAAGCACCATTACTTTCAAAAGGGTAAGGTTAAGAAAAAGCTGGTCCAAAACAGAGATAATATAAGTTCGGTATGTTTAAAAATGTACTTCCACAAGGCATTACAATAGCTTTATAATTATTATGTTGATAATACTTTTGCAAGTAATCGCATGTACTTTTGCAAGTAAAGCATGGATTTTACTCATGTCAGTTAAATGGCAGATGAGATTAAATTTCTATTGTGATTGTACGTATGCTAATAAACGCTTATAATTTAACGGGCGCGAGAAATGATTACTTCGGATGTGCAGTTTACCTAACAATCTGGTGACAGCAGTAGTGTCTGCGACTCGTCGATAACAGAATCCTACAATGTAAACGTATTCCCAGCCAATAGTTTACAGTAACATTAACCTGTATACCGATCGACGAAACTAACTGTTATTGCTATAGAGGCGATGCTATTGTGCGACATTTCCCTGGTATCAACTAATAATTAATTTTCCTTTTTGGTTAATAGCTCGAACGTTTTAAAATGGGCTACAGCTTCATACGCTCCCATTTGATTTCAAATTAAGCGCAGTATTGTATGTAATAATTACGTAAAAGCCAGTCCACGTGGAGATGGAAATTGTGACTTTCCGATTTAATAGTAGAACCTATTCATGGTATATTATAAAGTTTGTTTAATATTATATTTTGCTTTGTTCCGTTTTTTTATTATTGTAGTTATTATTCGCAATTCTACTGAAAACTGCGTTATTTTAATTAATATATATTTCTGTATTTTGTATCAGAGGACCTGAAGAGTTCTGTACTTTTATTAGCAACATATGAAACGAAAACACGATTAGTTCTGAAACTATGCCATGATTTAAACAGGTCACGTTGTCCAAGAAATTATGGTCGCTGGAGTCACAAAATGATAGATTGGGAATCCTGGGCCTATTGCATGAAAGAAAGTCTAATTACGGACAAATAAGTTATCTTCGAGTCCTGTAGTGATTTGATAAGTGCTAGTGAAGATGATGGTGAAGTATTTAATTAAGTTAATACAAAATTAACAATATGTTACAACGCAGCGTTTCTTACGTTGATAGAAGTTCTGGAAGCGACACTGTATTGTTTATGCGAACCGAAGTTCCGAGCCAGAAGTGCGAGTTTATATATTGGTGTGTAGCTGGCACTCGCCCAAACAGTGGATTGAAGCTTGCGGAAAAAATTGTCCGAGATTCGTTTGCAAAGTATTGGGAGCGTGCGAACTATTTTTGCTTGACCTAATTGAGAAATATATGGCTAGTCCTTATGTTGAAAGTGTCTGTTAATCATTATTTGTGATAAACTCTTGATACGTGAAATAACTTGATGTAACTAAATATATTTTATAGAAAATAAGGAACTCCGTGGTCTCGTACTCAGTAAAAACTTGATAAACAAATCATAACGCATTAGTTTCTACAATTTTTATACTTATCTAACATTTAACTTTTATTTATGAAAGCTGAACTCCAAATTTAATCGCAGCTTATAGAGGTTCACTTTTGAGATACCAACTCGATAAAAATTCCTGAATAAGTTTTGTATGGTTGTATTTATTAAAATCGTTTATATGAGTGATGACCTTTGCTTTTTTAATCATTTTTTTATATCAAAGGTCGCAAACGAACAGGTGGGTCACCTGATGTTGAGTGATTACCACCGTCCATAGACACTAACAAAACCAAAGGAGTTGCAAGTGTGTTGCCAGACTGTATACAGGGGACGGGGAGAGGGTAGGGGAAGGGAAAGGGGAGAGGGAGAAGGGAGGTGGGCCTCCGGCGCTCTCACTGACCGAACGAAAAGAAACAATACAAACACTGTTACTTCACGTCGGTTTTCTGTGAGAGGGTGGTACTACCCCGGACTAGCCGACCCATTCATGCTGAAACCAGTAACAGCTTCAGCGTGGCTTTAACACCTACAAATCTATATTATTAATCTATATTCTAATAATCTATATTAATAGAGCGAGGAAGTGAATTTTGTATGTGGTGGCGCCGTTGCGTTGTCGACGTCACCGTAGGGGCGGGGGTTTCTTTGCTAATTTAAGTGGACTGTATATGCGGGGGTGCTATATTTGATATTCAACTATTGCGATCAGCTACGAAGAGGGAGATAAGGGTAGGATGGAAACTTGGCACATATCTCGCGGCGCTGCAGTTTCCACGTGGCTAGCCGGCTAGGTGATTCTCGTTGCTCTCCACTGGGTTTTCTCTCACACAACACTTATTGTTTATAATGTATGTCGGCACGTATATAGCGATGCGTTTATTTCTCACTCGACCAGGTGAAAATTCAAACTATTTGCATGCGGCGCGGTACGACAAAAATGGACGCGGCGCGGGCAACAACAATAATGATAGTAGCAGTGGCGGTGGCGGCGCGTTCGACGCGCGCGGCGCGCCGCGAAAACAACACTAACGATAGTAGCATCAGTGGTGGTGGCGGCGCGTCCGACGCGCGCGGCGCGGCGCGGAAAAAACACTAGCGATAGTAGCAGCAGTGGTGGTGGCGGTGCGTCCGACGCGCGCGGTGCGGCGCGGAAAAAACACTAGTAGCAGTGGCGGCGCGTCCGACGCGCGCGGCGCGGCGCAGAAACAACACTAATACTGATAGCAGTGGCGGCGCGTCCGACGCGCGCGGCGCGCCGCGAAAACAACACTAACGATAGTAGCATCAGTGGTGGTGGCGGCGCGTCCGACGCGCGCGGCGCGGCGCGGAAAAAACACTAGCGATAGTAGCAGCAGTGGTGGTGGCGGTGCGTCCGACGCGCGCGGCGCGGCGCGGAAAAAACACTAGTAGCAGTGGCGGCGCGTCCGACGCGCGCGGCGCGGCGCAGAAACAACACTAATACTGATAGCAGTGGCGGCGCGTCCGACGCGCGCGGCGCGCCGCGAAAACAACACTAACGATAGTAGCATCAGTGGTGGTGGCGGTGCGTCCGACGCGCGCGGCGCGGCGTGGAAAAAACACTAGTAGCAGTGGCGGCGCGTCCGACGCACGCGGCGCGGCGCAGAAACAACACTAATACTGATAGCAGTGGCGGCGCGTCCGACGCGCGCGGCGCGGACAACAACAACAATGATGTGGCGCGGAAACAACACTAATGATAGTAGTGGTGGAGCGTGCGACGCGCTACCGAATATAAGCATGTGCCATAGGAAGGGGTAATTGAGCGGGGCTGGAAAGTGGCGCGATCTGATCACAATAATGCGGGAATTTCAAATATATATAAAGCGGCGCAACCAGTATGTTTTTTTATATAAAGAAAGTAAGCTTTGCAACTACTGCGCTTATTTGATAAAAGTTCTGCAACATAGACATTGGTTATCTGTTATATTAACATATACAGATTAAGTAATGTTATGACGATATTTGTCAGCTAAGTCGAAAAAGTGGTGCCTTTTCGGAGCTTCTATGACATGTGAGTAAGATCACGTCAAGTGGACCCCCTTTTTGCCACTTGATCATGGAATTGAGATTAACATATTTCAATATAAAGTAGTCACTATCAATAATAATACCCTAAAACGGGTTTTTTTTAATTTCATTTTTACAACATTTTTTTTGTAAATGAAAATTTTGGAGACTTTTAATTAAAAAATAGATTACAGAGAAACCGTAAAAGATATTTCAATGAAATTATCACGATTTGTTGTTTAATATTTACAGTTTCATAAATAATCGATAATTTGAAATTATTTATTTATTAACATATTGTTAATAAACTCTTAAATAAACAAATGAAAATTGTAATAACTTCTCCCTCAAATTATGACAATTTTTTTTTCAGGAACATGCATTATACATTAAAGTTTCATATTTTGAAAGAAAATTTCACTGCCCGCCATTTGTTTAAACAATATGAATTTATTTATCCCAGAGCGGCGAGCACTGTCAGTACAGTGAACAGGCGCGCGCTGTAGACACTACCTAAACGTCAATGAAAACTAATATTTTTTTTTTTAATAAAGGCAATAAATGTCATATTGCTGTGAAATTTGTATTTAATTTAGTTATGTGTCCTTTCTTCCTGTTTTTGTTGATAAATAAAAATAAATATAACATATGTTTGTTATAAATATTTTAATAAAAAAAAAATTCTTAAATAACATTATTTCTCATTGTAAAATCATTAGTATTTATTAATACTGATTGGCGTTTAGGCAGTGTCTACAGCGCGCGCCTGTTCACTGTACTGACAGTGCTCGCCACTCTGCGATATATTGTTTAAACTAATGGCGGGCAGTGAAATTGTCTTTCAAAATATTAAACTTTAATGTATAATACATGTTCCTGAAAAAAAAATTGTCATAATTTGAGGGAGAAGTCATTACAATTTTCATTTGTTTATTTAAGAGTATATTAACAATATGTTAATAAATAAATAATTTCAAATTATCGATTATTTATTAAACTGTAAATATTAAACAAGAAATCGTGAAAATTTCATTGAAATATCTTTTACGGTTTCTCTGTAATCTATTTTTTAATTAAAAGTCTCCAAAATTTTCATTTACAAAAAAAATATTGTAAAAATGAAAATTAAGAAAAACCGTTTTAGGGTATCATTATTGATAATGACTACTTTATATTGAAATATGTTAATTTCAATTCCATGATCAAGTGGGGAAAGGGGCGTCCACTTGACGTGATCTTACTCATGTGCTACTTTGTGAGTAAAACTAACACGAAAGAAATATTTGAATGTACATCAAAATCTAAAAAAAAAATCTTTAGCAGTATATATCCATCTATTACGGATAAGTCACAGCAATAATTCTTATCTAATAAATATGATGGAAAGTAATCAAAGAAAAGACGAGTAGTTTGATAGTTCTGTTATCAAATCTATTTTCATAACAATGAAAATAGAGATCAATTTAACAGATCTGCTTTGGCTTCACATGGGAGCAGGTACTTACCTATTGCACCCAAGTGAAGCCGGCTGGGCCACTAATGTTTTGATAATATTACGCAAGTACGAAGATTAAATACGATCGATTACAATCGGAACTACGTCTTTGAATACCAACCCAAAATCGACGAGATATGAGTTGACGCAGATATTCGGCAAATTGAAGCGACCTTCTATAATAATTTCTATACATACTATCTGTACACTGGTCACGGTTCAATTGGTTACAAATTCTATATTGCCCTAGATTAGTTTGTATTGATACAAATTTAGTTAGCTATGTGTTCTATTAGGTATACTTCAAATAAAGTACAAAGTGAGTTCCCGTCAAGTCTTTCTAAATCTGATAGAAACTTAGATTCAAATCCGAGTGGGGAGCGCTTAGACGAGCGGTGCAAGCAAATACCGTGAGAATGCCGGAATAAGAAATGTAACGTGTTTGTACTTTGTGAAACGGACTTAAGAGGGTGCAAGTGGGGCTAGCCAGGTGAATAATGCATGTCGCATTCATGTACGTGCAGGCGTTCGGGGATCAACTCTACCTTTAGTGTTACTAGAATGTAAGTCTATGGACTTGATAATATTTAAAACGATACCATTTTTTTGTATTTTTTTAGCTAACAAATTTATTTAAATATTCATTACATCAGGCGGAGCTTCAGATGGATCGTTTTTTTTTCCTTTTTTCTTAGTCTGTGTAAGGGTAAGCATAATGAGCTATCGTACTCTTTGTGTTAGTTTTCAATTCATGTGTATTTAATGTAACATCTTCTTAAAGAATTTTTTTTTTTTATTTTTCTTTCAATCGTGAGGATATATTCTATTTTCATAATGTTGCAATTATTCCTAACTTCCTAAATTTCTTGTTAGACGCTAGAGATGTGATTTGAACTTATAGCGTATATAAGTTAAATCATTACATAGTATAAAACAAAGTCCCCTACCGCGTCTGTCTGTCTGTCTGTTCGCGATAAACTCAAAAACTACCGAACGGATTTTCATGCGGTTTTCACCGGTGGATAGAGTGATTGATGAGGAAAGTTTTAGTATATAATTTGTCAAGGATTTTTTCATAATCAGGGCGGGACAACGTCTGCCGGGCCCGCCAGTATAATATAAATATGTGTCGCAATAACGTAAAAAAGGAAAGTGTTAGTGTTTCTGACTTAATGTAGTAGGTACGTTGTTTCTTTATAACTTCTAAAAATTAAATATACCACTTAATAAATCATACAAATAACTTGTCGTTTCTATGGATGTTCTTGTTCTACGTACATATATCATACAAGGAAAAGCGTGATCGGTAATGGATTCCGGCAAGTGTTATCAGCATTGTCTGCTTCTGAGATCGAATTTAATAAAGCTGATGTTACGTGCAATTTGCCGTCGAGAGTTTATGCAATGTCACGCATCGAGTGATATCAAACCGATATATCCTGTATTTTTATATTAATGATTTATAAAACTTTTAAACGGTATAATATTTTTACAGGCTTATATAAATTATATTGTTGAACGTAAGGTTGAAGCTGATTACGTAATTTTGGTATCAAAATGTAGAATTAATGTACCAAATATCTCTTTATTTTTCTCTTTAGAATGCAAATTAAGCGTCCTTTTCTTTATGTCGTTTTATCTTCAAAATTTCTTCTATTACTAATACTAATCTTAATATATATATTTCTTGTGTGCGTGTGTATGTGACTGAACTCCTCCTAAACGACTGGACCGATTTTGATGAAATTTTTTGTGTGTGTTCGTGGAGATTCGAGAATGGTTTAGATTCACAATTGGACCCGGCAGGTGGCGCTGCGATCGACTTTTAGGATTTTTTTTGTTTTCAAGGCAGGACAACGTCCGCCCGGTCCACTAGTATAGTTATATTTAAGAACCGTCAAAACTTCTAAACCAAAGTTTTGACTAGGATTTCAATACTACCCTAATTCCTTTTTCCTGTAATATTTATTGTAGGATTTGACGTTAAATCAAAATATCATCTGATGTTAAATTAGATGTAGCCTAAGATAGTAAACACGCTAAACGTAGAGGGAGCATATTCTCAAGTGCAGCAGCTACACGGTAAGTGCTTGGCGATAGCCATTCAATTTGACAATGTTAACTAGTCGGGCGAGCCTAGACAATGACCTATCACCATGCAAGTTATTTCTTAAGCAACTGGTTAGATTATCTTCTTTTTCTTATTTGAAGGTAACAAAATCCGAACCATCGTTTGAGTAAAAATTACCTTTATAATTTCCCTTAACGTTTTAGAAATAGTTTCTAGGGGTAGATAAGAGGCGTATATTGTGTTCCCGTATTACATATGAAGTGAAGCGGGTGTTCCGCAAGATTTGCCGTTGAGAGCTTACGCCGCGGGCCGGCTGAGATCAAAGCGACCTCTTTACGCTTTTGAATTGCCTTTATAACTGTATGCTTTAAATAACTATTTTTAAATTCCGCTTTCTGTCTCAGTATCAAGTGGGAGTTGTTATCGTTATTGTTTGTAAAGTTTCGACGGAACCTAAGACCTGGGTTTTAATTTTCATTAATGATCCTGTGTTATTGTGTAATGTTGGTGGCATTTGGAGTAATATAATTCAGTCATTATGCACGATTAGGTTGGAAGTAATTAAACGTAACTCGAAATTTGAGATGGCACAATAATTGTTAGAATTTATATAACAAGTGTTCAAATTCGTCCATATAAAACACATCAATGGCATGAAATGATATAAACATAGTAAGCGAAGTCAGGGACACTAGCTAGTTAATAAAAAAGCAGTGCATACTTAATAAATGAAGAAATAAGAAATCAACTGAAATATATAGTCTAACAGGTATAGCTTTATGTACATTATATAGTAACACAATAATTTAACCATAGGTAAGAGGATAGCATGAAACACCACTGGCGTAATTACACGAGATCCGGACGATACATAATTAAAGCATTTGAAATATTAAGTGTTGAAGATGCACGGTTAGGACCTAATACGCTTACCTAAACGCTTCTACGTGCTTTGAATATTAATTCACACATATTTAAGCTAAAATTCCATCCCAAATGCAATGCTTTGGAATTGATGTGGGAACTAGTAGATATATTAAATTTAGTTCTAATTAACTAATCTTTATTTTTATATTTTTTATATTAAGTACCCCAATGCAGCCTGCCTGTAGCTAATATAACTAACCTCGATAGGATCAAATACAGTAGGAGCGTTAAGCGAATATTTGATGAACTGCACTTTTCCCATTGCAAACACAACTACTGCGCAAGTACTGCTCTTTTGCTCTTCACTACCACTACAAAACTATAGTGATCTTACGCTTTCATTTCAATTGCCCGAGAAGTAAGTGCATGGGCTTCCAGGTGAAATACATATAAAACCAACTTTGCTAATGAGTCGATCAGTATTAAGGAAAAATAGGCATTATTGAAAATGTCCATTTGTCAAACGTTTAGCTCTTATTTCATTCTATTATAATAAACATTTTTGCCAAAAAAAAGAAATTAAATATTTTGCGAATTACTATTGAATCCATTATGCGATCATGTTTTTACATACCATTATATATTATAAATCAAAGTTCTCTGTGACGTCTGTCTGTCTGTTCACGATAAACTCAAAAACTACTAAACGGATTTTCATGCGGTTTCACCAGTAGATAAAGTGATTAATGAGGAAAGTTTAGGTGTATAATTTGTCAAGGTTTTTTTTTATTATCAGGGCGGAATAATGTCCGCCGGGCCCGCTAGTGTTTTTATATAACAAAAAAGCAGATACAGTAAGTACCCGGCATTCGATTTGGCACGTCGACGACAAGAATGAGACATCCGACTAAGACGACTTACTTCGGTTTTCTAAAGCGTTCTCTCTATCGCACAGGGCAATGACTGCGATATACAAAGATAACGCTATACAAAACCGAACTTGGCCACTATCTCGGTCTTCTCCTCATGTCAAATGGTGGATAATGTATGAAACGGCATTTGCATTTGGCCATAACGGTTATATAAGCACAAATTAGGTATCCCGCCACCGTAGCTGGACCTGAGGGGATGGGCCGGGGGGCCCATCTCCTCATTGCACAGGTCCGGCGGACGAGGGGGGGCAGCCGGTGTGTACCCGGTCTGTCCCTCTATAGGTAGGAGCCCGGCGGTCACCTTCCGCCAGGCGGACCGTGGGGGCGGCTCTACAAGGTGATTAGCTGGAACGATCCCTTGCCGCCCCCACACAACGGTCTGTCGGTACACCGTGGGGTTTTAGTCCGTGCGAGTCGGACATAACCCACTCTCTCCCCCGGGAGGGTGGGTATCCATAAGGGATTTCCCCACGTTAAAAAAAAAAAAAAAAAAGGTACGCTCTCAAACTGTAGCTCGGGTAATATTATTCATTTGTTAATTTATATTAATCAAAATTGTATATGATATTAAGATATCAAAAACACTGAGCCTGTATTTAGGAATAGCTTTCAAATGTATTTGATGACATATACTGACACCTTTTACAAGTCCGAGAATGGATCCAGCCACATATAATTTGTATTTATTAATACTCTAAAGCATCCGTTTGATGTACATAATAGAGATAACGTAGTCAACTCAATACCTATCAAAATACTGTATTGGAGCTATATAAAATATATATGTTTATTAAGCAACTATACGTATGTGAATATAGTCTTGTTTTATTCGAATTCAATTTCTATGCCACCATAGATTTTATTATGCTATCTTAGCTACTCGTATAACAAAATATCAGACTGTTAAGTCGTCTTTAGGGTTTATTTTGTTTTAGCATCGGATTCTGATTTTCTTTGTATCCCCTCAAACTTAATCCTTTTGTTAAACCCGATTTGAAACTTTTATAATCGAAAGGGCACCAAAAGTTTAACTTAAATTGTAGTTTGTAAAAACAAATTATATTTTGTCCTTTTTTAATTAGTACATAAACGCTGGTTTAACGAACATTTAAAAAGGTTTTCAACACAGTAAACTTGAGAGTTGGCCCACTGCTGAAACTAATTTACGAAAGTTAAACGTGAAAGACTCGAGGGAAAAACATAATTTTCTTAAATCCGTGCCTTTGACCTGATATTACGATATAAACTTTCAAATTGGTTTTGGAACGCCGGCATGTGAGTAGAAGGTTTTCTTACAATTTTTTCCTTACTGTACTTATAGTAAGCGGTTTATTTTTTTACTATAACACTTTCTCATACTCGTTAATTTATATTTTTCATAATCGTTTAGACACGATTTAGATCCATGTTTTACCGATCTGGTATATACAGTTAATGAATGTTATGGAAAGCTATATAAAATTTTTCACACAGATAACTTTATACTTCGGTGCACCTTTTTTTTATTTATCGCGGAGAAAGCTCTATCATAGCTAAAAAGCCTCAAAAGCACTAGATTTTGTGCTCAGATTATCGAATGAGTTCAAACACGTTAAAACCCTTAAAATAATCTACTGCTCTTTTGTAAGATCTCAGCTGGAATATGCATCTCAAATTTGGAATCCCTCTTACAGCATATATAATGCTCGCATTGAACAAATTCAAAAAATATTTCTTCGTCACTTACAGTTTAAATCTAATACATATTTATCAAATTACAAATTACGCTGTAAAAAAATTCATATACTTCCATTATATGAGCGCAGAAAAATAACTGATTTAGTATATCTTCTTTGTATTATCACTGGTAAAATTGATTGTTCGGAACTATTGAGTAAGATTAACTTGCGTGTACCAGCTGTGCCTAGCAGAAGCCATAATATACTTTATAACCCGGTTGTTAAGGCGACCTACCGGCAAAATTCGTACATAATTAGAGTTGGTAACAGTGTTAATAAATTAGTTAGTGATCTGAACGTAGATCTGTTTAACACAAGTGTTCAGAAACTTAATAGCGCTCTTAATTCCAGCTTTTTTTATTCTTAATTTCCTTATTCGGATCATACTTTCTTAAGGAAAATGAAAATTTTCTTATAGATGCGGAAACTTGTAAATGGCCATCGTTTATGTTTAAACATGTAATGTATTTTCTTTTGTCTAGCTGTAAGTTTCCCTAAGAATTCAAAATAAAAATAAAAAATAAAAATAAAATAGACTGTCAGGCCCCCGAGGAAGACCTGAACTGAGTCGAACTCTAGTCGACTAACAAGCTCCACGGCCAACCGTACGGCACACTGTGGGAGTGTCGCGGGGGAGTGCGAGCAAGCACTTCGTTGCACCTAATTTAACATATCTGCTAAGAATAATTGAAGTGATATGCTATAACGGGCAGTTTTGATGTACATTAAACGCCCGACGTAACTAAAGTAATTGGATAAGGATTAAAATACTATGTCGCGGTGTTATACGATAGCCCAAGCCGAGGTGTGCTGTGCACCCTTGTGCTAGTTGTCAAATAAAATCGGTTCAGTACCTTGAGCACTTGCCTTAGTAGTCCGGTGAAACTGTAAAGGCTTGTCAGGTTAATAGCGTAGTAAGTTAAAATACTATGTTTGTTAAAATAGCGTCACAATGGACTAATTCTTTTTAATAATATGTAAAAGATACTAATGAAATTCTTCTAACTAATATAACAAATCCAAATCGGTTCCAAAATGAGGAATTTATGAGGTTTTTCTTTATATCATACTAGGCAAACGAACAGGCGGGTCACCTGATGGTAAGTGATCACTGCCGTCCACACCAGAGGAGTCGCAAGTGCGTTGCTAGCCTGTGTTTGGGGTGAGGGAGGAGAGAGGATGGAGGAGGTAGGGGGGGGAGAGGAGAGGACCCTCCAACGATCTCACTGACCGAACGAAACCCAACAATGCAAGCACTATTACTTTACGTCGGTGTCTCTGTGAGTCGGGTGGTAGTACCCCTGGCGATCCGACCCATTGATACTGAAACCAGTAATAGCTTCAGCATGGCTCTACCACCTACTAACACAAACACAAATAAAAACAAACAACCAAATTGAGAACGACTCCTTTTTGAAGTTGGTTAAAAATGAAATGCTATAATCTCTATGACATTTTTTAAACTACCACATTTTGTCCACGTTATAAATATGTGTTTAATACAAATGTAGAACTATATATAATGTTATAACCTGCTTATAGTTTCTGTCATCTCAATTTACCTGACGAGTCTCACTTAAATATTTACGTGTTTGTAAAAGAAGTTACTCAATTTATGAAACTTTGTATTCACTGTGTAACAACTATAAAAATGTCATTTAAATTTACCGCCGAAGTAAAATACACTACAAAATAAAGTTACGGACTCGGAGGAAGTGAATTTACCAAGCAAGGAACCCCATGAATTCGTAGCGAAGTAATTTATGCCTGAAAAACTTTATATTACACGAAACGGGTAAAGTTATTGCGGTGCAAAATGTCCGGCAATGAAACGGGCAGACAGTAATCGCATATTTAAAGTTTTTGGACAGCGAATAGATATTGATGACGGAGAAGATTGTATTTAAATGACCCGTATAAATTGTTTCCCCTAACGACATTGTAGGGTGAGAAAGCCGCTATAAAAGCTTACAAATTTTATAGCTTCTTTCTTTAATAAGCTATTATAATTATATCTCATATAAGATATTACAAAGAGGTAAAGTTTGTGTGTTTGTGACGTTGTAGGGGGTAAACTCTGGATCTACAAAACCAATTTTGAAAATTCTTTTAACAATAGAAAGCCACGTTATTTGTGAATGTCATAGGATATATATTAACCCGAAAAATGAAAAGACTTTTTGTGGTAGTCGGATCAGCAAAGTAAGTCTGAGAAAAAACGGTCGAACGAAAAAGTTTCTTATGAACGCTGCCTTAACGATTAGAGATATATGATTGAGTTCTAGAGAAAAATTGTAGAGCTTGATAATGCCTACAAAAAAGTCAGGGACAGCATATGTCTAACTTCAAAGTATTTTTTATTATCAGGGCGGAACAACATCCGCCGTACCGGCTAGTCTGTTATAAGACAAATGTGATGTTATACATTTTATGATATCCAATAACAGTCATTGAATATTAATTTGAGTAACTATTAGCCCAATGGTATATTTATCCAGTACTTATTTATTAATACTCATAACTCTCGCATTCTATTAGATTCCCTGTTAAGAGGTCAATAAATGCAGTACTTTGCATTATCCGTACCTCGGTTTCTTTTTATCAAATAACATGTTTGTCGATATTTGTTAGTTATATTAACTCTTTATAAAAATACAAGATCATTCTTATTTCACTTTATTCGATATAATAATCATCCCAATTTAACTTTACACACTTCTTCATCGTTATGTTAATTTAAAGTTTTCCAAATAATATAACGACGGTTTCAAAGAAAACTAAATATAAATAAAAGGTAAAGTATCTAGGTTTGTAAATATATAACATAAAATCTACATGGTCGTGTTCAAAGTAAAGGTATCAGGTGAGAATATGTGACGGTTTTCAAAGAGAATTGAGTTTCACGTCGCGAGATGTGTAACATTTTCACGGAGGCGCATACATTTTACATACGAGTGTTGAAAATATGTTAGTAAGCTACTTTAAATGTGTATCTCAGAAACAAAGAATGACCAGTACTTTACCAATTTAAATCAGTTACAACTGCTATCTAATGTTACCCATTTAAATTAATGTCAACTGCTACCTAACGTTACCCATTTAAATCAGTTTCAACTGCTACCTAACGTTACCCATTTAAATCTGTTTCAACTGCTATCTAATGTTACCCATTTAAATTAGTTTTAACTGCTACCTAACGTTACCCATTTAAATCAGTTTCAACTGCTACCTAAGGTTATCCATTTAAATCAGTTTCAACAGCTACCTAACAGTATCTGAATGTTAGACAGTTAGATATTTATCGTTATTCAAAAGGGAGGCTGTCAAGACCAGATCCATCCAATAGTAGCCGTTTACTTTTACTACTACTAGTACTAACATTACCGACATTCCCCTTATTCCGTAATATTCTATATTTCCCAATATTCAGTCCTGCGTCACTGCGATTAACGAGATCTATAACCCCACACTGCTAACACTTGCTAGTTCTAAAACCTATGGATTGCGTGTTCTTCTTGACGGTTCTTCTAGGAGTGGTACATACATGCCTAATATCCAATGCCGCTAAGGTCTTGAAATCACAGAAGAGATATCCTTGCGCATTTCTTTCGCGTTTTAGAAAAATTGTGGTGGCTACAGTCAATAAATGAATGTTATATTCTTTAGTGAGTTTTAAAAAGAGAAAAAAGTATTAAAGCCTCATGATGAAATAGGTTTTAAAAAAGTTCAAGTTCTAAAGTATCTTCAAGGATAGGGCCATTATTCCGATTAATTGTCTAGCGTAAATGTAAAGTCTGGGCTTTTTAGCTAGTCTGAGAGTAATCACGATAATACATTCAAAAGATTAAGTCCAACTTGGCAAGAGTACGAGGTAGCGCACAAACATTAATTTCCAGGTTTTGCGGTTACATTTTCAACACTAACCTATACATTTATTTTCACTGTTCGCTCACTGGTTTTATAACTTAATATTAATAGACAAAAGTTATCTTGGCTACGAATAACTTTGATACACCTTTTAATGGAATGATCTTTGACAAATCGAATTTCTTAAGTACCTGTTTTCGAATGTCCAGTTACACTCACGGGATGTTCTTACAGAAAAGTTAAATACGTATTGAATACTTGCTTTAAAAAAGTTTGGATACTTACGTATTAAATGCACCGCGCTCGCCGAACGTTCGTTATCTTGCTATTCTATCTCTGTTTGGTTAGGTTAGGTTAGACTTGCATTTAATACGTAAGTATCCAAACTTTTTTAAAGCAAGTATTTAATACATATTTAACTTTTTTGTTATAACACGGACGATGTTTTTCTTCGTATATGAGTTGCGTTCTAAGGTTTTTACAAAATAATATATAAATTATAATCAAGAAATCTAGCAAAATGGGATCGTATGGGTACATAGAACCATCCCATTAACTGCATTAATTTCTTCTAATTTCATATATTTTTAGATTAATCATACATAGTGGGAATTATATTAACATATTTCAACTAATATAAAACTACAATTCCCAATATAATGCAGGGTCTTATTTTTATTGGACCTTGAAGTTTTGGAATTGTCTTCCGGCTAGTATTCCTTTCTTATTACATTGGCTCCTTCAAGCATAACGTGAAGAGATATTTATGCCGCCCGGTATAACTGTGGCGACGGGTAATGGATTGCTTGATATTTAGGAGGTCGCCGTTGTTTTTGCATTCTATTGTGCTTACTATAAGATACAGTGCCATGCACCCGTAACAAGGAACGATTCAGTATATCGTCGGAAAACATACTGTAGAAAGAAATTACTATTTGTCAATGCGATGTATCTGTCACTCCTTATTTTCTTTTATCTCTATATCATTATGTTTGAACGTTCTAGACACCGAAGTACGAGTATGTTATACATTTATGGGGTATATACATAATAAAAAAAATGAAAATTGATTGCCAAGATCATAACCCAACCTTAAATAGGAAATACAGAATTTACAACAGAATATATAACTAGATTATAACTGTGAAGTATTTGTAATAAGCATTGAAACCACTCCATTTTCATCCTCAGGAGTAGGTGGTAGAGCTACGCTGAAGCTATTACTGGTTTCAGCATGAATGGGTCGGCTCGCCCGGTGTAGTACCACCCTCTCATAGAAAACCGACGTGAAGTAACAGTGCTTGCATTGTTGCGTTTCGTTAGGTCAGTGAGAGCGCCGGAGGACCACCTCCCTCCCTTTCCTATATCCTACATCATTCTCACTTACAGAGATAATGTATAAAGTAAAAATACTTCGAAGAGATTATGTATATATGATAGAAATATTCTTCAAGTAGGGTATCCTATTTATTTCTACTTTAATCTATAGGTATTACATTTAGGATAATGAAGAGGTAATATAGCAAACACTAACATTTCTGAAGTATAGAACTCGAAATAAAATGGAAATTACTAGTAGGCAAATACAGATTATTTTAAAGTGGAAAAAAATATAACTACGGTAGTAATAATGTTATTTGTTATGTATATTGACTTATAAAAATGGTAGAGCCACGTAGAGCTACTACTGGTTTCAGCATGAAGGGGTCGGCTCGCCCGGGGTAGTACCACCCTGTCACAGAAAACCGACGTGAAGTAACTGTATTTGCATTGTTGCGTTTCATTCGGTCAGTGAGAGCGCCGGATACCCAACTCCCCTCCCCCTCCGCACTTCCCCACTCCTCCTTCTCCCAAACACAGGCTGGCAACGCACTTGCGACTCTTCTGGTGTTGCAAGTGTCTATGGACGGTGGTGATCACTTAACATCATATGACCCACCTGTTCGTTTGTCTGCTATGACGTAAAAAAGGTACCTATGAACGACTAATTTCAATTCTATGCTATCCATCTAACTTTAAGTAAACAATGAGTCTGTCTGTAGCTTCATAATTTTCAAAAAAACGGTAAGAATTATGAATAAATCATTTAAAAGTGTACGTTCATCATTGTTCATTTAATTTTCGATTATACAGAATTATAAAAGACCACCATCATAAGGGAATCTTACTTATACTCAGTAAAAAACGGAGCCATCGATTTGTAAAAAAATGCAAATGATTTAAAAGAAACGTTCTTATGTAGCAAAATATTAATGTTATGTAGGTAACGATAAACGAAGCCCAATAAGATTTTTGTGTCGCCATGTGTGTTCATATCTGTATCGTATTCACATGTAACGTTAACATAATAGTAACATAACTATTTTAATATTATCTGTTCTTAGTTACCATTACTATGGGTCCATCCGATACACTTTTTTAAACAAGAATCTTTAATAAATAATCTTTTATACAAAGTTACTCTAAAGTTCTTCTACAGAATGTCATTTCTGTAATTTATGTAGATACTTAGATCGTTTAGATTTTTTCTGTTCCATCGGAACTATTTATTTTATCCGAATTAATTGCGGGGGGTTTTTTATTTACATAAAATTTTTAAATTATTACTTAAATCCTAAGAAATTTTTACCGGTTCTAAATTACCTTCATTAAATTTTGTCATTATTGCCTAGGTCGTATAGAAAAGCATAATAATAAATACTCCAGATAATACTCCGATGAGTCCTCTATCTGTTCGTAAAGTTTTACCAAAATCGATTCCGCCGGTCCAGACATTGTCTTGGTTAAATAAATAATGAATGGTTCTTGTATAATATTTGAGCAGCTAGCGAACAAAACGTTATAAATAAATATTTTTCTCAAATAATATTTCATGCGAAATCCTATTATTTCGTCACCTTCATCTATTACAATAAAAAAATCAATCATAACGGACTAGAAGCTGTTGAAAAATGAAATTACAGTTCTATTTTAAAACGTAACCATAACGGACTAGAAGCTGTTGAAAAATTAAATTACAGTTCTATTTTAAACGTGGTAATTGCGTTTATAGTTTTTTAATTCTACTGTAAAACGAATATATCCACATTCCTTATGATCACAATACTTATCATCCCGATATCAAGAACACTCAATATTCGTTTCAACCATATTATAACTCTGTCCTTGATGTTGCATAAGTTGCCTCCAAACATGTCTGTAATCATTAAAAATTGACCCCTTTCATAGTCGAACGTACAACATATAACAGGATCGAAAATAAATAGTTGGCTCTCAAATAGACACATAAAGCAGAAATAGGTGAGTATTTTACTCTGATGTTTCAGAAACATCAAAGGGAGTAATTCAACAGAGTGCCATAGCAAAAGGTAATTCTGCTAGCTTTCACGACAAACGTTGAAATGTATTCTGTTCGACATAAGTGATTTGTATGTATGAGCGTGTATGATAGCTTATTGATTGCTTATCTTTGTGCCTAAATTTACACTAGATTTATGGCAGAAATTCTATAAACTTGCGCAACTTACTTACGGATGGGAGGACATTTTGTGGCAAAGAAATAAAAGACGTAATGGAAGATTGTGTCAGTACTTTGAATGTTACTTAACTTAATATTGGCAAACATATGAATGGTCTTTATACCTTATAGATATTAGTGTTGGACCATAATCTTATCTGTTGCTAAACGAGGATGTGATCTAAGGTGGTAAACACACTAAATCTAGGGGTGAATTGGATTTTAAACGCATTTGCCGAAACACACAAACAGGTGCTTGGGAAAAGTTTTTCGCCTTGAGGGTGGTAGGTAACCAGATATACTCAGAAGAAGCCTCACTACACTGCTATGGTTTAACCACAATATTCTCCTTCAGCGAAAGCTTAGTCTCAGTCGCAGGGATTCCAACTTAATCAATCGAAGCGATGTCCGAACACGCTGAGACATCACTTCAAAGATTCTTAATTTATGAAAGTCATACATACAATTCATGTACAGTTGATAATAATGATGATATTAAATAATACGTTGGTGTTAACTGTATTTTAGGTGCCTATGACTATCCAAAATCGAGCTCAATAATTTCTGTTGCATTACAGTTTTAACATTTGATAGTAATCTCATCTAATTTTAAGTAACGAGAGAGTTCGAAGATTACAAGACGCTAAATCTGGAAATGAATTTTAAGTGGAAATGTATATATGGCTAGAAATTTGCCAAAGGATTTTTGTCTGGATATCTCACGATTGGCATCGCCATAATATCCTTCACTGAAAGTTTACTTGTTTTGTGTCAATGCAAACCTACACCCAACAATGACAAGTTTAATCATATTATATCCGAGTCATCATAATGGTGTGAATAGGTTCCGATTTTGCTTTACTCTAATCCTGTTTTAATAAGTCTTCGGGATACGATATCACAAAAACAAAACCAATAATACCGTCACAAGCCAACTGTCCTGAATAAATGTTTCTGGGTACATCTGCCTTGCGGCCAAATAGAACAGACAATGCAATATAGAAAAGTATAAAAGCGCACGAGATGCTCTTATATTAAAAGGCCAACCATAGGAAAAGTAAAATAGTATTCTTTACTTATTGCTCCAAAGTTACCGGGTTTCGTATTTAAGTTTTCCGTTTTAAATTCAACGTCTGCTTTCCCTGGAGGAACGGGTAAGGGGTAATAACAAGAAAGGTATATGAAAAAGTTATACAAACGTTGGGTTGCACGTGCGTAAACTTATTCGGTGACTCGTCCATTCAGACATACGAGCGAGTCCAAGTCACGTTTTTTTTATAAGAGCACGTTCGAAGCTTTTGAAATTTGGAGTAATAATTCATGACCAAGTTTTGTGTCGTGATTTCGAATGTTAATCGCAAATATTTTATGGTTTATGCTCAGAAAAGTGTCAAATTAATTCATGAAAGAAAATAGCGCCAGACAATAATCCTCACAAAGCTTTTCCGAGAGTCTTTTCCGTGATAATCACTACTTAACTTTAAATACTTCGTTCATATTTATGAAGTGTGTGTCGTATAATATGGACAAGCTATTCTGTCCGTATTATATCTTAATAATAAACATATTATCACGAGTATCTATATGTAATATTGTTGTTGGGGTCAGCTGATGAGGTTTCAGGCTTCAGAAGCAATAAAACATTGGTTGACTTCACAGTGGACTGTATATTTTAACTTTTCACAATTGTAAACCGTGGTAGTTTATCGACCAGTAGCCGAGACTTTTAAATGCAGAAACACTTTATGGTACTTAGATTTATTACAGTACTGTTTAAATTAAATAGCCTAAACATGGTATAACACATGTGTTTGTACTCAATCCTGAATAACGAATAACCCGATATACCCCTGAATGCGCGTTCTTATAGTTTCATCCCCACCGATTCACTTGCTTATGATTGGTCGTCGTAGATTCGACAGAATGACAGTATCTTGACCAATCATAAGAAGTACTTTAAATATAAAACTTCATAATAATGATTAGTAATGATTATACAATATGATAAATAATAATTGATATATTTAGATATTTATAACACTTGCTTATGACTGATCGTTGGAGATTCATCAATCATAAGAAGTACTTTATATACAAAGCTTTATAAAAATGAATCAATATACATTTTTATAACAGCTCGGCCATCCGTTTTTCAACGAGTCCCTCGTTGTTAATAATCTTTAGGTATTTAATTTCAGAAGGAAATCAAACTAACCACGTATATTATAACTTATCGGCTTAGTGTTACATTATTTAAAGCTCAAAGACAATTGCTTTATATTACATAATGATCCATAGTTTGAATCAATAAATTTTTATAACTTTTAAGGGTGTCTGTTACCTACACATCCCTAGCCTAGTCTTAGTGGCACATTACAATTAGTCCTTTACATTACATAATGATCCATGATCTTAAATCAGTAAATCTTTATAACTTAAGGGCGTCGGTTACCTGACATCGCTAGCCTAGTCTTAGTGGCACATTACAATTAGTCTACTTAATACTCAAGACAATTGCTTTACATGACAATGATTCATGGTCTTAAATCAGCAAATCTTTATAACTTTTAAGGGTGTCGATTACCTTTATATAGAATGTATATTTGTTTTACCAGTGGATGAACTGTTGCACCAATTGCTAATATGATGCTATAATGCGAGGCACCAGTTACTTGGCATCTCACAACGACTCATCAATACACCTTAACCCATGAATCAGTACTTACAGCTCGAAGACCTTGACCAGCAAATATTTCAACCTCAAATATTAAACACTCTTACACTAATTGCGAGGTAGACGTTACCTGGCACCTCACACCGATTCATCAGTGCATGACCCTAACTGATGAATCTGTATTTACCGGTCCATGACGTTGACCAGCATATTTCAGCCTACCGGTCCATGACGTTGACCAGCAAATATTTCAGTCTACCGGTCCATGACGTTGACCAGCAAATATTTCAGCCTACCGGTCCATGACGTTGACCAGCAAATATTTCAGCCATAAACTTTTTTTTTATACTAATTGTTAAAATGCGAGGCACCCGTTACCTGGTACCTCACGCCAGCACATGATTCTAACCAACGAATCGGTATTTGCCGGTTCATGACTTTGACCAGCAGATATTTCAGTCATCAACTTGTTACATGATATCACAATGATACACGATACTAATCATCGGTACCTATAATCACGTTAACATTTCTGTTATATCATTTTAGTTTAAGCACATATATTAGAAATGTAATCAACCACAAACAGTTTGTGATTAACGTTACTTTAACAGTAACCTCCAAACAGCTTGTGATCAACGATACTTAACTACAGTAACCTCTAATAAACCTGCGTATTTCCAGCAGTGAACAATATCCATATTCAGTTGTGTTAATAGATTTAGTTATACGTCAATTATATAAATAACCACAATCAAATTCGCTATCGTTAAGTTCAGATTCACAATCGATTGATACGGGTTCGTTAAACACATAACAGAACTACACAGAATGGCTGCTATAGCCTCGTACTTACGAGGCTTCTCGACCACGACACTACCTAAGAACATGGATAGAGTTTTTTTGTGACTGACCTGTCGTAGCTCTTACAACCCTAACTAAATCGCCTTTCTTGTAGCTCATTCCCATTTTTTTTCTATCATACAGTTTTGCCCTTCTCTAACAAGGCCCCCATCGCTAGCTCCAATATTGCCTGGACTCTCCCCGACTTCGGGCGTAACTTCGTTTATTACGTGATTTAGCAAACCTTGAGATGGATTGGTTAAGTTGCGACCAAAAGAAGCTCCGCAGTGGTACCGTGGAATTCATACCCAACTGCGTCATTACCCCAAGGACCGCCAAAATGGTCCGGTTGTATAGTTCCCCTGGGCCATTCGCTTGGGATGTGGCGACAGCGTTAAGCTCGTGCTTAACACCACATGATTGAGTAAACGTTTTACATGTTTAACTAAGCAGGTGCGTCAAAGTAACTAAAATTTAGTAAACCGTATGCTATAACATGGCACGATAGTATTGATAATGGAGTGTAAGTTCACCGGACTTGACACCATTCGGTAGTTTGTGATGCGCGCACCTAAGGAAAGCTGAAACATATTTCTTTACGAACCGTCTCATCTTTGAGAACCACACGTAGCATGTAAGCATACTAAAATTTTGTCAAACCCCAAGTGTCCCACGTCGTCATGGCTGACTTTCAATACTTGCCATCTCGCGCCAATGATTGCAAGCCAATCGCCAGTACCGACTGAAAGAACATCTGAAACGTGACCGACGTCTGGCTCACCCACCACTATAGCACCTCAAGGCGTCAACGTGCACCATTTTGCCGTCAGAGCGATATTCTATTGAACGGTCCTAGACTAAGAACTAGAACTGCAATCACCAGCGAGCAATTCGCGGGACTAAGTCGCGATTACTCAGAGTGGTACGCAAGGCATTACAGTCCTTCACTGTAATGAATCCAATGCCTAGTAAATAGTGCTTGAACTATAATATTCTATAGGTTTTGGCACCCCAGACGTGTCCTGTTGCCAAGATACCAGCTGGCGCCCCAGACGTTCTGTTACCCAAGATGCCAGCTACCCCATACTAGCTCGCGTCGGTGTAGAATTGAGTTTGTGGACTAGGGTCATAAAAGTCCTAGGAATTTCCTCACTACCACACCTCCCAAGACTTGCCAAAGGACGCGCTATTAAAGCGAATCTGGGCAACAGATCTCCTGAAGAAGCTCAAGGCCAATAATCAATCTCCTAACTTCATGAACGTTTGTTGGGGCAGGAAACATTTGCTCGTGTCGAGCGTTAGACCAATTTGTGCCAGCAACCGCATCACCTCCTCGAGGCGGGCCATCCCCTCATCGAATGAATGGGCAGGAATTAAAATATCGTCCATGTATATGTCGGCACACGTGCGTGCGCCAGAATACACTCTCCCCATGATCCATTACAAAAATGATACCAATGAGAACTAAAATATTATTTCCTTCTCCACAACATCACCCCACAATGTGCCCAAACTTGTTTGTAACTCACTAAACCACCCATAATAATAATATCGTCATATCTCAACATAAAATGATAATTAACTCACTAAACCATCCATCATAATATCGCTAGAATGAACTCACTAACACCCCATTATAGTAGTAACCAATGAATTGGTTACAAATCATAACTAATTCGTTTGCATAAATTAATCATTCAGAGTCTCAAATAAGCGACTCGCACAGTACGAGTGTACCGCGCGCCGCCAGAGCCAAGACTGACTCAACAACTTTTTTTTTTTTTCTTGAACCGACTACGCTATTGACCTAGCAAGGTCTTAACAGCTTTACCGGACTACGTGACTCAACAACGGTCGATCCGCTCCTTTTATACCGAAACAAGTCGAGTAAATGACGAAATAATGTGGGTAGGCGCCGATATATACCAATGTGTAAGGCGAAGCACAAGAATTGTGAAGGATTTATCCATTGTACGCTGGAACACTGATGATACGTTAACTAGACCGAACGGCATCCTATTATACCCAAGTTGACCCCTAGAGGTAACAAAAGTAGTCTTCTCGAGAGTCTTCCACTATGGGGATCGGATAGTTCCCAGACGCCAAGTCAAGAATAACGAAAAGAGAAGTCTCTGATAATAAGTCTAGCTGGTTGGTGCTTTTTTTTTTTTCTTTTGTTCTATAGTTTGTTATATAGGGCTCGCGTAAGGACCATTAGCTTCCTTATGATGCCGCTGTCCGACATATGATAGGACCAGGGTCAGTTCGTTGAATCAACATCTCAGTTTCCGGTGTACCAAGATCCTTTAACCCACTCGAAAACAAGATTAATTAAATCTTCATCAAAATAAAAATTATTAACCTTCATCAAAATAAAAATCATTAACCTTCATCAAAATAAAAATATTAACCTTCATCAAAATAAAAATCATTAACCTTCATCAAAATAAAAATCATTAACCTTCATCAAAATAAAAATCATTAACCTTCATCAATATAAAAATCATTAACCTTCATCAATATAAAAATCATTAACCTTCATCAATATAAAAATCATTAACCTTCATCAATATAAAAATCATTAACCTTCATCAATATAAAAATCATTAACCTTCATCAATATAAAAATCATTAATCTTCATCAATATAAAAATCATTAATCTTCATCAATATAAAAATCATTAATATAAATATATCAAATATCACTTTTTAAAATATTTTTTTTTTTCAATTCTCACCACAACCGATTGATGATTCATCTTTGGATGACTGATAACTAATATTTGATTTTTGAACTTGTAAGCCCAGTATGGCTCCGAGTTATATATAAGGCTACCCTTCTCTATAACCAGATGCCAATATTCCGAAAAAGGATTACGCTAGCTAACCGGATCGCCATCACTCCCAATTCACTGTGTCTAATGCTCGTTCCCACGCATAAGACTCCTCACTTAACCCGCTGGATAACATCTGATTGCGTCCGATTATTTTGACTAAATACCTTTCTGTGAAAGTGGCCTAGTAGTACCGGATAATTGATTAAATAGTATTAAATAGTTATCTACTACTTTACTACCAATATCTCCACGTGATCTACTACACTCTGCACATCAATCGTGGCGTTAGCATTACCAAGCGGGCTATATGGTACGTTACCTATTCCTCTTAATAAAGGCACCTCTCTTACCTTCCAGTCCAATACTAAATGTCGAGCTTCACGGAGTTGGACCAAAGTGCCCTAGTTTCCCAAATCAACCAGACACTTGTTACTAGTGTACGTGTTATTTTGTAAGCGCCTATCTCTGTTCTTAACCTTCAGCTGCTCGTTCGATCTTCTATACGAAGACTTCTATACGATCTTCTATGCCTTTTTATTGAGCATTTCCGGTGAGAGTAAAACCTGATACAAAGTTTTAGCTACCCCTGTTGATTTTGGTAAGGCGTAGAATTATCTGACTAAGAAAATTAAAGTGGAGTAAAACCCGATACAAAGTTTTAGCTACCCCTGTTAATTTTGATAAGGCGTAATGAACTATCAGTTTATCGCTCCATCATAGATCTGTGCAGATTCAACTTTGTGAAGCCACGTATCAACTGTTTGATCTTTACATAAACCGGAAACCTATCAGAATCGCTTGTATTATGCATACCCTTAAAAGCGTCAATAGATTTCTCAATTAGCAAATTGTTATTTGATTCACGATCACGATTAAGTGTTGCTTCATGGAACGGTATGCGAAGGCGCAGCCTATGCCTAGGCGAGTGCCTCGATTCTGCGCGGCACGTCTCGTGCCACCCTGAAGTACGCAATCGTGTCCTTCTCGAATAGCGTGACCGGGAACGGGACTGACTAATCACCTTACCCTCGACAGCCTGCGGCCGCTGTCATGACTTTCTTCAGGGGAGCGCATACGCCCACGATCACGGCTACGGTTTCGTGATGCATCACGAAATCTTAGTGAAGGCGTCAGTGTTCCATGAGGAGGGATCTTTCGTTCATCTACTTACTCACTGCATCAACGTATATTAACAGAAAAACACTTTTAATAAACTGTTCCCCTTATTATTATTGCTTTAAATACACAGCTCACCATAACAAGCTGTATCAAATACACCTATTTATTCAGTGTTCCATGAGGAGGGATCTTTCGTTCATCTACTTACTCACTGCATCAACGTATATTAACAGAAAAACACTTTTAATAAACTGTTCCCCTTATTATTATTGCTTTAAATACACAGCTCACCATAACAAGCTGTATCAAATACACCTATTTATTAGTATGATACAGTTTAATTGGCCTAATTGGCACTCTTAAGTCTTTACAAAAAAAAAAATGTATGCTTGTAGTTACTACTTAAATGTTAAAATCGTAGGTCTATACGTAACAAAATGACGTCTAACTTTTACTTCACTAATCGCAAACTCTCTAATTGAAGTTCAAATAAACACATTCTTTATACGGATCAGGGCAGATAAACGCAATGAAATAAAATTATAAACAACACTTACGTTTTCTACGTATGTTCACTAAATACTTATGCGTATCTCCGATCTTGTTGTGGGCAGTAAGTTGCTAATCCCACTTCTGAGATGTAAACCGTGGTAGTTTATCGACCAGTAGCCGAGACTTTTAAATGCAGAAACACTTTATGGTACTTAGATTTATTACAGTACTGTTTAAATTAAATAGCCTAAACATGGTATAACACATGTGTTTGTACTCAATCCTGAATAACGAATAACCCGATATACCCCTGAATGCGCGTTCTTATAGTTTCATCCCCACCGATTCACTTGCTTATGATTGGTCGTCGTAGATTCGACAGAATGACAGTATCTTGACCAATCATAAGAAGTACTTTAAATATAAAACTTCATAATAATGATTAGTAATGATTATACAATATGATAAATAATAATTGATATATTTAGATATTTATAACACTTGCTTATGACTGATCGTTGGAGATTCATCAATCATAAGAAGTACTTTATATACAAAGCTTTATAAAAATGAATCAATATACATTTTTATAACACAATGTATATAATCGTATGTAACGAGCCGGTGACAATACATATTTTTCGCGGTTTAACACTACAATTATAGTCTTACAAGTAGTACATTATACGTGCCTTACTGCCGCACGTTCATCCATACATTTACATAATTCACGTAAATTTACATTATATTTTTATTGAGGGTTCCGTATAACATCAGACAAATAATAATAATAATCGTATTGGCGGTTACATTTGAATTTGTTACATAAACGATATTTCTAAATATCACATAAGACATATAAAACACAGAAAAAAAGTAAATAAGAAATACGACAGTTTATCTGTACGTATTATGTAAACAAATTTATACACATAGACATAGTTTGTCCGACTATACCAGACACATTAAACTTGCACATATATCGTGTTTCTTAATATAATATGACATCCCATTACGCATAATGAGCATTAGTTTAGATAAATACATATAGATATACATAAGAACTCAGCTGTTCGTAGTAAATAGCGAAACTAGAGAAACATTTATTAAACATTTATTTACATTTTATTTCTAGCTCATCTGTCCGTAACAGCCTCCCCCCGGCGTAGATCTTCGAGCCCATCTTCACCAGGTAGGACGATGAGCCTTCTCACAGGTCTTCGGAAGGTACCACCACGCGTCCGCACGTCCGCACTTCGTACGACTCCGTCCGGACCTACATATATTTTCTCTACTTGCCCTTTGGGCCAGACATTTCGCGGTAATAACCCGTCCGCGATAACTACTAAATTTCCTACTTTTATTTGATCGTTGTTTCGTGTTCTGACGTCACCACGGGGTGTTAACGTCGGCAACTATTCACGCAACCATCGTGACCAAAACATGTTCGCGAGCGCTTGCGCCGCCCTCCATGACTTCCTATCGGCCGGTTGACACTCCCCGACGTGAGGTACCCCGGTGGCTGAACCGATCAAAAAATGATTAGGCGTTAAAGCCTCCGCGTCGTCGTACTCTGACGCTACATACGTGAGTGGTCGTGAGTTTACCGTGTGCTCTATCTCGGTAAGCACGGTCGCTAACCACCTCTTCGCGAGGGGCTCTCTCGTTGAGCGTAACAGCGAGGGCAATTTTCACACTGCGAATTAAACGTTCCCACGCTCCCCCCTGGTTTGGTGCGCCCGGGTCAGTAAACTTCCACTCGGTGTGTTTTGATAACACGTAATTTTGTAACTGCGGTATCCACTCTCGATACGCGATGTTTAACTCGACCGACGCTCCGCGAAAGTTTGTTCCGTTATCGGACCACATAATTTCTGGCCACCCCCGTCGGGCTGCCATACGTCGTAATGACATAATCGCGGAATCCGTACTCAAACTAGCTACCGTTTCGATGTGAATCGCGCGAGTTACCAAACATGTAAACAGCATGCCCCATCGTTTTTCGCGTCGCCTACTGATGGTCACTGTCATAGGTCCGAAACAGTCAACACCACATCGAGAAAACGGCCTCGTATATGCGTCTAACCGCGCGTTCGGTAAGTTACCTTTTACCGGTACTACGGGAGCTGATTTTCGTAATCTACACAGCCCACACTCGCGTAGTGCTTTCTTTACCGACGGCCTCAGACGTAAAACCCAGTATTGTTGCCGTATCTCGTTCACGATGTGTTCACGTCCGGAATGATGATTATTTTTATGACTATTACGAATAATCAATAACGATAAATGATGCGCACCGTCCAATATCGGTGGCTCTTTCATTTTTATATGTACGGAACTCGCGTTTATTCTACCGTTCAACCTAATGATTCCGTCGGTTCCGTACATCGGATCTAACTTGTATAGTCGACTCGTTCTGTCGACATTTTTTCCCGCCGCTAACCTAGCGATCTCTTCGGGAAAGCTATCCTTTTGTGACAGCTTTATCAAAAATTGTTCTGCTTTTTCAATATGCGTGATGTTCATTGTGTCGGCTTGCTTACGACACTTGTCAATGAACGCGAACACGTACGCGACTGTCCGCTTACCACGCTCGTATGATGAAAATCGTTCTATTTTCTCCACTGGAGTGTCACACGTCACCGTGTGCGCCACTACCACGTCATCTTCGTCTTCGTATCGTGAATTAGTGGTCTCGACGGGCCATCGATCCTCTGTCTCGTACAGGAACGCGGGCCCAACGAACCATCGGTCGCTACTCTTCAGGCGAGTGTACCCTGACCGAGTGGAGTCGTCCGCCACGTTCTGCGCTGTCGGCACCCATCGCCACTATTCGATTTCAGTGAGTTCAGCGATCTCACCTAATCGATGCGCAACGTAAGGAGTATATCGCACTGAGTCGTTTCGTATCCAATGCAATACAGTTTTCGAGTCACTCCAAAAGATAACTTCGTGATTTCCTTCATGTTCCTTTAATATTTCTGTAGCTAACCGCGCGCCTATGAGAGCAGCCTGCAGCTCCATCCTGGGAATGCTCTGCGCCTTCATTGGTGCTACCCTTGCTTTTGCCGCGACTAATGTCACGGTCACGTGAGTTGTGTTTTGAAAACGCCAATACGCGGCCGCCGCGTACGCTTCTTCACTGGCGTCACAAAACACGTGTAGCTGCTTCTTTGTATCCTGGCTACACATGTTGTTATATACGCGAGGTAGACGTAACTCGCTCACATAACTTATGTCAGACTGCCATTCACTAAACACGGTTGCTTCTGCCGGAGGCAGCGGTTCATCCCAGCCTATGTTCTCCCTCCAGAGACCCTGCAGCATTATCTTAGCAGTGATCGTGTACGGGCTGATCAATCCTAGAGGATCGAAGATTGACATTACCGCACTCAGAGCTTCTCGTTTAGTAGGCGATCTCTCGTTATTTTTCACATCGTCTGGGACACGATGCCTGGCGGTGTTGAATGCTAATTCGTCCGTTTGTGGTAGCCACAACACCCCCAATGTCTTCCCGAACTGATTGCTAGTAGCTCCCAGCTCCTTCGGCGTTTGTGTCCTACATTCGGTAGGTATATCGCGCAGCAGACTCGATCGATTCGAGCTCCATCTTGCGAGTTCGAATCCTGCTTTACTGTGCACACTACGGACTTCGTTTATAGCGCGAGAGGCTTCCTCCATAGTATCGAAGCTTTCCACCCAATCGTCCATATAGTGATTTCGTGTTATGGCGTGATAAGCGAGCGGGTGAGTCTCCCTATGTTCTTCCGCGTTCCGATTTCTTACGCTGTGTGCGAGAAACGGTGAACATCGTGCTCCGAATATCATCGACGTCATCACATATTTTTCGGGCGGTGTAGTCCTGTTATCTCCTCGCCATAAGAAGTGTTGTGCAGCGCGATCTTCCTCACGTATATTCACTTGAAGAAACATCTCTCTTATATCCGCGGTCACGGCGATAGGTTTTTCTCGGAATCGAAACAAAACACCTTGAAGTGATCGCAACATGTCCGGTCCGTCCAACAACCAATCATTGAGCGACGTTCCGTTAGCTTTCGCAGCTGCGTCAAACATTATTCGGAGTTTCCCCGGCTTATTCGGATTCACTACCGCGAAATGAGGTAGGTACCACGTGCGTGGGCCTTCTGTATGGCTTGAGTCACACTTTGTTGCGTAACCTTTTTTGAACAGCTGTTCGACTTGTGCTGTGTACGCGACCTTGAACTCCGGTGACGAATCCATTTTCTTTTCTATCGTACGTAACCTACGTAATGCCATATCATAACTCGGTGGCATGACAACCTCATCCGTCGTCCATGGTAAGCCTACTTCGAAGCGACCGTCGATCCTGCATACGGTGCGTTCGAAGACATCCTTCGCTCGTTCTTCTCGAGCGTTAGGCTTTTGTATTTTCGATATACCTAAAGAGTCTATATCGAAGTGCGATTTGACGAGAGCACTCAATTCGTCGTCTCTTTCGCACACATTCTCTTGACACGTTCGTACATGTAATACAGACTCGTTCTGCTGTATTATAGAGCTTCTCGGCGTTTTTCCATGTAACACCCATCTGAGTCGTGTGAGTGACGCGGCCGGTTCGTTATTCTTACGCGATAACAAACGTCGTGTTACAATGAGATGCCAATTGTCTGCTCCAATGAGAATGCGTGGTCTAACATCCGAGTAACACATACTCTTTTCACACATTCCTTTAAGGTACGATCGTTTACATAATTCCGGTTTTACCGTTTGTTTACCGAAAATGAGATTTCGAACCGTACGCGCTTTGATCCTGTGACAATCCGATTGACCTTCGCCTTGTATCCTGAGATCAACCTCTTGACTGTCGATTTCCTTCTGAACCGATGTGACCCCCTGAATGTTTAACGTTCGTGCCGGGCCCTCTGCGCCGACCATTCGGGCGATCTCTTCGTCGATCAGAGTGATTGTGGATCCTTCATCCAATAACGCATACGTCTTCAACGTTCCTCCGTCATTCTTGGTAATGTATACGGGACACACCTTCAGTAAAACTTGTTCGTCATTACCCGGTCGGTGCGCCGATGCTGCGATTACGTTGTCCTCTTTAGGCGGCAGATGTAATAAGGCGTGGTGCGGCTGTCTACACTCGTTCTTACCGCATTTCCTTGCTTTACATTCAGTCCGCCTATGTTTACTGTCTAGACAGAGAAAGCAGATACGCGTCTCTTTCGCCCAATTCCACCTCCCTGCGACAGACATATCGTTCAACTTGAAACATTGTGAAGTTCGATGTTCATTTCCACAAAGGAAGCAGCACATTGAACGCGTTGAACTCTTTTTTGTGACGTCATCTACTTTATATACCTTATTCGCTTGACGGTATCGCTCACTCGTTCTATTCGGTGGCACCGTATGTTTGACGATAGGGTTCCGTACTATCGTCGAATCCGAAGTTGAATATGCGTGTCGAACGGCTTCTCTCATTAAGAACCGAGATAACGTGATAATCTCTGGTTCGTCCCGATTCCCGAACTCTTCCGCATAATCACACCACTTCGATTTTAAATGCGGAGTTAATCTCTCGGTTATCTGCCGCACCAACATAGGGTTCTGTAGGTACCCTTTTTCGTCAACAGCTGTTATAACCGCGACGATGTTTTGCACTTTTACAGCGAAACCGTTCAGTTCACTCGCTGTAGTACCCATACGTGGTAATTTCTTGATATCTTCCATCGCGTGGTCGATAATAACTTCCGGTCGTCCGTAACACTGCTCCAAAGTGTTTATAATGACATCCGGGTTGTTTGCTGTATACAGCAGCGCTGATACAGACTGTCTGGCTTCACCTTTCAGACACGTCCGCAGGCGAATCATGTTTTCTGTCGCCGAATATCTGTATATATTCGTAGATTCCCTGTACGCGGCTTTAAAAGGTAACCAGTCCGTGATTGATCCCATGAACGTCGGCAAGTCCTGTATATATGTCTAGGCGATGACCTCGATCCAGCCATCCGCTCCAGAGCATCTGCCAACCTGTCGATTCCTCTATCTCGGGATCGGTCCGGTGTAAGCGACCTCGGCCGACGCTGCACCGTCTCTTCGTTTGTGACGTTCGGTGTGACATATGGTCGCGTCATCCTGATCTCGGCTTCCGCTGGTGGTGGTGAAATGCGCCTTGGTTCACGGTCACACTCCCCCCGTATCGGGACCTGTGTCTTCTGTAACCAATCGTTCACCCGACGGTTCGCGTCGGTAGGTTCTTCTGCACACAAGCTCTCCCGATCGGTTTCCTCGCGGATTGTAGCGACGTCTGCCGCTAGCCTCTTCTTGATGAGCAGCGACTGTAGTTGTAGCTCCTGTCGTTTTATTTCGACGAGTTGCTCTTCGGCCTCCAACTCGGCCTGCCTAATCCTAGCTACGGCGCTGGCGGTGGACCGATGCGAGCGTACCGACGGTGCTCGCGATCCCCTGGCCTCGGTGGCCGCGGCGTGGATCATGGCGGCGCGCGACGTCAACGTTTCGGTCGCGACGGTATCGTTCGCGACGGTACGTGTCTTCGTGTGCGCGTGTGTGTGTGTGTGTGCGGACGGCGACGCGGGCGATTCCTCGAACACCCGTGTCTTCTCTTCGACTGCTTGGCTTCTTGTAGTCGGCATCTTCAGCACTTGCTAGCTCCTACAAGCCCTAACAGCCCTATCAATCCCTAACAGCCCTAACAGTCCCTAACAGTCCTTCGGGAGGGCCCACACGTGGGATATGCTCCCTCAGGGATGGACAGCAGGATAGGTAAGGGTGGGGACTACCCAACAGAGGAGTGAGACCACCACGGGGCGCTCAGGAGTCGGTTGGAATGTACGACTCCGTCGGCAGTGCCTACAGTCCGGCCCCCGTACCGATAACACTCTTATTGGCGTAGTGATACGATTGACATTCGTTCGTTGCCCAATACTCAGGCCGTTTGTCACCGTCAGGTGGCCCAAGTGTGGGTTGAAACTGCAGACTCGCCGCACCGCACGGTGACTTGATCTCGACGAGATACCCAGGCTCGTCGCACCGTTCGGTGTTCTTCTCTCGGCGATATGCAGCGCAGGCTCGTCGCACCGTTCGGTGTTTTTCCCACGACGATTCTGCAGGTACGATCTTCCAGCCGATGTCTCGTTCTGCACCGCTGGTCGTACGGAAGTGCCCAGTCTCGTACAACGATTTGCTTTTCTTTTTTCCCGCAGCTTCTCTCGTTCAGAATGCTGCTGGAGTCCTCTTCAATAAGGCTGGCTTGAATCCTCTTCAATAAGGCTGCCTTGAATCTCCTCTTCAAATGCGCTGGCTTCTATCCGGCTGCGATGGACCAAACTTGTTGGGGTCAGCTGATGAGGATTCAGGAACAATGAAACATTGGTTGACTTCAATAACTTCAGTGGACTGTATATTTTAACTTTCACAATGTATATAATCGTATGTAACGAGCCGGTGACAATACATATTTTTCGCGGTTTAACACTACAATTATAGTCTTACAAGTAGTACATTATACGTGCCTTACTGCCGCACGTTCATCCATACATTTACATAATTCACGTAAATTTACATTATATTTTTATTGAGGGTTCCGTATAACATCAGACAAATAATAATAATAATCGTATTGGCGGTTACATTTGAATTTGTTACATAAACGATATTTCTAAATATCACATAAGACATATAAAACACAGAAACCAAGTAAATAAGAAATACGACAGTTTATCTGTACGTATTATGTAAACAAATTTATACACATAGACATAGTTTGTCCGACTATACCAGACACATTAAACTTGCACATATATCGTGTTTCTTAATATAATATGACATCCCATTACGCATAATGAGCATTAGTTTAGATAAATACATATAGATATACATAAGAACT
This sequence comes from Antheraea yamamai, assembly GCA_036509395.1. Lineage (NCBI taxonomy): Eukaryota > Metazoa > Arthropoda > Insecta > Lepidoptera > Saturniidae > Antheraea > Antheraea yamamai. The sequence continues at coordinate 6,028,440 of AP028448.1, read as the reverse complement.
CAGCTGTTCGTAGTAAATAGAGAAACTAGAGAAACATTTATTAAACATTTATTTACATTTTATTTCTAGCTCATCTGTCCGTAACAATTGTAATACAAGACTGTTGTCAAAGGTCCTATGTGTAAGGATCAATTAATCGTGTAAGCAATGTCCCACAATCCCTAATTAAATTTGCAAATGTATTGGATGTCAACAATATTTTATAGTGCTTATATGGCAGGTTATGATATATTCCTGAATGAAGATTTCTGAAGTTATGCTTATTTGATGTGGTGCGAGAAATCGTTGAGAGTTCATCTTTATCTTGAAATGGAAATTATACGCTTCGAGGTAACACACCTTGAAGTTAGTTTTAGCTTAAAACAAAGGTCGGTACGCCGATGTAACGCATCATGAAGTTGATAAACTATTATTTATTATAAGTTATTTATTCCTGATATTTAATGTCGTCCTTTGAACTTTTGGCTCGATTCTAGACGGTATTTTTTTGTAATAGATTATTATTTACTAGTATCTGCTCGCGGCTTCATACGCGTTATGTGGATTTCACCTGTCCCTCGGGAACATAACTCTTGCATTGTGATTGAAGTGTCTTTGTCCTTTCTGTTCTTTTTGTTCTTTCTGTCCGGAGAATATCTATGCAAAACTTCAAAGTGATCGATTTAATAGTTAAGGCATGAAAGCGTAATAAACAAATAAACAAACATTCACATTTATAATATTAGTTAAGGATATTCATGCCAAAGCAGTATATAACTTCTTATGTGCGTACATACTCTTTTTTAATTTTACTTTCAGAGTTCCCGAGTCTCCACGCATTCTTCATGAAGTAATTATTTCCCAATTTTCATTGAATTTTATTTTATTAAGACACGAGTATATAACATATATTTAATTGTATTTCTGATCATTTCTATCCGCCACGTATTTTAAAATGACATATACTTTTTGTATCCAAACTTCTATGAAAGTTTAACATTTTTTTATTAAGAGTTGAAGACAATTATTATACTGTATCAATTGTAATTCACACTTCCCATGTCATTTAATGAAGGCTAAATAATATTTTTTTTAAATATTTGTATTATATTTAAGTATTATTTATAATTGATAACTAATCAATAAAAATATTTCTATATGGCATGTGTTTACCATTTACATTAAACAATTTTGAAGAATTACGCGTACTAACAGAGATGAGACAAATTATAATACATGCAAGTCAATTTAAAAACAACGAGCGATTCACAAGAAAATAATTTTTCTTTAGACAAAAGAAAAATTGATAAAGAAACTGTCGCAATAAAGGAAAACAAAAAGAAGAAAACTGTAGAACGTCTTGGCAAGTAATGAAGACATTTTTATTCTACGCTTCTTCCACACGATTTGTATAGAATTGGTAGAAATAATTTTATTATTATATTTTTAATTGGTGTTCGGTAAATATCAATCTTATTTATCGAGCCAGTTTACAGGTATTACTGTTAAATTCTAGGTAATTTGATATACTTTGGAGATTACTAGAACTCATTATTCAAATCGAGCTATTTTTTTTATTGTAATACGGCAAAATGACTGTACTGTGCCTTATGGTAAGCACAGTACAATCCAAAAACAATGGCGACCACCGAGAGACATACTATCCATAGCCGGTCGCCGCTAAAAGAAATATTTACTATTTTGGAAAGATTTCCACCCAGTACCGTTACTATTTTTGCTAATATATAATTTTGAAAAGGCCTAAAATTAACATATCTCATTATATAAACTAATATCATAAAACTCAAGAGGTTGTTTGTTCATTTGAAGTGCTTATCTCTGGAATTACCTATTAGACATGAAAAATCCTTTTTGGTTTATATAGCCTACTTACTAAGTAAGTTTAAATCTAACATCACGCTACTCCTACTGGGGGTAGAGCAATTACTACACAAAATGTATCTTAGAAAATACGCTAAGAGAGAACGATTTAATAGTAAGGGCGGGATGTGTGACGCGGCGTGTAATATCGAAGCCAAGAGCGAGAACACTTACACACAAGTGTAACCTCGACACAGTTCTACTGATTAATATTATGAGAAGAAATGTGATTTACATGAAACAACAATTTGATTGCAAATTAATCATAGTTTGTAATATGATAACCAAATATATAAACTAGCTTTGACCCGCGACTTGGTTCACGTTAATGTAGGTTGATCTATCGCTCGGGAACAGTATAATTTTTTCTGTCTTTGTTTTTTTTCCTTCTCTGTATCCTTGAGAACGTGTATGCATTTTGCATCATGGTGATTGTTTAAGTAGTTAAATACCCATTCAGTAGTAATAATACCCAAAAGTTTAAGAAGAAGCCTATATTTGACGGACAATTTCTCAGTATTTTTTTTTATAGGAGGCAAACGGAAAGTTAGGTCCTTATGTTAAGTGGTCACCACCGTCCATAGACACTTGCAACACCAGGGGAATCGCAAGTGCGTTGCCATCCTGTGTTTGGGGAGGGAGGAAGGGAAGGGGAATGGAGAGGAGGAAGGGGAAGGGAGTTGGGCCTCCGGCCTCCTCCTCACTGACCGAACGAAACGCAACAATGCAAGCACAGTTACTTCACGTCGGTTTTCTGTGAGAGGGTGGTACTACCCCGAGCGAGCCGACCCATTCATTTTGAAATCAGTAATACCTTCAGCGTGGTTCTACCACCTACCACCAGTAATAGCTTCAGCGTGGCTCTACCACCTACCTACCTAATTTTTTTTATAAAGATCTCTTCATGCAAATAAATTTAGCAGAAATATGTTTAATTTAGCAAAACTAGTTAGTTATTCAATTCAGCACGAATTTATAACATTATCATTTAAAAGAACATGTAATTTAGACAAAATTTCCTTTGGCTGCATCTCCACGCGAGTTATTTTATAATTTGTTGCAGTTTGTTATTTGAACGCTTTACGAGTTGATGTGTTATAGCGGCATCTAGTGGCCATGGATGGCTGTTTTGTTACTTATTATTATTATAATACTCGTACTGTATCGTCGTATATTCACGTTAATGTTTTTATTCTTATTATTTATAGTTATGTAACATAAATATTTGTTAAGCCACCAACTAGAGGTCCCCTATATTGCTTATGGCATCCCATTGAAAATCAGCACTATGTATCACTTACTTTTTTTTTTTTTTTATAAAAGCGTGTCGGGTCCACGCCCCTTCTCTTCTCCTCTGATGTGGTGGTCAGAGACTTTTTTTATTCCACTTTCTTTTCTATCTTGGTTTCCTTTTTGTTTTTCTCTTCTTTTATTCTTATTCTATTTCTACGCTGCTTTTTCGGTCCGCACGATTGTTCTTATTTTTTAGTTCTATATTCTGTATCCTGTTATTTTCCTTTTATAAGTGGTAACTTACTTTATGTAGTTACTGTTCTTATGTTATTTTCCTATTTTGTTTTGTTTAGTTTTTTACAATATTTTACTATTTCCCTGCAGTATTTTTCAAATTTTTCTGTTTTGTATCTGTTTTTCATTATTTCCTGTATGTTTTCTTTATTTAATTGGGTTTCTATTTCCTGTTCTATGTATCACTATGTATTCTATGTATCACTTACTTAGCTGTTGTACAGTATGTTGTCGTTGTTGAATATCTTAAATTAAGCATATTTATATTTTCGAAGCGAAAACTTCTTTATCAGCTTTGAGCAATTTTGGTAGAAGAAAAACTTACGGGTTCGCATCACCGATGATCTCGACATGCTCGTGACGTATTGCGCTTGCGTCAGACTAGCGACGTGCAGTATAGCGGCCTGTGTACATGTAATATTGATATTTCGTATTGAACTTGTGTAGCCTATCATATCTTTCTTTAATTAATAAACTATATAAAATTGTTGATAATTATTACTCGAATTGCCAACAAATGTGAAAACCAGACCAATGTCAATAATTTCAATTTACAAATTAAGAAATTTAAATAATTCAGACTATAATTAAAATGATTTAGAAATTAAAACAGGAACACATTATCCAATTGTTTTGAATTCCAAATCAAATCAAAAAAGCTTTATTCAGTTTAGGCCCTAATAAGGCGCCTATGAACGTCAAAACTACCACCGGTTCGGACAACAACCCAGCCATCGAGAATAACCGGGAAGAAACTCGATCGGGTACGTCTTTTTAACATACATTTACGTATTTACACATTTACATATATATATATATATATATTTGGAATACATTATACGTTACATTATCGTTTTTAGTGGATGCACAGAGAGGAGCCAATTCCAGGTATGACCATCGTTCACTGTATAATAGCCTTTCGACACTAAAACCCACTTGACATTGCGCTTAACTTTACAGTCCGGCAAATCGGTAATATGTTTTGGGACTTTATTGTAAAACCTAACACTATTACCTAAGAAACTATTACTTGTTTTACTAAGTCTGAAACATGGGACAACAAAATGCAGGTTTTCAAAGTTTTTACGGACATACATTAAATCGTCAAGAATGTATTGAGAGAGTGGGGTTAGGATACCGAATTCCATTTCACCACTCACTCCCGCCGGCAGTCCTTATGACCGCCTCGACTTTTTTTTTAATTATGTTATAACCGTTATATGTTCCCTCAATGAAATCTTTTTCATTCTTCTAAAAACCTATTCTGTAAAAGAAAACTAGCATCCAATTTTAGTGACGATTAATCAAACTATGTTCGAGTTTATTGGACTCGGATATACCAAAATCCATTATTGTATAAACAGACTAGCTGTGCTCGCGACTTCATCGACGTGGAAGCTTATGTAAAAAACAGTGATTAATAAAGTCATCTGAATGTCCATTTACTTGTCTACTTTTCTCTCGTACTTACGCCGCGTCGCCATTAAAACTACAATAACTTTTGATAGAATAGACCGATTTTAATTAAACAAACACTCTCGAAACAAATACTCCCGAGGATATGCTTTAAAATTTTCTTATTGAGGGTTTATTGTGAACCCAGTACTTTAGCAGTGATGCGTGTACATAAAAACACACAGACAGACATTTCTAAAAATGATTGAAACATATTCTCTATTACTTATAGACTATAGACTATAGACTTATAGACATGCAACATTTTTTCTCTCGAAAATCGAAAAAGTACAGACACGTTATATTTACATTCTTATTATATGTATAGAAGATAGATAGATAACTTAAAACTATAAATTCAGGTATTAATTCTATCTATTTCTATCTATTCTAAACACAATCTATGCGGTACTTATTGCGTGCGACGGTGTTTACATTATTACATTTACATTTTAGTGTTTACATTGTTTACACATACCGACATTAACATACATCACAAAAACGTGGTTGGTTAATTTTTGTTATAATAATTTACCCATTAAATATGTTCAGTACACCGTGTGCATATCATTTATATAACACAAAATGTTGAATATAAATTATATCGTTCTATTCTTTCTGGGCGCATGCCGTTTACGTAAAAACGGGGGGGATAGATATAATCAAGGGTAAGTAGGATGGTGCTTCTCCATACTTATGCAAATTGAAGAAATAATTTCGGGGATATCTTGTCGATATATTTTCTTTGGGCTCTTGTCTGTGCGCCTGTTTAGTCAGGGGTTCCGGGAATACTTGATTTACATTAAACGTATTTTTTTATTGAATGTAAAGTGTTTTTATATATTATACTGTTTGTTGGATAATTTTGCAATAATTCTATATATTTTTCTATATTGCTACGTTATTGTGGTCGCCTTCGTTTTTGGTTTGTACTGTGCTTATCGACAAGCTTATTGCAGTCACATACAGCTACAATAACAAAATAGGAGCTTGTTGGAGTCGTCCGGTGAAGCTGTTAAGACCCCGCCAGGTCAATAGCGTAGTCAGTTCGAAAAAAAAGAGCTTTTTGAATAAAATAAACATTTTGATTTTTCAATGCTTCAAATTCAAATCGTGAAATTATATAGGTTGTCAGTCTTCGGTTGAGATATAATTCGTATGTAAAAAATTCATTAAAACTAATAGTCATGTTTTTGTTACATTTAGATATGCAGTCATTTTTATTGATTTTATTATGTGTGTGGGTTTTTTGAAGATGGTCAGAGTCATTTATAATAGAATAGCTTTTGCTCGCTATATTTGACCTATGCCTCGGAAAAAGTACCTTTTTCTTGATAAAAGGTATACTATGTTATTTTCTGCATTCTTGGCAACATTTATGCGAAATTTCATGATAATTGATTCAGTGGTTATTACATGAAATCGTAACTAACAAATTGTCATCGACATCTTCTATACATATAATAAGAATGTAAATCTAACATGTCTGTACTTTTTAGATTCTTGTAAAAAAAATTGTCGCAGGTGTCTAGGAATAAGTAATAACATTTCAATCATTTGTACAAATGTCTGTCTGTTTGAACACGCATCACCACTACAGTACTGCGTTCATGATAAAAACCCAAGTAAATCATAAAGCATAACTTCGAGTAACGTTTAGTCTGTTTCATTAAAGTCGGTTTGGTCTATCAAAAGTTGTTGCAATTTTAATGACGACGCGATTTAAATACGAGAGAAAAGTAGATGGTAATTAGACTTAATACATTTAGATGACTTTATTAGTAACTGTTTTGTACATCAGGTTCCACGCGGACAGAGTCGCGAGCACAGCTAGCTTATAATATTAGTAAGAACTGTAATAATAGTAACGATATTTATTTATCATAAAATTTCTAACGTATTTAAATGTCATTCTTCAAACTTTGGACTCGTTTCGGAACGGTTAAAATGTGTACAATATTTATTTACTATCAAGTAAAATAAGTCTTATACTTGTTTGCACATAGAACTTATAGATTTTAGGTAGGTGTAGGTGTAGGTTGAGGCTGTAGGTGGTAGAGCCACGCTGAAGCTATTACTGGTTTCAGCATGGATTGGTCGGCTCGCCCGGGGTAGTACCACCCTCTCATAGAAAACCGATGTGAAGTAACAGTGCTTGCATTGTTGCGTTTCGTTAGGTCAGTGAGAACGCCGGAGGCCCACCTCCCTCCTTTTCCCTCAAACACAGGCTGGTAACGCACTTTCGACTCCCCTGGTGTTGTTAGTAACTATGGACGGTGGTGATCACTTAACATCAGGTGACCCACCTGTTCGTTTGTCAGCTATGATATAAAAGAAAAAAAAATAATACGATTTGGGGAAAACGAAAATTCGTGTCACCTGATAGTAAGTGATCACTACCGCCCGTGAACACCTGCGACACGAGAGGAATCACTGACAAGTTATTGACCCCTGAGAAACGCGTAGGCTCGCTTCCTGAAGGCTTGTTAGTTATATCGGTCCGGAAACACCACCGTTGGGATGTCATTCCAAAGAAGTGACGTACGATCTCATGATTTATCACTGCGTAATAAACTTTAAGTATAGTAGATTAAATTAGAATTTTAAAGGGTATTCCAAATGAAGTTGATAACCACGAAATAGTTCCCACAGAGTACTTTTATATGACAGCTCTAAAGCAAATCAAATATTAACAGGAGGAATTTACGAGCAGTTAACCTAGCCTTAAATTTAATGTCAGGATCACTAGAACGGAATTGAAGGGCGATGCTTTAGTTTAAGCCGGTTTTAGAGTCGTAAAGATTGGGTAACTCATTTTAAGGACACATCACTATAATTATCCAGTTAGTCCGGATTATCTAACCTTGCTTCCTCTTTCCGATACAATTATGTCTCAAGGTAATAAATGAAGAGTGTCCTTTGTAGATTGTATATGTTAATCACCTCATAAAAGTTACAATTTAGAACTATTGAAGTGAAATTCTTATCAGTAACCTTTTGAGTGTGCTTGTAAACACTGTGTCGGGTAGAGTGTTGGAAACAAAGGTTCTTGTCCGATCACTGAATTTAAGAAATGTCGGGAGTAGTCAGTACTTGGATGGGTGACCGCCTGGGAATACCGCGAGACGTAGGTTTTGTTTGATTTTTTAAAATTAAAATGTTGTTTTCCTATCGTGGGTCTTTGCGACACTCCCTGTTTTGTATTGTAGTTCGTATATACATATAAATAAAAATGAAGTGTCTGTTTATTGTCCAGGTTAATCTCCAAAACCGCTGAACTAACTTTGATGAAACTTTTACTAGTACATAAAGAACTTCTTAAAATCTTATCTACGTTACAAATCATTACACTTTTTCACAGTGACTCATCAGTAACGATAAAACTTAATAAAGTGACTTAATTACAATTACATACATAAAATACAGACCACGATTAATCCAGATAAAACACATAGTTCCTATGAACAAAAGATATTTCTTGAAAATGTACTTACGAGCACTAGTTACAGTACCGAGTTTTTGATTTGGCACGTTGGGGAGAAGACTGAGATTTTCGATTACGTTAGGTTTCGTATATCGTTATCTTTGTCTATCGCAGTTATTGACGTGTGCGACAGGGAGAACACTCTACAAAATCGAAGCAAGCCGATCTTAGCCGGAAGTCTCATCATTCTCCGCGACGTGCGAAATCAAATGCTGAGTACTGTGTTTTAGTGAACATATCATTTATATGGCGTTCTATTTTTGGATAGGCGGTTAATTCTCTCTTGTTATTGCTCATCTCAAAATAAGCTCATCGAGATATTGTATCGAACATCAGTATGGAGAGTAAAGCTTAAGATTTATTAAAATGTGTACATGAAATATGTGTAATGGTAAAGTAAATTTGAGAAAAAAAAGTAACGTAAACAAGTTGAAGAAATATATTCAAATTTATTTTATGATGATACATTTGTTTATACGAAAAACAAAACATGAGTATAGAATGAATGCGAAACATATTTGTGTTTGTACATAAGTTCTTCAAAATATTCAAATAAACGATAAGAGTTATGGACCGAATCTTAATAAACAAAAAAATATGTTATTTAAACAAATTCCCGCTACCATGAAATATCCTTCGACTGAATTCAAATTAACTTTCACGGTACGCAGGTGCTTTTATATTACAACTACCGGGCCCGGGAGGCGTTGTCCCACCCTGATAATAAAAAAAATCTTGACATATTATATAACTAACCCTTCCTCAGGAATCACTTTATATATTGTTGGAAATCGTATGAGAATATATTCAGTAGTTTTTGAGTTAATCGCGAACAAACAGACAGAGAGACGCGGCAGACGACTTTGTTTTATACTATGTAATGATTATTATAATAGGTTTAATTACGTTTATATTATAATAACTTCCTGGATATTCTCCTAAATACACAATAACGGTGGCCTTTAAACTTTACCTAAGCAAATTTACTATGGAGTCTTACGGAAACTAAAGTTAATAAAGATTAAGGAAGCGATGAGAACAAATTCCGTTGGCATAATTAACAAATGAAGCTACCAGATATTATTTGCGTAAAGACAAATTCAAGTTACAAATAATAATTCTGAAAAGAGACAGTCGATAATGTAAACATTATAAAAACAATAAATGAGTTTATTCTGAATATAAATTTTATTCAAAGAATACCTCCTCCAGAAAACCACTTCATGTACATAAGACTTTGCCTCAAATAAAAAAAAAAATTGCTGTAACGAAAAAACTCAAATATTAATGTTAACATATCTTTATTTCTTTATGTAAAAGACAATGTAAATATAAAATAATAAAATAAATGTATAAAATTCAAATAGCGGCGAATACAATATGAATATATAAAAAGTCATATTCGAGTTTAGTAATTAGAACTTAAATAACTTTTTTAAATTAAGACAAAGTGTTGTGTTTATCAAGTGAATAAATGATTACTTTACACTGTTCAGTTCGTGGTTTTCTGAAGGAGGTGGGTGGATCTCTTTTCTTTGAAAAAAAAATCTGAAATAAACGGTATTTAAATAAATCAGTATTTTTTAATTTTTGTTGATTTTTTATTTTTTCATTTTTGTAGGTTCATTTTCGTAAACGCAACAATGCAAGCACTATTACTTCACGACGGTTTTCTATGACCCAGCCGACCCATTCATGCTGAAACCAGTAATACCTTCAGCGTGACTCTACCACCTACAAAATCCTAGATATACAAACATATGTACACACAGGTTGAATACAGAACCTCCTATCTTTGAAATCTGTTAAAATATCAATTTTCGTGTAAACTACGTAACAGGTTTAAGTCCGGTTTTCACTATCGGTTAGAGAATTTCTCCAGGAAGGTTCATATGTTTATTATATATATGCTATATTTATATAAAGTAGAGAAAAAAACGAAGACGTAATGTGATCGTTAGATGGAGTTTTCGGACGCTTACATTGATTACTAATACTATATTCTTCTATAGAATTATACATCTTAAAAATGCCTACATAAGTATCCGCAGTAATATATGACTACCTCCTAGTGTTAAATCACAGTAATTATTTGTATATCTTAAACTAGCTGTACCCGCAGCTCCGCACGCGTTTTTTTAAATCGTATTAAACAATTACAAAATTGTGAGACTATGTACAATTATAGAAATGCTCTTTAAAGACAATTGTAAGTACGACGCGCACACCACTAAAAGTAACATGTAACGTGTACATTAGATATATAAACACTAACAGTGTGCCAAATGAGGTTTGTCATCAGCAATATATTTGGAACCTTAACCCACCATATAACTACCTCAGTGCTCACTTACACTGTATAAGGAACTCATGAAACAATAACTTAAAATATTATTATAAAGATTTACATTTACATTACATTTAATATACATTGCCATTATTATAATTAAGATTTTGTGATTATACAAAAAATAAGCGCTTGTCTGTTCCGCAAGAAATTGTATTATGGAACTCTTTACGTAATACGTTTATAATACCCTTTATATCATTAAAGTTATTAATAATTATAATGTCGAATTGTAAACAATAAGCTGATAATTATTTCTCTTATTAAAAATAAAGAATGAATTGAAATCTTGCTAAATTTCATACAGACAAAGTCGCGAGTAATAGCTAGTCTAAAATAGAATAACCTCAATTACTTTTTATTAGGTTCGCTATCTACCAGTGAAAGTTCCGTGAAAATCGGTCTAACCGTTTCGGTGACAACACAGCGGGCGAAGCCACGGTTAACAGATAGTATAAACTAAAATTGCTTGAATTACTTTTTATAAGGTCAACCATCTGCTAGTGAAAATTTCGTGAAGATCGGTAGAACCATTTTGGAGATAGTACTGCGGGCGAAGACATAGTTAATAGCTAGTATAAATTAAAATTACCTAAACAATTTTTTGTAAGATCCGCTATCTGCCATTGAAAGTCTCGTGAAGATCGGTCTAACCGTTTTGGAGATAGCGTTGCGGGTGAAGCCACGGTTAACAGCTAGTATAAATTAAAATTGCTTAAATTACTTTTAAGTCAGCTATTTGCCAGTAAAAGTTTTGTGAAGATCAATCCAACCGTTTTGGAGATAACGTTACGGACGAAGCTACGGTTAACAGCTAGTATAAATTAAAATTGCTTAAATTACTTTTATAAGGTCAGCTATCTGCTAGTAAATGTCTCGTGGAAATCGGTGAAGCCACGGTTAACAGCTAGTATAAATTAATATTGCTTAAATTACTTTTTATAAGGTCAGCTATCTGCCAGTAAATGTCTCGTGGAAATCGGTTCAACCGTTTTGGAGATAGCACTGCAGACGAAGCCACGGTTAACAGCTAGCATAAACTAACATTGCTGGAATTACTTTTTATAAGGTCAGCTATCTGCCAGTGAAAATCCCGTGGAAATCGGTCCAATCGTTTTGAAGATAGCATTGCGGACAAAGCCGCGGTTACCAGCTAGTCTAAATTAGAGTAGCCTAAGTAACTCGCTGTAATTTTAACTACCTCCCAGTGAAATTCTCGTGGAAATCGATCCAGCCGTTTCGGAGATTACCCGGAACAAACAGACAGACAAAAATTTTAAAAATTGCATTTTTGTTATCAGAAGCGTGTATACTTTCATACCCAATCAGTAAAAAAATGTTATTTTGATATTACATACAGACACTTCATTTTTATTATATGTATAGATATAGAATAGATATTATCATATAAAATTTGGTTATTTGCGAAGTTGTTTTCGTCAATTCGTCAAAAATATTAGTTAGGTACGTAATACATGTTGGGTGCTATTACAAAAAAGTTAAATACGTATTGAATACTTGCTTTAAGAAAGTTTGGATACGTACGTATTAAATGCACCACGCTCGCCAAACGTTCGACATCTTGCTCTTCTATCTCTGTTTGGTTAGGTTAGAGTAGATTTGCGAAAAAGGATAACACGATCTTGCCGCGGCAGCCGTCGGCAAGCTCGGTGCATTTAATACGTAAGCATCCAAACTTTTTTAAAACGAGTATTCAATACGTATTTAACTTTTTTTGTAATAACGCGGATAATGTATATCAAAATTGTATTAACAAATAGTGTCAGTGATTTTTTAAGATAACACAGACAGAAACAACGTGCAAGAAAAAATATGTGAAAATCGTTCTATTTTCACATCTATCTACTAAATGCAGAAGTAATTATATAACCTTATATTCGTTACTCTTTCTATCACAATACAAGCTGTAGTCCGCAGGTTTATTTGCCTTTAATTTTTCCGCCATGACCTCTCTTATATCCTATACCGCGCCACATGGCCCGCCCACATTACTACTTTCTTTTCATTTAGCGTATTTTCTGACCAGTAATTTATATGGTAATTGCCCTCTTCTTAAATGTTATGGTATTATGTTTCATAGTCTATAACCGTCCTCGAGTAAAACAATTTTAGAATTTAACTATACTGAATATATATTAGCCTCAGCTGTCATTTGAATTAGAAGTCTACCTTCAGCTGACATTCATAGGATATAATATTTTAATAAAAGCTGCTTGTGAATAATATTAAACCCTATTTAAAGGCAATAAGGTGGTATCTCAAATGACACAATGCCTAAGTAACTAAACAATCGATTGCGTCGATGCCATCTATTGAATATTGAAAGCACAGTTTTCATTGTTTCAGTGTCGAATGTCTTTCATCAATGCAAAGTGAATAGAACAGTTCTGGAACTATGAAAGCTGATAATGTCGATTGCGGCAATTTCTTCTATTTAATAATACCTACTTAGATGTCTTTATATTTTTTTAATTAACGGGATCGTATATATATAAATATGTGGTACATATATAAATAATTTTGTAGGTGGTAGAGCCACGCTGAAGCTATTACTGGTTTCAACATGAATGGGTCGACTCGCCCGGGGTAGTACCCACGTGAAGTAACAGTGCTTGCATTGTTACGTTTCGTTCGATCAGTGAGAGCGCCGGAGGCCCACCTCCCCACCTTCTCCTCTCTATACCCCCCCGCCCCCGCTTCCCCTCAAACACAGGATGGCAACGCATTTGCGATTCCCCTGGTGTTTCTAGTGTCTATGGACGGCGGTGATCACTTAACATATCAGGTGACCCGCCTGTTCGTTTGCCTCCTATGATATAAAAAAAAATACGCATTCAAATAATTGAATATATATTCAATTATATCATATTATATATAAAAATTGATAAGTCTGTATAAACCTTAATTTGGATGCATTTGTAAATTTCACTTCCATCGTTATACAAAAAAAAAATTTTTGTATTCAAATTAAATTCATTTTTACCAACGTAACGGGTTCAGTGATTATTTGAATTCCATAGAAGCAGATATTCATATAGGTTCAAATAATTTATCAAATATTCAACGATATTTCAAAATAGTTTAGTAGTAAATATCTCGTCTAAATGTACGCCTCTTGAATAGTAACAATTCAGATGTACAATAGTTAGTGGTTAACTAAATTCTAAATCTGAACATTGAGTTGTAAATTTAAACGGTTTAAATCGAGCCGGTTATTTCTGGGAAGATTGAGCTTCGATAAATCTTTCGTCTCAAACTAGGACATCTTACATTGTACACGTATCTTGGCAATGTTACGTCGACGTTAAACCGCAAATTTATCGAAGTCATATACTGTTTTAATATCTGCTATAGCATCGTAAAGTTTGCCTTATGTTATTATATACTTATTTTACTACTAAATCATATTTTCGGTTAACATTTCTAATTCTCTGTGTGGTATGGTTATGTAAAGAAAAAGCTGACAGACTACGTAGGGAATTTAGCACTGCATCTGTCTTTTCATGGCCTGGTCTGGTTATTAGCAATAGGGCCGCCTGTTGTACTAATCACATAATCTGAAATGTATTATAGTATATCTTATATATTAATACGTGAAGCCAAAACTTTGTACCCCTTTTTAAGCGAATTGCTCGAACGGATGAACGTGAAATTTGGCATAGTTAAAGTTTATATGGAGGAGAAGTGCAGAAAGCTATTTTTTTATATAAAATGAATTAGAACTACATTAAATTAATTAAAATATGCATTACTCACACTACTGCTTGAATTTTACACAACATATACACACATGTAAATGAAAGATTTATTGACATCCGTCATTTTAGTTTTACGTTCCAATTATCTTTTCAATATTTTTAACATGACTGATGGTGCATGCTTTACGTGACCTTTAAAATCAACTGGTCAAACTGTAGGTTAATTTTATAATAATATAACATGTAAATTCATAATATACATTAATAATTAATTGATAAATAATTTATCTTTAGTAAATTTATGGAACCACTGAAATAATCATTATTCTCTTTGGTCTTATTGAATGTCAAAATTTTTAGGTGACAGGACTGCTTTCACTTCATGTTGTCATAAGAGATAGCAATATTATCAAGATGACAGTTGATAAAGTGGAGAAGTAAATATATTATGACAATCCTAAGTGTGGGATAAGGGCTAGAAGAAGGATGTTCGTATGCAATCGAGCTGATAATTGTTATTTGCGGCATAAAGTCGTTGAGATATTCTGATATCTAACCTATTTAAGTTTTATTTCACCATGAGAGAACAAATAATCGAAAAACCTCTTATATATAAAATTCTTGACTTCAATTATATAGTGAAGCGAGAACAAAAGTTTCGAACAAAATATTTACAAATACTTGGAAACGTAACTATATTTTCGTTGCACAGATGTTCCACATTTCTCAGGACTTACCGAGAAATCGAATAAAGTTTAAATTTCGGAACGTAATTTTATTTCGCTATTTCCCTGTGCAGTTTTATAAAAGCGAGCTGACGTTGGTATAACGCAACAAAAGCCTTGGGAGAAAATATCCGAATGATTTTGATATCTTTCTGAAGGTTTTGCATCTTTTACGTTGACCGCAAAGCCTCAGCGCAGCCAATACAAATGGATAGAAAGGATTGACCGTTTTTGTATGGACATTTGGAGCTTTGTGTCCTTTCAAACGACATCCAGAAGGAATCCCTAGTCGATATCCGATTGTGTCGGAATGCATTGAAATCCATTTCTAAATGAACTGCAAATGCCAACTTCGTAATAAAATGTTTCTAAGAAGATATTTTAAATAATAAAAAAATATATGTGAAATTAGTGTTGCCTTAAATCTCTTTTAGTCCATTGTATTCTAAAATATAGTCTCAATCTTTTTTAATAATAAAAGCGGACGCTGTAAATATTTGAGGTATAATATAATTAGGATATATAATTGGAATAATTTTATACTACATTAAAAAAAAAAAACGGGTTTTATTACTGGGATTATGTTCACAAGAAGTTTCTGTCTAACTATTGTTAAATTTATATCCAGATTCTACAGTGAAAGTCAAATTAGTTAATGCCCTAACTACGCCTATTTGATGTCAAAAGATATTAGTATTCTTCCTCCACATTCTCATATACATTGATAAAGGTATCTTGGTAACCCTTCGTTTACTTGTTCTTATGGTCTAATATTATTTAATTATAGGATTTCATTATGTTATAATTATAGTTTATAACCAAGTATATTAGTCAAGTTTAATCAACTTGCAATTGTATCGATATTAGGTAAAACAAGTCACGTGCATACAACTACTACTAACTTCATAACTAACTTATTTAATTTGCGGTGAACTCTTGACTCTGAAGCAACAGAATGCAGTACGCGTTTAGACTTTGTAAAATTATGTTTAATAATGTAGAGTCTGCAGTTACTCACTGTCTTCAAAGCTTAATAATAGTGTTGGGTTTATAAAATTATGTTGTTTATAATTCGATTCTTGGTGAAATTTTAATAAAAAAGTTATAATAGTAATTAGTATGAGTATTGGGTATGGGTCTCTATGTATAGTGTGATGGTTAAACAAATCAATTGTTATTCATATGCACTTGTATTTTTTTGAATTTGGAAATAAGTTTTAAGACATATTTTTGTACTCTTTCTGAATTATAGAATCAAAATGTACATGACTAGCCGACCCGTGCCCACTTCGTTGGGCGGTAATAGGCATTATCAAGCTACAACTTTTCTCTAGAACTCAATCATATATATCTCATAATTAAGGTAGCGTTCGTAAGAAACGTTTTCGTTCGACCATTTTTCTCCGACTCCCCAGATATTACCCCCTACAACCTCACAAACTTTACCTCTTTATAATATTAGTGTAGATTATAGATAATATAATTAGATAATAGCTTCTGCCCGCGACTTCGTACGCGTGGAATAGTTATTTTGGGCTAAGACGAAGCGGAAGCTCTCAAAAGGAAAAAAAGCCCCGATTTTAAAATATTTTTCTTTGTTGCTCCGCTCCTATTGCCCTTAGCGTGATAATATATAGCTTATGACACTCACAAATAACGTGGCTTTCTATTGGTAAAAGAATTTTCAAAATCGGTTGAGTAGTTCCTGAGATTACCCCCTACAACTTCACAAACTCACAAACTTTACTTTTTTATAATATTAGTATACAGAGTATAGCCCATGCCCGCGACTTCGTCCACGTAGTAATAGTTACTACTCTGGGCTAACGCTGACACAGAGCAGAAGCTCTCAAAAAGAAAAAACATCTCGATTTTGAAACATTTTTAATCTGTGCTCCGCTCCTATTGGCCTTAGCGTGATGATATATAGCTTATAACTATTCTCGATGAATGAGCTATATAACACTGAAAGAATTATTCAAATCGGACCAGTAGTTCCTGAGATTACCCCTTACAACGCCACAACGTCACAACGTCACAAACTCACAAACCCACAAACTCACAAACTTTACCTCTTTATAATATTAGTATAGATTATTATGTGAGTAGGATTCGTTTTAAACCGGTTCATGAAATATAATCAATAGAGTGTCATACCCAGTAGGATCCAGTACATAAAACACAGTACGGGAACCCTACTAATTGCCACTTTTAAATCCACAAGCGTATCGCGAATTCAGTGACAATCTCTTATTTGTAACTGGAGCACGTGATTCGGGTGCGAGTGAAAAATACTAGTTGCGAAGTTATCGCATCGTTTCGCTTCGCAAATCATTAAAGTGGAAAACTCAACGACGCGACGTGTCGAAAGTTAGATAACGAATAAATTTATAGTTCCTTTTGTAAGGGAATTATAATGGTACCTTAAATTTTCGAAGCGAATAAACTTTTTGCGAATTCAAACTGTAATCATTTGGGGATTATATTTTTTTCTATCATCTTTTGTGTTTGTTTTATTCTCTTAAAGCATGTTAGGTACCAAGTGGCATGGTCTTGCATTGACAGACGTCTGGGGATGGCCAAAAATTTCTAGTCGTTTTTTAACACTAGGTTTTAGTATTCGACCACAATATCACCTGAAGTTAAATGATGACGTGGTCATACACTAAATCTAAACAAAGAATGGCAGCTACCGGAACACAATTGTATTTCACAACGATCAACTTGAATGTGGTAGCTAGCCATTTGGGCTTCTTGAAGGTCGAGGCGCATTCGTATTCGGCGAGCCCATTACCATTTAGTCAGAGGGTGTCTTTACTTTCGACCACTCACGCCACAAAACGGAGGTGCCTGATCAGAGGCATATACCTGCCTACTAGAGGGGATGTAATGCAGAGGCAGTACTCCCTTTCCGACCAAACCGGTTTTAGTCTGTAGGAGTCGGACATAACCCACCCTTAGCTGCCCGGCGGTGTGGGTATACAATAGATTTCCACGTGTAAAAAAGGTAGTCAGTTGGGCTTAGAAAAAACCATACCATCATGTTATGGTTTTGAGCTGATGTGTAAAAGATCAAAATGAACCCGCCATAAAGGCAATATAATAATTAAAAAAAAAAACACCCAATACTTGCTCACAGATACGATTTATGACTTACACAATAAATAAAACGATAGCAAAAAAGGTGATGTGTTCTTGAAAGCTTCGGACGATTCTTGTCAACTTGTCAACACTCTATCCACTGAGCCATCAATGCTTCAAAGCAATGGTGCTGTTTATTTGTTACTAGCTTAAGGTTTTGTAATGTAAACGGTAATCTTGGTTTAATCGATCTCTCAGATTTTTCTTCTATGTTCTTTCTGTTTCCCTTAAAACATGCACGCAAAATTTCACGAACCCCATAAACAAAGAGATACGAGGAAAACGAATATTTTAAATAGGCAACTCTAAAGCAATTACAAAATTGCTACTTTAATACTCTCGGGGTAGTACTACCCTCTTACAGAAAACCGACGTGAAGCAATAGTTCTTGCATTGCTGCGTTTCGTTTGGTCGTTGAGAGCGCCGGAGGCAATTTAAAAGGCCGGCAACGCACTGCGACTCTCCTGGTGTTGCTAGTGTCTATGGACAGCGGTGATCACTTACTATCAGATGACCCGACAGTTCTTTTGCCCCCTATAATATATAAAAAAATAATTAAATACGCCAATTAAGAAGGTGGAAAAACCTCAATACACCACTTTTAATCACGTTAATTAACCGTCTGCGCTTATGAAGTACTCTTCTCACTGACAAAGTGCTCATATTGACATGTTTGATATTAATTTCATACTGTAAAATATATATAAAACTTTAGTGTAAGTCTATACGTACGTAGTTTTTTCTTCAATGCCTATGGGGTCTCTTGGATGATGCTTTCATCTTATTTTTTTTATTGTAGCACGACAAAGTGACTTCAATATGCATTAACCACAGTACAATATAAAAATAACGGCGTTCACCGAGAGACATACCCGAAGCCCAATAGGAGCGGAGCACTAATGAAGAATGTTTAAAACCAGGGTTAACGTAAGTATTATTTTAAAATATTTACATCCTCTACGTAAACGAAGTCGCGTGTTAAAGTTAGCGTTAGTCCATAGTAACTATTCCACGCGCACGATGTCGCGGGCAGCAGCTAGTGTTAAATATAAAAAGGAATAAAATATTTACTGCCCATTTCCACTTTTTCGGTTAATTTTATGAATGCGTCCGATTGTTGGGAGCAACATTGTTTCCCAATCGTGTTAATTTTTGTCGAATGATAACTTCCGTTTCATTGTTAACAACTTTCAGCTGTTATTCACAATTTAATTTATTTCAAAGTAGATAAATTACCTTTTATCTCAACATGAAATAACCATTAGGGATTCTCACTAGACTAATTAATTTAGATTAGCGAAAAGTTTTCTAAATTCCCAGTAAGTCAAGATTTCAAATACACGAAATATTTATTTTGTGAATGTTTAAAGAGAAGATTAAAAGTTAAAAAATAACTATACTCGAAGGTTCCACGATTGTATAAGAAGATATTTCTATTAAAAAATTAAAATAATACTTTTTCTAAGGTAATGTAATTAAATGAATAAATTAACCTTGTCAAATTGTTAAATCAATTACACTACGAGAATAGTGTTCTGATTTGTGCACTATGCACTCGAAAAAAATTGACTACATTAGTAAAGAAAGATAACAAATGTATTTACTTGAGTAAGTACACGGACGATACAGTTACCCGAGGAGCTGTAGTACTTTTCACTTATGATCTTCTGTTCTCAGATTACTACTTTATCAATAAAACTAGATTGACTAATTTAGTTAAAGACGCAGGCTATACACTTTTAGACATTTTCCGGTTTTTTTTTTTTTTTTTTTTCCTTCTTTTTCGTTTTTTTCCGTTGTGTTCTTTCCCCCCCCCCCCCCCTCCCCCCCCCCCCCCCCCCCCCCCCCCCCCTGTATTTTAGTTAGATATACCCTTTTCTTTACGCGGTAGTATTACACCGCACAGTGAGTGTTTTCTTAATGGTTGCAGCGAATAGACGACGAGGTAATTGAATACTAGGATGACCAATGTCTGTAGTCCACAAGGACAGCGTCTCGGTCTGACCAATAAAGTTCTTGTATAGAGAAACAAATGATACCTCTCGATTAAGAAAGTCGACCTCTTGTAACAGGACGAGGTAAGGGCAAAGAAGACAACAAAAGGGCTTTAGTTTTACAATGTCAATGTTATCTTTTACAATAACGCGCTGTTTTTAATTAACTTTTCAAACAGCTAGAGGTATAATTCTGTTTGAAATATATCTTAAGAGTATTTTCTTGAAATACATTATGAATTAAAATGTGACTAATATTTTTTTACATATAATAAACCGACTTTAAAAAATCTACTCTACAAAATGCATCGTAATGGCTTCAGATTCGTGACTGATCATGAAGGATATTTAATACGTATGTACTCGGTATCATAGCTAGTATTTAGGTATACCTATTATTAACTTCCTAAGGTATCTATATTTAATTATTTTTTGGTTTTATTTTTGGTAACTTGGTTTATAGGCGGTAGCGCCACGCTGAAGCTATTACTGGTTTCAGCATGGATAGATCAGCTCGGCCGGGGTACTACCATCCTCTCATAGAAAACCGACGTGAAGTAACAGTGCTTGCATTGTTGCGTTTCGTTCGGTCAATGAGAGCGCCGGAGGCCTATCTCCCCTTCCCCCCAAACACAGGATGGCTACGCACTTGCGACTCCCCTGGTGTTGTTAATGTCTATGGACGGTGGTGATAATGTAACATCAGGACATAAAAAAAACCAATCTTCCTGATTATTACTTCCATTGTCGAGTAGGTAATATTATTATGTTTCTTGTAATAATTTCAATGTTCTAACAAGATGGTGGCCCCCATTTTAGAATTCTTCATGGAGTTTTTATAGCATCTCAGAATTGATGCTCCGTGGTATATTACGTGAAACACCAATATTACAAAATATGGAATGAAATAACACAAGATTATGAATGAAATATAAAATACACTTAAAAACTTGTTTTTAACTTTTATTATGAATTATATAGATATTTACAAGACCTTATTGAGTAAAAATACATAAGTAATAAAGGCTTGGTTATTTATGACGTATAAATAATAAGATAAATTATACTTAGATTATAAAACCTATTAGAAACCTCAGATGGTAAACTTGGAAAAGAACCTGATACGTTTCAATTACCAACAGGACTGAATGTCATTTGCAGTTAATCATAATAATGTGTCTACTTGCATGCGGAATTTTTTAAAATATGAGCAATAATGTTTGAGAAATGGACTTCATTTTCCTATAGAACATTCTCATATTTTCCCTTACATATTATAAAAGGTAACGTTTCTTTGTTTGTTTATATCCTTATTACTCGAAAACCACTAACCGATTTCCTTCATTATTTATGTAATATATGTTGTCCTTGCTTACATTTTTATATTAGGTAGTACAGTCCTCGTCAAACTTTTTGACCGCTCAGAACATACATCCAATATATCTTACGTATATATGAGTACGTATTATATTATACGTATAACATTGAGGTAACTTAAGCATAAATAAATGACAATTTTAAATTCCTATAATGATATTTTAACCTTGTTTTGTATTCAACTCTTGACTATATTACGCGCAACCCTGGACATAAAGCTATATTCAGAGCAGCCTATAAAATTGACGAAGACTGTATATAGAGTTAGTTATGCCGTTAAAAGTAAATTCTAACATTCTGTATTCAATACAATCTCTTGGTGAAGTATAAGTATCAACCCATATAATACAGTCGATGATTGGTTTGAATAGAAATTACTAAAAAATGGCGGCATCATAAGTGTAATCTTTACATTAAATCCATAATAATCGCTAAATCAAACTGAAATTTAAATACAACGTATTTTCATAGTAAAATAAATAAATAACATACAAACTTTTATTTACGAAATAACACTAACATTCGACTTTTTATTTGGCACTTTGGGAAGAAGAAAGACAGAAATAGTCGGCTAAGTTCAGTTTTGCATCGCGATGTCTTTGTCTATCGCAATAATTGCACTGTGTGATAGAGACAACGTTTTATAAAGTCGAAGCAAGCCGATCTTAACTGAACGTCTCACTCTTCTTCCCGACGTGCCCAATCAAATGCTTGGAGGTATTCGTAAGTGATCTGTAGGTGAATTCTCATGGTCATCCGTCCAACATTGTTGAAGTTTACAAATCTCATTTACATTGACATCCGGTCTAGAGGCTTTAGAACTTTGCAGAGACATCGAGTCATCGGGTCTCTATGCGTGCTCTACTGCATATACAATGGAGAGAAAACCTGACAAAATAGCCAGGGCTAGGGTTCACTAGAAACATCATTATGCTTACACTAGCGTTGTGGTATGAATTAACCAGCACAGTTTTCCTCAGAGGTATGACGTAGGACTCTTTAAAAAGAGACTGTAACACGCTCTTTATCCTCGGTAACTCAACAGTGATACTCCTGGTGTTGCAGTTGTCCATGGCCATTTACCATCGGGTGAGATATGTGCTTGTTCCCTAAACTTTGGTAAAAAAATATCGTATTATCAACATTCGTTTTTTTATATATAAATTTTAGAATGAATGATACATATTTTGTTGGTAACGTAAAAAAATGTAAGTCTTATAGGCATGTCATGTAAGATATTACGTAAAATGTAATTTTCCAAGTCATTTCCTGACGGTTAACGTCCGTGATTAATTCAGGGTACAAACTGTGAAGGTGAATTGACCGGAACATCCTTCGTTGATTACCCGGTAATTATGCAAAACGACCGGCAACGCGCCCGGATTAACATAAGCATATAATAATGTACGCAAAACATGGGTTACGGAGTGTTTTAGTTGTTTATTTTCTCAATATTCCCTTATTTTTTATATTTCAAATATTTCCCACTTTCATTTTCGAGAGCTTCGGGCACCCATATAAGTGCAGTTAATAATCTTGGAGTATATTTTAGCGAGTATAATTGTTTGAAGATTTTCGGAGGTTTTAGCGTTGGAGCACACTTTTCATCAGACATTAAATGATGATTCTAAGATGGTGAACACGCTAAATCTAGAGGTGGAATTGACTTGCGAGGGCCAGCTGCCGGAACATACTTATTGGTGCTTGGCGACAGATTCTCGATTTGAGGGTGGTAGCTAGCTAGGCTGGCTTAGAAAACGCCTTACCACAATGCTATGGCTTCATCACGATATTTGCCATCCCCGAAAGGTCCAGCTGATTTGCAAAGTTCGAATTTATGTTGTTCGACACCGTGTCCGAACACGCTAAGGACTGAGTCGTCATAAGTTGATGAGCTATTATCGCTGTACGGTTACTTTGGTATACTTGCATTTGTGGATATTTTGGTTGAGTGCTTATTGTGTTCGCCACTAAGCCCAATGTATTCGTCAAGATCGTTCAAGCCAACAACATTAGTAAAAAAATACCAACCTCTAATCAAGTTGGAGGGTAGTCATAAATGTAATTGCAGTAAATATAACCCTTTGCTCTTCGAGATCGTTCAAGCCAACAACATTAGTCAAAAAAGACCAACCTGTAATCAAGTTGGAGAGTAGTCATAAATGTAATTGTAGTAAATACAACCCTTTGCTCCTCGAGATCGTTCATGCCAACAGCATTAGTCAAAAAAGACCAACCTGTAATCAAGTTGGAGAGTAGTCATAAATGTAATTGTAGTAAATACAACCCTTTGCTCCTCGAGATCGTTCAAGCTAACAGCATTAGTCAAAAAAGACCAACCTGTAATCAAGTTGGAGAGTAGTCATTAATGTAATTGTAGCAAAAATAACCCTTTGCTCTTCATTTCTTATATAATCCTGTGTCAATAGTTGAAACCTTAAAATTGAGGTTATGAGACTGAGTATTCATAGTTCGTAGCAGTTTATTGATAGTCTTTTGTCTAATATAGGCCAGATTCTTTTCCTTTTGTTGTTGTTGTTTGTTCGTCTCGTCTGTGTTTTTTTTTATATGTACAGATATATTATTAGGTAATATAATATTAAGGTGATCCACATAACTCTAAGGTCTTCGTTTCTTTTTTAATTATGCGTCAAGAATTGTTACTTTCCAGGTTACATAACATCTTTTAAAGTCATGTAAATTCGAGATTATAGAACTGAATAGTTTTCATAATGTGTAACATCCCGTAGGTAGTATTATATCCAATATAGGTCCAATTCTATTATTACGTGTATAAACAAAGACGTAGGTAATAGATATATTATTCGATAATCTTCTATTCAAATAACTTTTGAGAAAACAATTACTTTGCTTGCGAAGCATAAATGTTAACATTTTAATAAATTCTATTATAGATTGGCATTATAAATTCTTTTAAGAATAATATACGTATTTTTTAGATACATTTCTGTCAAATCGGAGAAAACTATAATATTTTATAAAATAATAACAAATCAGTTTATAGCTATAATAAATAAGAGAACAGATGGCGTTCGACCCTACGGTGACAAAGTATTCACATTAATCAAACTGTAATAATAATATTACCTTACATGCCGTCGCCTCTTTCGTTTCATAGACAGTTGCGGAAAATCGACCGTGGAATGAATAAAATCCGTGATTACGCGAAAATGTGCCAGGGTAAGGGAAACTTCGACAATTAGCTTGTTAGACGAGTACCACTCGGTCTTGATTGAATTCTATTACGTATATATTTATTCAGAAATTTTACTACTTTCTGTCTGATCATTTATGTAGGCTTAAAATGGTAAACCGAACTTACTCAAGATAAAAATGTACGATACAGTGTACAGATAGCCTAATTTCATCTCTTTTGGCACAATTTGTTTATACGTATGCGTTACGTGTTGCTGTTGTGATAGTAACCATTAATATAGTAATCGTTACTATGATAAGATCGTAAGTTTACATTTTATTTTTTCAGTAGCTATGCTCGCGACGATATCCGCGAGCGACCCAATTTAAAAAATAACAGTGACTAATAAAATTATCTCGATGTATTAAGTCTTACTTACTTATTTACTTTTCTCTCGTATTTAAGTCGCGTCGTCTTTAAAATTACAATGACTTTTGATAGAATGCACCGATTTTAATGAAACTAAGACTAAATGCTACTCGAGGATATGCTTTATGATTTTATTGTGTGTTCCTACAAACAGACAGACAGACAATTTAAAAAATGTATTTTATTACTTATTCCAAGACACCTGCAACAATTTTTTTTTCACAAAAATGTAAAAGTACAGACACGTTAGATTTACATTCTTATTATATGTAATCGATGCAAAAAATATTTGAATTTAAGGAAATATTTAATTTCCAGATTTTATGACATAACTCTCTACAATTGATTGGGTTTTTAAAAGACAAATTTAAAATATCTCTACAAAATAATAGGATGATATCAACGATAAAATTGAATACAACGATTGATGCAGTGTTTTTAAGATTTTTGGATGATATTGAGTGCAAAACTTATACTTCTTATTTTAGTTACTACAAGCCTTTGATAGCAAAAGTGTGTGCTAAAACACCCATAAGCATAACTGATATAGACCAATAACTTTTTAAAGCACACTTTATAATAATAACGATAATAATAAATGTGTTACTTATATACGAGATTAATTGATAATAAAACTTCATTATAGAATTTAATACCTATAAGCCAAAGAAGTTTCACTTCCTCCGCGTGTACACACTGATACACGCAATGTTAACTTTTTATGTTTCTCCTTGCTAATATTATAAATGCGAAAGTAACTGTCTGTTTGTCGCGCTTTCACGCCAAAACTACTGAACCGATTTAAATAACATTTGGTACACAGATAGTCTAGAGCCTGAGAAAGGACATAGGCTACTTTTTATTGACAAAAAGGGGTTGTAAGGGGGGATGAAAAGTTGTATGGAAGTATCGTCATTTATAGAGCTAAAAGCTTGAAACTTATTTTTTAGGCTGTTGATTCAATATAAATAAATATGTTACCCTCAGGGGTGTAAAATAACAATAGGAAATAGGGGATGAAAGTTTGAATGGAAATATGTAAAGTTCCGCTCTGATTTGAAAAATTCATTCCGTATTAGATAGCTTATTTATCGAGGAAGGCTATAGGTTACGTTATCATTACGCTAAGACCAATAGGAGCGGAGCACCAATGAAGAATGTGTCAATATCGTTTTTTTTTCGTTTGAGAGCTTCCGCTGCGTGTTAGCCCAAAGTCATTATTCCACGCGGGCGAAGTCGCGAGCAGAAGCTAGTTTATATTTATACTAAAACAGAAGATAGACATGCAGGTTGCCTAATATTAGTCGTTTATTTAACCTACAACTGTGTAGAACTGATTCCAAAACGACGGCAGTTCTAAGGTGGAATGCCATATGTGCGTTGTTGAGTTAGAATGGCGTAAGCATTGTTACTTTCTTGCAGAAATAGGTGCGTTGGTGGTCGAATCTTGTATAAGCTTTCCCACTCTTAAGCAAGCTGTATCACTATTGAGACGAGACTGATAATTTTTGAAGTGAAAATTTCTTAAACTGCGTTGATCGATTTCTGATAGGGAAAAAACTTATGGGTTCGCGTTCCCGATGACTTCGACATGCTTATGACGTAGGTAAATTAGGTATAGTATAATAATTGATTACATTACAATCTTTTTACGAATCTTTATTATAAAAATTAGATGTTTTTTTCTTTACAGAATTACTGCTACTGTGTGGCAAGTTTTATCATATACTTTTGCTTAGTGCCAAAGCTCGAGGAAGTAGCTTAGTAGTACTCCGATACTCCCTTTCATACCAAAATCGACTGAGTGCCTTAAGCGCTCGCCTTAGTAGTCCGGTGAAGCTGTTAAGACCTTGCTATGTCAATAGCGTAGTCAGTTCGTAAAAAAATTAAAAAAAAAACCCTTTGATACCTTCATATGTACTACTCACTTGCTCCTACACTTTCACACAATAATAATAACACTAACCTGAAATCCGAGTTGGAAATATTTCGCCAAGTACCTTTAAATATGTTCCGACAGTTGCTCTTCAAAGTCACTCCCCTCCAGGCTTAGTGTGTTTACCTAACCACCACATTTAGACCACATTGTCGTTTAATATTAAGTGAAGCATCAATGTAACATCAATTTTCAATTGTGGCCAGACGCTAAAAAACTTATTAAATATATAGCTACCAAACTGAAGCTTAACATATATTTCCTAAATGTGTTATGACAGAGTTCTATTATTACAAATAACAAACAAAATTCCTTCAACTTATTTGATTTCGTTATGTATAATCGATAGTATGCAAACCAATGCAATTTAATCAGCGATGCAACACTGTTGTGTATTACATAGTACCAACTGTATGTAATATGATATTTTATGTACACATAGACAGTCTGGACGATAAACTTTGAAGGCAGCTTTGGTTTGTTGGAGTTCTATTTCAGAGGTTTTCTTAGTAACTCAAACGCTCGGTACGTTCAAACTATACGAGTTAAATGATTACTTATCCTTCGTATTCGTTGGTTTAGGCTTTAGTAGCAGTTAACTCTTGCCACTACTTCGTTTTAGCGCCTTTTTCTCTAGCACCAAAATAACTCTATATTAAATTTCATTGCGATAATTTAGTCGCAAGGATTCGCAAATGTATTATAAATATGATAACATTGTGGATATGATTATTCAAAGGATATTGGTATGTTGTTAGTCGATCGTCTCGTCTGTGTGTCTCATACGTGTTGATGGAGCGTTGACCGAGTGGCCCTCAGTTCTCGTATTCACTACCGGCCCGCATTGTTGCCTCGGCGAAATACAACGAATATTGTTCGACGTCCCATTCACGATTCCCTCTATGCGAAAAGATTTTTGGCAGTATCTACGAATTTATTATTCGTTGCACAGGACATTTTTATGTCCTACTTTTGGCCAGCCAGGCATTTTGTACAGTTTTTTTTCCATTTTTCTAGCAATATTTGTGGCTACTCCTAAAGTATAGAAAAGTATAGTTATTTGTTTGTTTGTACACATATCTCTATTTGTAATTTTCAATCAGTATGTATAAGAGACTAATTATATAAATACAAAAGATATAAATGCATTTGTTGTGTTTTTTATGTGGTTAGTCGTGGACACATAGAAATAGTTCACAAACTCGTTATAAGGTAACACTCTTCCATATATGGAACTTAACGGATAGACAAAGAAAAAACACAAAAGTTAACTCTTAACTCAAACTGTAAAAACAACTAGATCCGTTGTACAAAACAAAACGATAGTTCAAATTCGTGACAGCGCCATCTCTTATCGTATATAAAGACTATCTTTATTCCACAGAACTTGTATTGAAAAATGTATTTCGGTAATAAGAGTTATCTATATAGTAAGAACCGAGGTCGATTTCGTTCCTGTTTTTATTGCATTATGAAATGTCCAGGCTTGTATAATCAACAATATCAAACATAATGATTTGTTCGTTGTAATTTCATTACATAGTATAAAACAAAGTCCCCTACCGCGTCTGTCTGTTTGTCTGTCCGCGATAAACTCAAAAACTATCTAACGGATTTTCATGCGGTTTCCACCAATGGATAGGGTGATTCATGAGGAACGTTTTAGTATATAATTTGTCAATGATTTTTTCATAATCAGGGCGGGACAACGTCTGCCGGGCCCGCCAGTATATTATAATATTCACATTCCTAGATATAGAACTACGTAGTAAATATTAAAATGTAGGAAGGAAAAAGCAAGACACATAACGTAATAACTGTTCTGAATTAACATAATATCCAATTCTTCTATTACTTTTGCTGATGTATTGGTAATCACATATAATTATGAGATAAAGAGGCTTAACAAAGGTGAGTCTCGTAAGGAATTGTTCTACATCAGTGACCTACTTACTGTATTGTAATGCTAAAACCATTCCCCATAGAGCCTGCATACGGGGATTGAATATTAATTTAGAGAATAGTTTACTAGATCAGTTTGAACAAGTTATTTCGAAAGACGTGTAGGAAATTGTTATAAATCATTTCTTGTAAACCACTACGTCTGAAACAGGGTTAGGGGAGAGTGGGGTAATTGATAAAATAAATGCTCGCTAAGGAGGCGGCGGAAAGAGAGAGGGAACAGACCACTTTGCTCCCCTCCCGCAGTCGACGAACCACACGGCGGCGTCGGGTCGGTGACGACCTCCGGCCGCCGTAGTGAGGGCCTGCTGCGGACAATGGACACGGGCATGTTTGTCGCCCTGGCAACTCTAACACAGGCCCACGTGGTTAAGGCGCATTAGTGTTCAGTGTGCCTCCCATCAGTTCGTCAGAGAGGGTCAAGGCCTTCCTTTCCAGACTACCAGTCGGGGCCCTGATGAGGGGTCAACACCTACCGGGTCGGGTAGAAGTACTGTAGAGGCTGTTCCTGCCCACCCGGCTAAATGGTGCAAGAAGAACACTGAGGAAAAAAAAAAGAGTAGGGTAATTAAGAACGACGGGTAATTGAGAACAGTTAGATAAATAGTACATCTCCCTGCACTATACCGTCGTGAAGCTATTCAACTGCTGAATACAGAACCATTCATTGCGTACGCGAAAGTGGGAGTGAAAGAACGCACTGGTGTTGTCACAGTAAGTCGAACAATTATTTTTCTATTTTTGATATAATTTTCGTCGTGAGTTATAACAGATGTAAGTAATATATTTTTGAATTCATAGGCATGGTATTTTGGCTCATATCATAAACACACTATCTGTTTTCAAATCCAACATAAATGGAAGTTAATAAAAAATGCTTTTGAGAGTGGCGGCTATTTTTATGTATTTTGACTGAATCGGGCAATTGGGAACGGCATTAGATGGGTAATTGGGAACATTCCCAATTACTCCTTACCCTCCTAATTACCCATAGTATTGCTAGTTGATTGTGTAATAATATTTAAACTTTACAAATTATTTCAGTGCCTCGAAATACCCACAACGAACAAAAACCAAATACCAATCTAAGACCAAAATTTCCAGCAAAACCAAACAGGAACGACTGCTGTCCATAGAAACAAAAATGATTTAGGCGTTACCATTAAATGAAAGTTCAATTAGAGGTAAAACAGAAAGGACGAAGTGAGAGAAACGCTAGAAAATCAGAAAAGATTACCAAAAATCATACCAAAGAAGTCACAAGGCAAAGGTAAAGGAGTCAAAATTTAAGAAAGCTTACAAAAAAAAAAACGAAAAAGTGTTACAGCAAATGTGTACGAAAAGACCGAAAGAGGTCGGATTCAGTGCGCGGTTGGCCGACTTTGGGCACATTAGTAATGTACTTCCGGTGAGACTACAAGAGTTTGTGTATGTGATATTGAGTGTTGTGATTAAACGTCGTTCTTAATTACCCCATACCGTTCTCATTTCCCCCACGGGATGATCTCAATTACGCCAAGGGATCGGGAAAAGGGGCAATGTTTTTTGTTTTAGTTCATATTTTTATAAAACGAAATTAAAACGTTCTATGACACAAACAAAACCAAAGTGTATTTTTATAAAAGTGTTAGTTATTTATTTTTTTGTAATAGGTCTTTACCTGTGAAATTGCCGTTCTGCAGTACTGGCCATTTCAAATCAAAATTATTTTTGTTTGGCTAAGAATTCTAATTTCAAATTAATTTTATTTTAAAAACATGGAATTCTTTTTCCAAAAGTAGCCATTTGTTTATTGATTAGTGTTACATTTTCATCGCATTTCAATATTTTTTGTCATCATGGATACGTTAAAAATTCGAGTAATTATGGAATATGAGTACCGTCGTGGCAGCAACGCGGCACAACCAGCACGTAACATCAACGACGTTTACGGAGCTAATACTACAAACCAACGCACCACCTGTTATTGGTTTGCTCGCTTCCGTTCTGGGAATTTCGACCTGAAAAATGAACCTCGCGGTCGTCCGAAGACTTTGGTCGACAATGACGAATTAAAGGCGATTGTGGAAGCTGATGATACACAATCTACGGCTGAATTAGCAGCAGCTTTCGACGTTAACGTTAAAACAATATTGGTCCATTTGCGTCAAATTGGCAAGGTAAAAAAGCTTGACAAATGGGTGCCCCGCGAACTCAATGATCGCCAGCGCGAAGTACGCGTCGAGACGTGCCTTGCACTGCTCAACAGACACACAAATGAAGGAATTTTGAACCGCATTGTTACCTGCGATGAAAAATGGATTCTGTTTGATAACCGCAAGCGCTCAGCAAGTTGGTTGGATCCTGGTTCAGCACCTAAACAATGCCCTAAACGAAAACTTACCCCTAGAAAAGTGATGGTCACTTTTTGGTGGTCTAGCGCCGGTGTGATTTATCATAGCTTCTTACCAAACGGGGTGAGCATTACTGCAGATGTGTACTGTGAAGAACTGAACACAATAATGCAAAAGCTGGCACATCTCCAACCAGCATTGGTCAATCTCTCGTCTCCGCTGCTCCTGCACAACAACGTGCGACCTCATACTGCACAGCAGACGGTCTCCAAGTTGCAAGAACTGGGGTTGGAAGTTCTCCGTCATCCGCCCTACTCACTAGACCTTGCGCCTACAGACTACTACTACTACTACTTTTCCAGAATTTGGATAACTCCTTGGCGGGAAAAAAATTCAATACCCGAGAGGCAGTACAAAATACCTTTGAAGAATTTGTTGCCTCCCGTCCAACTGATTTCTTTAAGAAGGGCATCAATAAAGTGCCACTGCGTTGGCAAAGATGCATTGATTACATGGGTGATTACATCGATTAAACAAATAAAAAAACATGAAAAAATTCGTTAAATTTTTTCATACAAAAGCATTCATAGGAAAACCATATTATTTTTTAGCGTTATAAGTTAAGTGTTCCCAATTCCCCCACTCTCCCCTATATACTAATACCCTACTATAAATTATTATATTTGTCATTTATATATATAATATAAATATAAATGACCCACCCATATTATTTAATTTTTCAGTGGAAGCCTTTACTCAGCAAATTTATAAGAGAAAAACTTACCCCTACCACTTCGAAATCCGCGTTTTGGCTACCCAACGCCGCAAAGAGATATATACTTCGTATAGTATATAGTTTATGAGTGCTCAAACACATAGTATAAAATCAACCCTCTGCTGTCGTGCTTGCGATAACTCAAAAACAATTTTACCGATTTTGATGCAGTTGTCACCAGTAGATAAAGTGATTCATAAGGAAGGTTTTGGTATATAATTTATCAAGGATTTTTTTATAAACAGGGCGGGCCAACGTCTGCCGGGTTCGCTTCACTTCTCCAGCGTGTACACACTGATACATGCATTCATTTTCTTTAACCAAAGAGTGTATAAATATCATCATATATATTAATACGTGAAGCCAAATCTTTATATCCCTTTTTAAAGAATGCCAACAAGAACGAAAATTTGCATAGTAAAGTTTATATGGAGAAAGGCAGAAAGCTATTTTTTTTATATAAAATGCATTACAAGTATATTAAATTAATTAAAATATACATTACTCACACTACTGCTTGAATTTTACACAACATATACACACATGTAAATTTTGACAAAGTCATCTGTCATTTTACTCTTACGTTCCAATTACCTTTTTCAATATTTTTAACATGACTACCCTTTGAAATCAACTGGTCAAATTGTAGGTTAATTATATAATAATATAAATATAAATATAAATATTCATAACATACATTAAAAATTAATTGATACATAATTTATGGAACCACTGAAATAATAATTATTCTCTTGGTGTTATAGATGTCAAATTTTTTAGGTGACAGGACTCTTCCATTTTCTTCATGTTGTCATAAAGAAAGCAAATTACCAAAGTCAATGCAATATTTTAATATTTAGTATTTTTATGTGAACTTACTTTAAATGATCATTCAATAAAATGAGCCACAAAATATTTATAAATTCACAATAACAAAATTTGTTTGCTCATGAAAGTAATCCATGGCCTAGATATCCGCGGTTACAGCGGTTATTGGTAGTATTAAAAATATCTTTGTTTTAGATTCATCATTTGATTCTAGTGTATGTATCCACTACTTTTCCAAGCGATGTTACTGGGCATATAACTATTCCTCATAATGTACAGACTTCATTTAATTCAATATCATTCAGAAATGCCACCACTCATGGTGTCGTGTAAAATTAATTGAGAATTGTATCATGAGTTGAGTGAGTTATTTTCGTAAAGTTATATTTACTTAAAATTTGAGACTTTTACCACCTTATGTAACCGCCTGTTTTTTGTTTCAAATTTATAATTACTATTTCATTTAGACATAGAACCGTTTCATGTTTATATAGTTTAAAAAAAGTGGCAAATAACTGAGTAGCCATGATGAAAACCTTTGATTATAGAAGTAAGTTGACAAAAGAACCCTAATAAAGTTCAAACTTTAAAAAATCAATGAACAATGGTCGAATGTCGATCACTGGGCGCCCACTAGTTATATATTAATGTACGCTTGTATCCTGAAGTAAGAAGAATAGACACATATATAAAGATTTCGATTCGTCGATGGCAAGAAAAATACACTCAGCGAAAGTAAGGAAAAAACTAAAGGTTCCCAATTTCTTTTTATTGATAACACTAAACATCGTCAATAACTATTAACCAAAAGAAGAGAACAGTTGATAAAAAAAAGAGGAGAAAAAGATACTGAATTATTTAACGTTCGTCTATATATATCGTCCTTGTCAATATTTTTGGGCGGTAGTCCGGTGAAGCTGTTAAAACCTTGCTAAGTCAATAGCGTAGTCAGTTCGAGAAAAAAAAATGTGCGCTCTGAATATCACTTTACGTTTGGGCTGGCGCGTAATTAAGCCAATAATTTAATACTAAACAATGTTATTATAGGAATCTAAAACTGGCAACTGGCAGGAACTCTGTTTTGATTCAGAGCTCTTGAGCGTTCTTTCGTTACGAAATTCTCAGAGTAGCCAGTTCGAATCCACTAACCGAGCGCATGACACGTGACCTAAAATAAGCCTACACTATTAATTAACTTTATTTAATTCGTTTCAATTAATTAATTGTTTTAATAAACAATTTATTTTATAATCATAGTGTTGTTAACAGTTCGACTATAGTATCAGTTGTTGTTACGAAACCAAGTTACCTAGGCTGATAACTTATTAAGCAGAAAGAGGGCTTAGACCTTAAGTGCAACTATCGGAATATACAGAAAATATCTCCAGAGTGTTAAGTCAGGCGGCTTTTAGAAAAAGTCCTACAACCACGCTATGAATTCACCACGATGTATTCTTTTGTCGGAAGCTTGACGCGCCCGTACAATTTAGTACAGATTTATTCATTTCTAATACACATTCTAATACTGTGGAATTATAATTGAAATCATACAAAACTTGTTATGCAGACGCAAGCGACTAAGAAAATTGCATTCAACAGAACAGCCCCAGTCCAGGTTCAGCCCATTAGGCACACTTATTCCAGTTGCTATTTCAGCTGAGTGACCTTCACGTGTCACGAATCCGGGTAAAGATATGAAGACTCTTTAGGCCAACAGTGTGCAGAATATTCGAGGAAAAGCAAATGGTTAGTCACCTAATAGCCCCTCTCGTGGCCATCTTAGTCCGCCCCCTTGCGCGGGTGGATGAGGAAACTAGTCGAGGCATAGTGCCTCCTGCAGTGGCTTGTCCGTCGCTATCCGTGAGAACGGACAGGTCATTGGGGTGCTATACAGCGTGGTAATTCTTCTTCTTCTTCTTCAGGCTGTCTAATAGCCGCCCCGTGGTGCGGTTAATAAACAGATAAGGGAATTCCGATGTTTAATACTTAAATTGTAATAGAGTATTTTTTATAGATTTTAACGTAAAACTACAATCCCATTGTAGCTACCGAGTATGTCATCCTCTTTGAAAGACTGGCTGAAACGTTTGAATTTATTGTACACTAGTGGGATCGGCAAACATTGTCCCGCCCTAATTATAAAAAAAAATCTTGACAAATTATATAATATAACAAAACCTTCCTCATGAATCACTTTATTCAGTGGTGAAAACCAAATGAAAATCCATTCAGTAGTTTTTGAGTTTATCGCGAACAGACAGACAGATAGACAGGCAGACCAGGTAAGGGACTTTGTTTTATACTACGTAATTATAGAATATGTCGCTCGAACAATTGAATGATCGCTTGTCCTGTATAAATACCATATATGGTGTTAAAAATAAGCAGACTATTCTACGAATTCCAAGTCTTATTGTTACGCTGTGCAAGTTAGTCTAGACTCCTACAGTAGTGAGCCCGCGGCTCCTACACCATCTTATGTTAGACGAGAACGTTTACGGTGTGGGACGTAAGGGGTGTCGAATAACATTATAAGAATTGAGACACCCAAACCAACCTCACCTGCACGTGGCGCACCCTGCTGAATAACGAACGAGGCAATGGCGAAAGCGGGTTGGTAGGGTTTTACAGCCTGACTGGGTCGCAACCACCATGTATATGGCGAAAAAGCCCGTCATAATGATTCGCTTCTGCGGGTCGCATTTCGGGATCAGACTGTGCATATTCGGCTTTTCGCAGGCCGTTATGACAGCGGTGACCGGCGATGGATAGTGTGTTACTCAGTGGTCGCCATTGTTTTTGGATTGTACTGTGGTTACCATCAGGAATTAGGGCAGTCACTTTGCCATGCTACTAAAAAAATGAGGTGTAAGATACTAAGCATGCAGCTGGCGGAACACATCTACGGTTACTTGGCGACAGATTTTCAATTTGAGGGTGGTAGCTAGCCAGACGGGCTTAGAAAAACACTAACACCATGCTATGGTTCACGGTGTTTTCCTCCAACGAAATCTCCATTGAATGTGGTACTCGCCCGGGGTAGTACCACCCTCTCATAGAAAACCGACGTGAAGTAACAGTCCTTGCATTGTTGCGTTTCGTTCGGTCAGTGAGAGCACCGGATGCCCACCTAACCTCCCCTCCCCCATTCCTCACTCTCCTCTCCCCCAAACCACAGGCTGGCAACGCATTTGCGACTCTCCAGGTGTTGCAAGCGTCTCTGGACGGTGGTGATCACTTAACGTCAGGTTACGTACCTGTTCGTTTGCCTATGATATAAAAAAATGGAGTCAAACTGAAATCGATGGTCACTGTGTCCGAACACAATAAACACTGAGCCGTAAC
The DNA here is from genome assembly GCA_036509395.1 of Antheraea yamamai. Classification (NCBI taxonomy): domain Eukaryota; kingdom Metazoa; phylum Arthropoda; class Insecta; order Lepidoptera; family Saturniidae; genus Antheraea; species Antheraea yamamai. Next base: position 5,992,046 of record AP028448.1, on the reverse strand, counting down.
TGTGTCAACAGTAAGTTATATTGCGAGTATTACTTCACGTGCAATGAATTTTAAATGAAAAGGCATAAAATAGAAGAAAATTGCGCCTACTTCGACGTATCTAATCAAGTGGACGGCATCTAACTCAGGTCGTCACATTTCCACGTCCAGAGTGTAATCACAGACACTGTAACGTTCACATCATTCCAGCTCAGTCGGATTACGCTGACGACACAACCAACAACACTTGGAACAGAGAAATTTACGACGTCGTAACTTACAAGCCGAAAGACAGCAATACTGGGTTTTGTTGATAATATGTAATTTATATATAATGTTCTCATTAGCATGTTCTATTAAAATTGTTAAGCGAAAAATTGCACAAAATGCAGATAGCGAGTTACAATGCGTAAGAAAATGACTTACTGCTAAATGATTAAAAAACAGGGGTGTCGTAAAAACACGGGTTAGAAGTGAAACTTTCGTATTACAGGGAAAAATTTCAATTAAAAAGTTAAAACAAAAAGCCAACGCCACGCGATGTTCTCAGGCGATCACCCATCCAAGTATAGACAGCACCCGATTTTGTTTTTTTTTTTATCGTTGCACAGCAAAGTGACTGTACTGTGGCTGATGGTGAGCACAGTACAATCCAAAAACAACGGCGACCACCAAGAGACACGCAATCCCTCACCGTCGCTGTCATGCCGGCCTCCATAAATGTCTCTTCACGTTACGCTTGAAGGACCCCATATTATAGGAAGGAGGGAACACACTGGTCGGGAAATTGTTCCAAAGCTTCACGGTACGGCAGAGATAAGAAGTTGCGAACTTTTTAGTTCGTTCGTACTTTTGCTTAACTTTGGTGATCGGACGAAAACACTTGGTGTTTTTAAGACTCGACACAGTGTTTACCGTCACCACATTTAGTCACATCACATCACAGTCAAAAATGAAGCTTAAACGTAAATTTGTTCCCTTATTATATAATGAGGATTGTTCTTGTTTATATACACTCATCAAAAAAGTCTAAGCAACATGTACTAATTTAAATTTTAGGGTGGTTCTTCACATTATAACGTTGTATTTTATTTTTAAAATAATATCTTTAGGGTTCTATGATGTAAAAATAACAGCTGTTGTCTTTATAAGTTCTTTTAAGAACAGAAATGAACAATATTAGAATATACTGTAGAAACTAAGATACATAAGAAACTAAAATTTTTTCTTACAAAATGAAATTTCTAAAGAAAATGTATTTATTGTGAAAGAATAGAACAATTTAATACAAAGTATGGTCTCCTCTGCTATTCAGAACTTGTCGGCAATGATTATTCATTGAATTAATGAGACTGTTTATATCATCTTGCGGTATTCGCTCCCAATGGAATTGTAGCAAATCCTTCAGCTGTTGGGTTGTTGTCGCTCCGTCCAAGTCCTTCAAAACCCGTCTCTGGAGCATGTCCCATGCGTGCTCGATGGGGTTGAGATCTGGCGATTGTGCAGGCCAGGGCAATACCCGGATGTTCTCCGTTGCAAAGTATTCACTGGTTCGCCGAGCTGTATGTGAACGCGCATTGTCATGCATTAACCTAAAATCGGAGCCAAAGGTTTGTGCAAATGGGTAGACATAAGGTCTGAGAATATCCTCAATGTAATTTTCAGCATTCATGTTTCCATTTACAAAAACGAGCTCAGTTCGCCTGTTCTTCATAATACCCGCCCATAACATAACTGTTAAGCCGCTGTATGGATGAACTTCCTGAACGCACCTGAGCCTTTCAGTATTTCCGGGCCGACGATACACTCGCACCCTTCTTGTATCAGGCTTAAACCCGAATCGCGACTCATCGGAAAACATAATTTTATCCCATTGTTCCTGGGTCCATGTTATGCGTTCTCTACACCATTCATATCGACGAGCGCGATTCCCGTGACGTATCGGTGGGCACCTGATTGGGCGTCGAGCTCGTAGGCCGTACTCATGCAGTCGATTTCGCACAGTTTGAGGACTTACATCAACACCACTTGAAATTTGTAGCCTCAAACTTATCTCTCGAGCGGTTAACATCGGCTGACGTCTTGCAGTCAGTTGTATGTACCGGTCTTGCCGAGTGGTTGTACTCCTTTTACGGCCTGGATGCTGTTCAGCGGGTTCTCCTGTATTATTGTAGTGCTGCCAAAGACGACAAATAACACTTCTATGAATGCCAAAATGTCGAGATACCTGAGATTGATTACTTCCCGCTTGCAATATAACTACAGCTCTTTGCATTTCATCTGCCATCAAATGACGTCGCTTCATGACGTAAAGAATATCTAACAATTCAATTTTGTCGCTAACTTTATTTAAATGGTTGGTAAAATTATAAAATCAAGACTAAACGTAGCAATTAAAACGCACTTAAATTCAAACAAATTCGCAGTCATTTGAATTTTATGAAAAAACAAAACATAATCAATTTTTTTTTTACAACCAGCCAGTATGTCATCAATAACAAAAAAGTTTACTTACCTACGCACTTTGTTTGAGTAAATACTTAGAAATTAATTAATATAAATGGTAAAAATTGTAATATCACGCATGTTGCTTAGACTTTTTTGATGTGTGTAATATTTATCCTGACAACAAAGACATTATATATTACAGAGCATTCTGGTTGAAAACTACAGAGCAATATTGACAGCGGACATAACTCCGCTTTATTTAGGTACAGCTAACGATATTGAATATGAAAATATCTCGACGATACCCAGAACATATCCAACGTCGCTGAGATATTTTGACAAATTATAAATATTAAGTTGATACCGTTATATGGCAGCTAAGGCATTTTTGAAACACATTTCCATAACGTGGTTTGTTATTGCAGTTGAATGATAGAAATCGTTACGTAAGGAAATGGCATGATTCTCCCCTGTCTCTCTCCCTCAGTGTGACTTTCTCTCTGTCTCTTTTTATTATATATATCTGTGTGTGTGCATGCGATTATCAAATTTCGAGCAAATGTGTATCGTGCTCTGTCGGCCAATTATACTACAAGAGAAAAATGACATAAATAATAACCTTTTTACATACAATACCATAATGATATTATACTACACTTCATATATAATTATATTTCCAGTTGAAAAGAAGCGAAAGAACTTCGTTCCTGATGGGGACTATCTGATAGTATACGATAATATTCAAATAAATATGTAGGTGTGATTATTAATGCCGTACTACTGACCACAGTAGTACATGTACTAATAACTTAATTCGTGTGACTCATAATAGTTACTATTGATCCGTCCTAAATTACTATTGGATATCTAGTTTTCACGGGATACCATAAAACGCGGCCAATGTTGCATGCTCATCTAGATCGTCGGACCTGGTTCGGCACAACACATTATTAGAGCGAGTTAGTTGTGACTTACTACCACCTGAGAAGGTTTCAATTATATTAAGTTCCTACGCTAGCAAAGGATGCGGTATTATAAGTAAGTAATTTTAAGAGAATGAGCTCTCTTCTTTTGGACTTAAAATTTGGTGAAACTCAGTCGCAATCAGTCTGTTGTCGTTCGTGGCTGCCATATAACGCCCATTGACACTTAATATTATGTCACTGCATCGCTCCGAAATTAAGAAAACCCGCCTCACCGCAACCTCGTCGCAACAGGAATAGCTGTCTTCGGCCTTTGGTGCGTGCTTTATGCTTTCGCTAATTATTTTGCTTTAATAAGTGTTTGCGCGCTTCAGTCATCTGAAGCATCATACTCAAAACCCGATTTTTCTACCCGAACCTGGGTCTATTTACACGCCTCAGGTTTTTTCCACCAGGGCCGCTCTTACACATATGCAGATATTTCGTTTTATCTCTATACCTGCTGAATAGGTATATTCTCTTTTTAGTACTCACGTATTAACACCACCGAAATGGGCTCGCCGACCGTACCACGGCCGGCTTGCACTGTCTTCCCAAGTCTAACCTAATTGAATCGAGATGGATAAATTAAGAAAATTAATCGGTTAGGTTAGGACTTGCGAAACAAAGAGAGCGCGAAATGGTCAGGGCAGCGCGGCGGTCGGCGAGCGCATTTCGGTGGCCTTAATACGAAAGTACCCTCTTTCATTATTAATGTTTGGTTAGTTTCAATAGACTGAACGATTAATTGATAAAAATGGTGTAAACCAGGACGACATCATATTTTAAGTACTGCCACCTCGTGTTAATCCTAAAAATATATTGTGTACAGTATTTAACCGTTATTATTCTAAATGCTTATTATGTGTTTCGAACTGTAAACTGTATTGAAATGAATATTATAATTCACAATCATTATATAAACAATTCTGTACATATTAATGCTATTTTAATATATCATATCGTTTCAACTTTGCATTGGTTATGTATGAATGGAATACTTTATTGCACTTTTTAGTTTGTACACTGGCGAGCTTAATGCCTAAATGTATTTTCTTCCACCTAACCAGCGGTTTTGTTATCACGAATACGTACTATTTATCGTACGTGGTGTAATTTTTTTTTTTATCATAGGAGGCAAATGGACAGGTGGCTCACAGATGTTAAGTGATCACCACCGTCCATAGACACTTGCAACACCAGGGGAGTCTCGTAAATGCGTTGCAAGCCTGTGTTTGGGAGATAGGGGAGTGAGGGAAGGGGGAAGGGGAGGGGAGGTGGCACCTCCGGCATTATCACTGACCGAACGAAGCGCAACAATGCAAGCACTGTTACTTCACGTCGGTTTTCTGCGAGAGGGTGGTACTACCCCGGTCGAGCCGACCTATTCATGCCGAAACCATTAATAGCTTCAGCGTGGCTCTACCACCTACGCAACTATAAAAGAAGTGAACAAAATTAATAAATTAAAAATGTAATAATAAAATTAACTTAACATTGACACATCACTAAATATACATTGTATTATTTGTATTTATATGTATATGTAGGTTGCTGAATTAAAATAATTATTAAAATCGGTTATATAGTGTCTAAAAGAATTGCGTCAATTGTATTGTATTAACTTTCCCGTATCCAGAAGAATCACAAACGATAAATAATTGTAAATTGCAAATAAAAAAAATCTCACGTTTGTTCACTTGACAAATGTTAATGATAAGCCATTGCAATTTAAAAAGAATCCATAATATGGTAATATACATAAGTATACAGTTCCTTCACTTCAGAATAATAAATTGAAAGCGCTTTTATCTCACTTCATAGTGTTACCGCGTCCAGGGGGGTAATTGCAGAGTCCATAATAGCGCATATCGTCGCAGCTCAGAGGATTACGCTGACGACACGCCTCGGCGACGCTGACAACCGACAAATTTACGATCTCATAACTTACTGGCCGACAGTACGGCGCTGCTTTAATTTTGTAATTCGATGTTCATACTTTTATTAATGTTTACAATCGAGTTGTCGTAACGTGTCTTATTGGACGTCCGATTACAATTAGTGCTTATTCTTCTGCTTACACGGGACAATGCTTTTTGTGATCCACAAATTATTGTTCGCCATGTAAATTCTATGTTTGCATAGTCCTTACAGAGCTTAATCCTTAATACAGAAGTTATATTTAATTAAAAAAAGAGTGTGCTTATGGCCACATGATAGAAGTGAAAACTTATAAATAAATACATGTACCTACACATTAAAGCTCGTAAACTTATAATAATGTTCATATGTAAATATATGGTAGTAATATTTATTATACATAAGAATAACATATACACTTGCAATAAATACTACACTGATGTATAATATAATCCATACATAGTATAAAAATATATTTTACTAGCTGTTACCCGCGGCTCCGCACGCGCTTTTTTAAAATGTATCAAAAAATTTAAAATTATGAGTAGAAGTTGTACATTATAGAGATGCTTTTTCAAAAACATTTGTAAGTACGACACACACGCCAGTTACTGTATGTAACATGTAACGTGTACATTAGAAATGTAAATAATAACAGTGTATCGAATGAAATACTCGAACTGACTACGCTATTGACCTATCAAGGTCTTAACAGCTTCACCGGACTACTACTAAGTTAGGGTTTTATCATTATTTTTACTTTCTCCGAAAATTTCGGCTCATTCGCTAACATTCGAAACTAAGTCGTTCGTCGCGGTGTTCGAACACACTAACCAGTAGTTAGTAACTATCGTTGCTTCAAATCGCCCTTACCATGAGGTAATGCAGTTATTTTTTTACAATAAATGAAAAAAAGTATAATCGTGTCAAGATTCTGACTACTTCATTTCAAAAATATTATTTATGGGTAGCAAATGAATATATATTTACAGGTCCTGAGGATAAAGATATTTCTGCTAATTGTGATATAAGAAGCGAACCTACCTTAATTGGCAAATTAAACGATGTTTTTTAATAACAGGCGATGTAATAATAACTGTTTATTTTCGCGCTTCGTAATTAAGGTGACCGGGGTTCACTGCTATTTTAGGGGTATCGAAATATGAAAAACATTTAACTAAAAGGCCGTTTATGTTTTTATATATATTTTAAAGGCTGTATTAAATTTGTTTATTTAATGCTCCTAAAACTGAGATGAGTAACACGTTAAAAATAAATATGTTATGTAAAAAATAGTAATTAATAAAATTATCTGAATGTGTCAAGTCTATTTATTTATCTACTTTTCTCTCGTAATTAAGTCGCATCGTCATTAAAATTACGATAACTTTTGATAGAGTCAACCGATTTTAATAAAACAGAGACTAAATGTTACTCGAGAATATGTTTTATGATTTTGGAATGATTTTACGGAAGGTGACCGCCGGGCTACTACCAATAGAGAGGAAGACTGGGTACACACCAGCTGCCTCCCCTCATCCGCCGGACCTGTGCAATGAGGAGATGAGCCCCCCGGCCCATCCCCTCAGGTCCGGCTACGGTGGCAGGAGGAGTTGGGCAAAGCGCCGCCTCCTCCTGCCTGTCCTTCGTTGACGGAGACGGCCACTTTGAGGGTCTACCTCTCGGGCCCTCTCCGCCGCCTCCTTCTGCGAGATGACCTCCTCGCAGAAGGAGGCTATCGCTCGCCACGCCTGTTCGGTGCCGAGCATGGCCGAAACCACGCTCGGCAGCGATAAGTCCACTCCTAGCGCCGCCGCCAGAATGCGGCGCTGCTCTCCCCACGCAGCACACTCAGACAGAGTGTGCTGCGCGGTATCTTCGTCAGCGCCGCACTCGTGGCAGGCGGCGGTCAGCTCCCTGCGTGCGATCCGGTGCAGGTACCACCCAAAGCAACCGTGTCCGGTGAGTACCTACACCAGTCGGAACGTCAGGGAGCCCCATTCCCGCGACATCCACTCCCACAGGACCGGGCGGACGGCGTCCACGGTAAACCGCCCGAATCGCTCGTCCGCCAGGTCCTGCTGCCATCTTTCGACGGCGTCTCCCCTGATATCGATATCCCCGAGATATCGGAGCCCCTCCCGTATGACCCCGTGCGGCAGGCTGTTGAAGGCGTTGGCGATGTCGAGTGACACCGCCAAAACCCTCTCCCCCTGGCAGGTTGCCTCTGCAGACAGCGACTTCAGGAGGCACAGGGCGTCCACAGTGGAACGCCCTGTCCGAAAGCTGAACTGCGCGTCCGATAGATTCGGCCCCACTCCCTCTAGGTGCTGAACGACCCGGGAGGAGATAGCCCTCTCCAACGCCTTCCCGGCGTCGTCCAGCAGGACGAGGGGCCGATACGCGGACGCGCAGTCCGGAGGGCGGCCCGCCTTTTCCATTAGGCAGAGCCACCCAAGCTTCCAGGGCTTCCGGAACTGTCCGACCGCAAGACATCAGTCGAACAGCTCCCGAAGCCACCCCCCTAGGTGGCCCAAAGCAAGGCCGAGCACCCGGCCCGGGACCCCATCACGGCCGGGTGCTCTTCGCCGGTTGAGGAGGCGCTCCACGGCCCTCTCCATATCCTCCTCCGTTACCGGAGGGGGAGGACCGTCGAGAACCTCCTCGACTACCTCCCGAGGCAGAGGCATGGGAGGAGCTGGTAAATAATAATTCTCTCACGATCCTCGCCACCACCTCCGGCCGGAGGGTCTCCGTCGCCTTCTTCGAACTTCTTTCGTACGATCCGGTACGGGTGCCCCCAAGGATCCCCCTCCAGCGTCTGGAGTAACTCCTCCCATGCCGCTTCTTTCGCCCGGCTGATGGCAGCCTGCAGGGTCTTCCTGCACTCCCTGTAGCTGCCATACAGCCGGGCTTCCGCCTCCGGGTCCTTATGCCGCAGACGGCGGCTGCGCCCAAACAGCCGCCGGGCCGCGGAGCAGGCCGCTCGGAGATCACCGATCTCCGGCATCCACCAGTACACCGCCCGTCTGTCAGGGCGGTGTACGCTCCGCGGCATCGACGCGTTGTAAGCCTCCGTGAGGGAACCACCACGGGAGGTGGAGACCTCGAATCTGATGTAACGATGGTCCTATAGGGTCTCCACCTCCTCAAGCACCCTCCACCCCCAATTCGCGACCTATCTGAGCTAACCTAAGCTAAGCTAACTATTCATACATATATGAGTTGTTGAAACATATATGTGTACCAGGCGTACATATCTCAACAACTCTTATACCTATATACTTCTTATCGGTTAATTTTCTAAACTATTTTAGTTTGATAAGGGAAAATATAAAACCCTTCCACTTGCATCTGTAAGCGTGTATGCGTGCACGTATGTGGAGGTGACATGTGTAATGTTGTCGCAGTGATGTAAGATTTTGTATCACTGTATCGCGCGTGCAGCGCACGCAAGGGCTCCACGCCGAGGGAACAGACCTAGGCTTAAGCCGTTGCCGAGGGGGCCTAATCTGGTTGTTTTATGATATCGTTTGTAAGGTTTTATAGTGAACGCAGTACTTTAAACTTTAATACACAACGAGACCAAACAAATAACAGACAGACACACATTTCTAAATATTATTGAAATGTTTTTTATTACTTATTTTTGGCGTATTTTATTACTTATTTCTAAACACCTCCAATAATATTTTTCACAAAAAACTGAAAAGTACAAACACGTTCGATTTACATTCTAATTATATGTATAGAATAGGTACTATTGATGACCTAATGAGATAAACATGACTTGCACGAAATAAATTGAAGTATTGTAATAACAATTAACTTTAAAGTGAACGTTTTGAAGCGAATTTTTTTCTGATATTTGTATAACAAAATGTAATATGAAGTATTTTTGTATCTACTTACACAAGGCGGAGCGTGATGCATCCTTAATAAGTTATAGGATTTTAGAGTGAAGTATAATGAACAATACATGTAATATATTTAATCCTTTTATTGGTATCCATAATAATTATGCCCGAAACGCAATGTTATATACGGCCATTTGATTTGTTAATATAATTTTGCATGTGGCGTTTTGGAGCTATGGAAATACATACAATTTATAAAGTGCGTGATATTTGTAGTTTTTGAAGCGAAATACTTTAGATTTAAATTTATTAGCTAACTAGCGGGCCCGGCAGACGTTGTCCCGCCCTGATTATAAAAAATCCTGGACAAATTATACACCAAAACGTTCCTCGTGAATCACTTTATCCACTGGTAAACACCGCATAAAGATCCGTTCAGTAGTTTTTGAGTTTATAGCGAACAGACAGACAGACAGACGCGGTAGAGGACTTTGTTTTATACTATGTAATGATATATTAGCGAAAAATAATATATTTTAGTGAATACTTATATATAGTAGAATTATTAATACATAAAACAAAAAAATAAAACTCATTTGCAAAAACTCTTAATTTTTTTACGAACTGATTGTTCAGTCGCGACTTTTCAGTATAAAATTATCTTAATGATTCTCTACTCTTTAGTTGATTCGCAGATATCATATTTAAAAATTACATTGCCTATGTCACCCCTACAATTAAAACGAATTTAGCGGCGTCTTTCATACAAAAATGGCTTAAACTAATAGACCACAAAACGTGGTAAAATTAGACGTAGTTAAAACCTTACTAATATTATAAACGCGAATGTGACTTTGTTACGCCTGAATTATTCAATAGATGACATTTTGCATACACGTTTTCAGGGTTAGAGATAAGTAAATATTATACATTTCATTCAGAAAGGCTAAATCTATAATAACGCGAGCGAAGTAACGAGCAGAAGCTAGTATATATATATGATTCTGATCAATTGTTTTTTTAATATGTAAAGAAAGAACTAAAACACTGAAGGGTTAATAATAGTAAAAATATATCTCAAGATAAAAACAACCATAGGGTTAAATGAAAGAAATAAATTACGTATCTATACTATAATAAAACTGTAGCAAGGTCAAATCTGTACATTAAATATTTTTTGAAAATTTTTATCGGAGTAGACTTTATTATCGATATTTTTTTTTTTTTTTTTTTTTTTTTTTTTTTTTTTTCCTTCCTTTTTTTTTTTTCTTTTTTTTTTTTCTCCTCTCCTTTTTTTTTCCTTTTAACATTTCCTCTCTAAATTTATCCATTTTTACATTTTTCACATATAACTAATTTTACAATTTTATATCTAAAATACTTTTTTTCTCATAAAACCAAGAGATTCTCCAGATAACGACAAAGTCAAAAATTTGTATTTAATGAAATTTTTCGATTTTGATAAATTTTTATTTTAATATATAACAGAAAGAACTAAAATATATTTAAAAAAAAAAAAAATTTTTATATTTTTTATTTTTATTTTTTTTTTTTTTTTTTTTTTTTTTTTTTTTTTTTTTTTTTTTTTTTTTTTTTTTTTTTTAATTTTTTTATATATTAGGTAAAGATTTTATATTTTTTAAAATATATAATTTTTATATTTTTTTTTAAATTTTTTTATTTTTTTTTTTTTTTTTTTTTTGTTTTTTTGTTTTTTTTTTTTTTTTTTTTTTTTTTTTTTTTTTTTTTTTTTTGTTTTTTTGTTTTTGTTTTTAAATTTAAAATTTAAATTAATTATTTTAGGTGTTTTTTGTTTTTTTTTTTTTTTTTATTTTACCCAAGGTTTTACCCTACCAAGGTCTTAACAGCTTCACCGGACTACTGTTTGCAGTTACTATGTTGTATTTATACTAATATTATAATGAGTGGTAAAGTTTTGTCCGATTTCAAAAATTCTTTCACTGAAGGGTTAATAATCTAGTAAAAAAGGGGTTATATCTCAAGAGTAAAAACAACCATAGGGTTAAAATGAAAGAAATAAATTACGTATTAAAAAAAATTTATTTAATAATTATTTTTTTTTTTTTTATTTTTAATGGGTATTGGAAAGAAATTTATCAGAATTATTTTTAATTTATTTTTTTTTTTTATTTTTTTACACTTTTTTATTTATTTTCAAACAGATTCTAGTTTTTTTTTTAAAAATTTCTCACATACCAACTAATTATTTTTTTATTTAGTCCCTGATAGTTTGGATTCATGATTGGAAGTGCTGGATAACCTGCAATAGGGTTGTAGGTTTTTTAAGATTATTTGCGTTTAAAAATACAATTAAAACCGGTAATAACCGATTTGGTGCAGACGAAGTTGCACGGATCAGCTAGTCTATATATAAAAATAAACGATCCATCACTTCATATCCAATAAGATCGTATTGTACTAGAAAATAATGGTCATAGTTATGATAAAACTACAGTACGATTGTTATAATATCGAAGGAACAATAGACTAATAAATAAATCCGGTCAACTAATATCGGAAGGTGGCCAATAAACTCGAATCGCCACAATAGATGTAACTTTCACGATCCTGCCATTCTGCAAAGCATGGATTCGCACGAATCACCAAACCTTTAATTGATATAGGTTGTAATGTTATCGCAATAAGGTATAAAATCCTATGTTCAATTTGGCGTCTTGTTTCAGAGCCGTCTTTATAAATTTGTGGCCGATTCACTTTCTTTCGCTGGATATAAAACTGTTTTACTACCGCAGGAAGGGAATTCTGCTAAATGCCTGTCAGCTGCTAATAAAAAAATAGTGTAAAAGTATATAGCTGTTTCATTTGTCATATAATATATACTATACTATATATAATACTAGCTGGCCCGTGCAACTTTGTCTGCACCATGTAGGTTGCTACCGGTTTCAATTATATTTTCAAACGCAAAAAATCTTAAAAAACCTAATACCCAATTACAGCGACACCTGCATTTCTCAATTGTGAATCCAAACTATTCAGAAACTTACTATACCCTGTTGGTATGTGAGAAATATTTTAAAATAAGCCTAGCATCCGTTTGCAGCATCACCAACCGGGTCCAATTTAGTTGTTTCTTCTATAAGAATTTGTAAGTATACGTGAAATCTGCATCCAAACTTAATCTTGTCAAATTTATTTTACTTTTGACACATAGACCATCATCTTGTTGACTCAGATATTAAACTTAGATATATATGGTATCGCGGACTTCTTTGTAAAAGTAATGAATATTTTTGCCATATAATTTATTCTCTTATTTCAAACCGTTTAAGCAGCGCACGTCATATTATAGAATTTTAAGTACATTTATCGTGATCAATTATTGAAAATATATATAAGTAGCAAATAAAGGAGTCTAATATACTTTTCTAACAGTGGAAGAATTTTCAAAATCGGATCAGTAGTACCAGAGATTACCCCAAACATCCAAACTCACTAACTTCAACTTCAACTTTTTAATATTGGAGTTAATAGCTACGAATTCTACCAGTGTCAAATCAGTAATAGTAATAGTACTTTATAGGTAGTATTAAATTTTTATTGTATAATTTAATTCTTCCTGATTAGGCCACTGAAATACTCAAAGACAAACACAACACTTACAGACATCATGCCTTAAATAAATATATATTTACATAATAATTACTTTTAGTTATTGCGTTCTCTTAAAGTTCCATTTTGTTAAAACTTATACAATTAGCCAGAGTTTTGGCAAAAGGAAAAAATACACACCTTTGTTCTTTTGTTAAAATCTGACGAACGTAGTATATTGTTAAGTAAAATATCATACAATACAATACAAAATTGGAGCAATTGAAAAAAATGTGTTCTAGAGTTTTTACATATTGAGTTGTTCCTGATTCCTGAGCTCTGCAAGATGGACTGGAGAGCACACTTCTAAAGATAGATCATCAGTCTACGTATAGTAGACGCAGCAAGCTTGTAACAGTTTCGAAACTTATAAAGCCATGGCTTACCCCGAATGTTATCCTGAATATATCCGGAAGCATATCATTTGCCATTAATTTGGTTGGATGCATACCAGTTTGAGTTTCATGATGCAAACAAATCAGTCTTGTTTGGAGAGGATAAATCCTAAACATAGGTATTATAGTGATCAAAATATCCAGTCTGGATAGCTTATTTAGCAAGAATACCAACAGCTTCATTACCCTGGTTCCCACTACGTCCTGGTATCCATGCCAGAATTACATAAATTCCTAAACAATGACGTTGATACAAATGGAATTTAATCATTATGATAACTGGGGACTCTACTTACGGACTATGCTGAATAGTTTGTAAGCAACTCACAGAATCTGTCAATATGATAGTTAGATCTAATTTATGTGATAGTACAAATTTGATAGCATCTAATATAGCAACTACTTCACCTGTGTAAGTGGAGGATAAAAAAGGGTATTTATTACGTTCAATAATATTACTATAGATAAAAATGATATACATATGTAATATATCACATTGTCATATAAATAAATGTATTATTGCAAGCATACGGGTACATAAATGTCATTGCCGAAAAAACTTAGTGTATACCATTTTGATCTATTGTGGCTAATTCGGAAGCCGATGGGTTAAATAGCTAATTATATTCAATTGAAATATGTCAAAATAATATTGAAATGTAGTGTCAAAAGTACCAATAAGAACAAAAATCCCTTTCTTTAAGGACAACAATATCATTAATATATTAAAAACACACTTATATATAGATTTTTTGATACAGGAACATTGATAACCCCCTAAATTATTGTCACGATCTGTTCAGTAGTTTCGGCATGCATAGCGGACAAAGATACAAAGAATGATTTTTATATATAACGATATAATATACTATAATTCGTGCATTAAATATTGGCAAAGTTGATAATTGGTAAACCACAAAAAGGTTAGTCGTTAAACGTTTACCGCAACCTTGTTGGAAGTCGCATTAGAAGTTTTTTTTGTAAAATATTCAGAGGAACAAAAAATTATATCGATGAAATTTATCGCAATTATACAGCATGACTGGTCAAAGAGTTGCAATATTCTCAGAGATTACTCATTATTTGCTTCTCGTCCTAAATCAATTAAAAAAATAGATGCGTAAAATCTGACCTAATCATCTCGAGAAACGCAAAACTGATATACAATCCTAACGATTACTTTACGTAATGACGAGCGGGTGTAATAAATACCGAGGCGGTGGGGTCACGCCCCTGGGCACATTTAGTGCTACTACGTCCCTACCGCTACCGAATCCGCGCGCCACCGCCGATCTTTACTCAGTTAATCGTTCGTTGAATGAGATAGTTTACGCGTTACGTAATGTTAAGGTTATTAATCCCGAATGCGGCCTCGCGATTCACCTTCACTTTCGTTCATTGAGCGTTTCACTTTTGTAAACATACTTTGAAAAGTCTTAGAACAAACTTTAACTAAGGTTCTCTTTGTTGTTTATTAGTATTTGTTTTGATCTTATTATTTTAAATGTGACCATGAACTACCATACGATTGAAGGGCGTCACCCTTTAAACATTCACCTGGTATAACGTTTCAAAAAATCAGGTAACTTTTTAGGAAATAAAACTTAACTTTTGACACAGAGACTGTGGTAACATCGATGATAATAATTTTAACTTGGCGATTTTGAAAATAGTCTTCAAGTAAAACACGTGTATTGTAGACTTTACGCATTGTTTATCATTCTATTATAAGATTAAGCTGTGAATACGAACACGGAGTGCTCACGTACCGGCGCGATAAATTGCCAAACTTTGTTGCACCACTTGTACGCTCTTGAATAAATTTCACATTTATCCCGGTTTGTTCCTACCCCACTTGTGCGGGGGCCGTGCCGCGAACAACGAAAGTGAAACTCACGAAATTCGAATTCATTATGCGTGCGGCCCTTACTAAATAAGTATAAGCTGTACATCATGCGTGCGAACCATCGACTGGGTTAAATGGCCGGGGAAGGGTCGATTTGATATCGGTTATATTTATAGGTTTCTCCGAAAAGGTCTCGTGGGTGATGTTGAAAGAAAATCATGTTAATCATCTCGTTTTTCTACATTTATCCCCTTTTAGTGGAAATTCTGAAATGAATATATCCTAAATGCGTTTTTTTATATACCAGGTGAAAGGTTAGACACTCGCAGCATTCTAGGATATGACACTTCATGGTCACAAGTAACACATAAACTAATAATATCAAACAAATACTAATAGACAACAAAGAGAACCTTAGGTAAAGTTTGTTCTAAGAATTTCAAAAGTATGGATAACAACTTAAATAAATCTAGGTTGAATGACCAGTGATAATACCTGCGAGCGGGGACCTGGAGTTAATAACTTTCGATAATAAAACGGACAATAAACTCTTTTGTTTGTTCAAACTTCGAAAAATTATCCTTTATTAGTGGTTGGCTTCACTTTCATTTCACTTTTAATACACTTAACGGTCATTGACATTGTGCTTTAACATATACTCTTAGAGGATTGAGTATAAATTTGTATGTTTCTGGATAATTAGGTCAAATATTTAGCACCTATTTTTTTATTGATTAAGAACGAGAATCGAGTGCAGAGTTTCCTTTATAAATATTGCTACTGTCTAAACATTCACCTGGTATACCTGCTTTATAGTTTCTAGCGTTTGACTACAATCTCATCTGATCTTAAATGATGACATGGTCTAAGTTAGTAAACACGTCAATCCTAGAGGGGGCTGACTCTCAAGTGCAGCTGCCGGAACACCTTAACAAGTGCTTGGCAACAAATTTTCGACTTAAACATAAAAAAAAACAATTGGCAGCGCCATTTCTCGCACAATCTAGTCTAATCATTCTTGAATCCACCTGAACACGCACAATAAATTTCATCAAAATCGGCCCAGCCGTTTCGGAGGAGTTCAGTCACATTCACAGAAGAATTATACATATGAAAATGAAAACCGAATTGTTTGAAATGAATGAAAGTTTTGACGTTCATAAGCGACTTCTCAGGGCGTAAATTGAATTAGTTTTTTGGCAGCTAATCTCTATTGGATTTTAGTGTAACTATTTCCAACTAGATAATCAATTGGTATCACATGAGGTTATGCTCAAATGTCATAATGAATATAACATTTGTCTTGGCTTAGGTGAAATTTTAGCATGAATCCCTGCCCGTTATGGAATTGTGAGGAAAGAAACTGTTGACGTTCATGCCAAAAATGCTACTAGGTATGCATGTGAAATTTATAATAAATCATTCCCTCAAGACCTGTATTCACTCGCGAAACCCAAACAGACTCAAGCATGGCAAAATCGATGGGATAACGCTGTTCCACATAAGGCTAAACATTATAAGAGCATTCAAAGTACAATTCCCACGAAGGCTTGGTTTTTATCACGCTTTTATTAGCTTCACCTGTATGTATGTATGTAACCGACCCCTTTGAGCTCGATTTTGTCCTACTTTGAACGATCAGATTTAATTCAAACTTTGCACACCTGTCAAAGGTCGATGACAATGCAATAATCCGAAAAAAAAAGTTTAAAAAATTTAACTAAAAAATCACGCTTTTATTAGCTTCACCTGTATGTATGTATGTAACCGACCCCTTTGAGCTCGATTTTGTCCTACTTTGAACGATCAGATTTAATTCAAACTTTGCACACTTGTCAAAGGTCGATGACAATGCAATAATCCGAAACAAAAAATTAAAAAAAATTAACTAAAAAAGGAAAAATAAATAATAGTTTATAAAAACTAAAAAAACACGCTTTCATAAAAAATCCAACTAAAAAACAGAAAATAAAATTTAATAAATTTGGATTAAGAATAGTGTAAATTAGAAATAAATGTATATTTTTGTAAAAAGTGACAAAAAAATGATAAAAATACTGATATCTGGAGGTGCTGATATTAACAGTGACGCATCGTTTCGTTTCTGTTTTTTAGTTGGATTTTTTATGAAAGCGTGTTTTTTTAGTTTTTTTAAACTATTATTTATTTAAATTTAAAGACGCCCAAAAGTGGGTTGTCTCTACTATTATTCGCCTACGTGTTGGTCATGCATGTAGCTCGGTTTTCTTGCGAAAATACATATCCGTGACCATTCTCTTTGTGAGTGTGGGCTTGATTAGGGATCAGTGCATCACATATTTTTCAACTGTCGCAAACTCTCCGGTTCCCTATATGATATCCTACCTGTTAATATCCCACATCCTACTAATATTAATACACTACTTATGGTGACGCCGTAGCGATGTCGACGTCACCGAAGGGTGCGGGGGATTTCTATGCTAAATTTAAATGGACTGTATATGCGGGGGTGCTATATTTGATATTCAACTATTGCGATCAGCTACGAAGAGGGAGACAAGGGTAGGAAGGAAACTTGGCACATACCTCGCGGTGCTGCAGTTTCCACGTGGCTAGCCGGCTAGGTGATTCTCGTTTCTCTCCACTGGGTCTTCTCCCACACAACACTTATTATTTATAATGTATGTCGGCACGTATGTAGCGATGCGTTTATTTCTCACTCGACCATGCGAAACTCAAAATGTTAGCATGCGGCGCGGTGCGGACACAACAACACTGTAATGCGGCGCGGACAACACTACAGTAATGTAGTAATGGCGATCGCGCGTCCGACGCGCGCGGCGCGGTCAACAACACTGGTAATGTACTGGCGGCGCGTTCGTCGCGCTACCTTATATAAGCATGTGCCATAGGAAAGGGTGCGGGGCTGGTGGCGTGATCTGATCACAATTAATTGGTCGGGCTTCAAAGTGGCGTGATCTGATCACAATAATGCGGGAATTTCAAATATATATAAAGCGGCGCAACCAACTTACATATGTATATTCTACTTTTATTGAAACATTTACCGTCTTCATGTTATCTATGTTTATATTAAACTTAAAAAGAAACTGAAAAAATAATAAAAGTATTTTGTGTATGTATGTATATTCCCAATATATTATTGTATATAATCTCTGTGGCACTCACAACACAGTACCTATCCCTCTTTGGTGATTTAAATATGTTAACATGTAGCTATATTAGATTATTCTACGTTGTTACACTGAATATTTGACAGTAAGCTTAAAACGTATATTTGTCACACTTGACATTGGCAAAATTGCATATATTGGCAGAGATCATACCGAAAGACAATCAAACAAACAAAGATCAATATAACGTTCATTTGTTTTGGATCGAACACAATACAAGAATTTAAAAACTGACCTAGAATAACTAGAACGATCATCTGAAGAGATTGGGCTTCGATAATTCTAGACATAAATTAACAATCGTATATCCGTATTTCGATAAACTGCTCAAAATTAATTTTAATGTTTCAATTGAATATCTCACACAGCTTTAATTAATCTGTAGTGTGTTGCTTCTTACAAATAGCCCTTATGATTGTCATAGGCCCTACATTTTATGGCAGGCAAAAACATAAAGGACAACGTAACGAACAGCCCTAATGTATTATATTAGTTCAGGACCCGTCACTTTATAAATTTGAACAGTATAATTATTGCAACCCTTTTAAGGTTAATAGGGTGCTTGCCTGAGAAGGGGCTTCACGCAAATAAATTAATTAGAAAAAATATAATTGAGACTACATTTATTTATAAGATTTCATAATTAGATTATCGTGGTTATGAGAAAATGAACTCTAAAATAAATTTAGTCTATAAACAGCACAAAAATAAGATAAAAACATTTAAGAAACGTTGGTCAACACTCGCCCCTCTACCGAATGTGCCACAAATACAATAATATACAATCTCAATTTGATATTTTTCATTGTTCATTAGCCTCTATAAAATCTCAATTGGAAAAAAATTGTACTTAAATTTTTTAGCTTCCTTTTTATATATTTTATTTAATATATAAACTTAATTTAAATCTTTGAGCTTTCGTATATTGTGCACGTTAGTTTCACATCTAGTAGGTTACATTAGTAACAATTTCATCGTATCAGTGTTAACAGAATCAAATTGTTTTGTAACCAGTTTTGTGAAATAAAAAAAAAAAAAAAGTATTAATTAATAAATTTTACAGGTGGTAGAGCCACGCTGAAACTAATACTGGTTTCAGCTTGAATGGGTCGGCTCGGCCGTGGTAGTACCACCCTCTCATAGAAAACAGACGTGAAGTAGCAGTGCTTGCATTGTTGCGTTTCGTTTGGTCAGTGAGAGCGCCGGAGGCCCCCTCCTCTCTTCCCTCTCCTCTCCCTCCCCTTACTCTCAAAGGATGGCAACGCACTTGCGACTACCCTGGTGTTGTTAGTGTCTATGGACGGTGGTGATCACTTAACATCAGGTGACGCACCTGTTCGTTTGCCTACTACGACATAAAAAATAAATAAATAATGATAAACCTACAACACTTTCACAAACATTAAAATATATTTTGTATAACATCTATTTCATTTAATTTTGTGCTTAAATTTATTACTTGGGGAAGTACATAAAGTTCAGAATATTATGTTCGGTATTAAATATTTCAATGTAATAAAACTGTGATACATTTTGATCTGAAGTCATAAAACATTTTATCGTGCAATAAATTACGATAATACAACTACTTTAATGAGTAATTTAATGAGATTATTTACCTTAGTTTATATATGATGGTAATTAATCGTTTTTAATTTGAATAAAAATGACTTATAAGTGGTAGCTGTAGCTGTTACTTACTTCAGCATGAATGAGTCGGCTCGCCCGGGGTAGTACCACCCTCTCACAGAAAACCGACAGAAGTAATAATGCTTGCATTGTTGCGTTTCGTTCGGTCAGTGAGAGCGGATCGCCGGAAGACCAACTCCCCACTCCCTCCTCCCTTCCCTATTCCCTCCCCGAAACACAAGCTGGCAATGCACTTACGACTCCCCTGTCGTCGCAAGTATCTATGGACGGTGGTGATCACTTAACTTTAGGTGACCCACCGGCTCGTTTTATAAACTCGTTTTACATACTGGTCCGGCGAGGAAATTTGTGATTTAATAATTTAAAAAAAGCGTAAGAACAATGATAACTATAGTAAGTAAGAGCTACTATTAAACATTACTATTCGTTCTTGAATTTGTATTCTAACTTAAGTAATTTTATAAGAAATTCCAGTTCATTGATAAAATGAAATCAATCTCATATGCCATGAGATTTTTTGTGTATTATGGAATTAATACTACTACTATCCTGAATACTAAAATCTTGAGCGACTTTCAAAAAACACGTTTTGAACAGAAATTACATAAAAACTTATTTATTTTCCTGCTAACAAAAGAGAGAGAAATTCCTCGATTTATTGCACTACATTAATTAATATAAATGGCAATTATAATAGTATTAAGAAATGCGTGTTAATTGTTAGGGTAAATGTAGACAAAATAAATCAGCTGTAATCATGTTTTTGGCGTCGAGTCACCAGGAAGTTTGAATCACTTCGCAAAATACATGTTACAATTGAAACTTTGTGTATTCGTTTTAGCGAATAGCATCTGGATATATCGTTCTATTAAAAACAATTTATTTTACTGGCATAAATAAGTCTAATAGGCCTTATAAAATTAGAAAAATATTGACAGTGATGTTGAAGTAGGCCTCGGAAACGGAGTCGAGTTTGTAAGTCCATTGTTTGTTGCTTTGTCTTTTTCGAAGCGAAAACTTGTGTAGGCGCGTTGAGTAGTATTTTTTTTGGCAGGAGATAAATTTATAAGTTCGCCTCATGACATGCCTGCAAGCGTGACCTACCGTATTCGCTTGCGCGGCTTGCCTCAATCTAGCGACGCGTAGTATAGAGGCCAGTGTATATCGAATATTTTCTATTGAGATTATGCCGATAATTATATGTTAGATGAATTAAATAAACTGTATAAAAAGTATATACCTAATTATTATTCAGAGTGCCAATAGATGTGGAAGCCTAATGATAAGAATTTCAATTTACAAATTATGATATTTAAATAATTCACACTATAATTAATGTAAAAATTGAAATTAAAAATTAATAAGTTTAAAATCCATTTTTTTGACTTTTCACTTTTGTCGGCAATCCTCATGACTGCTTCGAGTTTTTTTTTTATCCAACACGTTAGTTAGTTAGTTTTAGTAAACACGTTAAGCCTAGAGGGAGACTCGCTCTTAAATGCAGGTGCCGGAATATATTAACCAGAGCTTGGAGGCAGATTTGAGTGCGGTAGCTTAGAAAAAACCCTACCATAATGCTCTGGTTTCATTATAATACATTCCTTCACCAAAAGCTGCAGCTCAGTTGCAAGGATTCGAACTTACGTTGATCGACGCAGTGTCCGAACACGCTACCAAGCCGTCATTACTTCGATTTTTTTGTTTACAAACATAAGAAAAATTTGATATTATAAATTTTTAGACAGTACCATATACGAAACATCAAGCCTAGAGCTTAGTGTTATAATCGTCCAAACAGACCAGTACTTAATCTTGAAAGTATTCCTCAGCCACCAGCAATAAGCCACTTGTACTCATATCTTTAAATAAAAACCACGAGAATACAATCTAAAAATAGTTACCGCAATAAATCTGTACAGAGAACAGATTGCTTTCGTATGTCGGAGTCAATTATAGTGCCATAAATATAGGCAGTCAGACTGCGTCTTTGTATGACGAGGGTAACTCATATAGTTTCCCATTGTATTTATTGTAGGTGATGATTATTTTCTGTGTGAGGTTCTTCAAAGCTATAAGCTTCTATTTCGGAAATGCGAATTTCTTGAACATTCTACCTTTAACGTATAGTCCTTAAAATCCACAAGAAAGAATATAGTTTTTTTTACGCGATAAAGTCTTATAAATCAATGAACGTCGGCTACATGCACGAAAACGCATGACTCATTGTCACGTTCCGGCTGAACCGAGCGGGCAAAGGAGAGCGCGGAACAAGCAATAGAGAGGTGCCATCGGCCTAAGCGTTTGGCTTGTGACGCATTTATCTATATATAGAATAATTCAATTCAATTCATTAAAGTATGCAATTTATCAATGTTTTCTCATGACGTTATCGTAAATCGGCTTGGGCCTTGAATATAGTTATATGTATATACATATGTGTGCTATTTATGTTTCTGTCGCATTCATAATACGAGAAATACTGTTTATTTTTATTTTTAACTAGTGGGCCCGGCAGACGTTGTCCCTCCCTGATTATAAAAAAATCCGGGACAAATTATATACCAAAACGTTCCTCGTGAATCACTTTATCCACTGGTGAAAACCGCATAAAGATCCGTTCAGTAGTTTTGGAGTTAATCGCGAACAGACAGACAGACAGACGCGGTAGAGGACTTTGTTTTATACTATGTAATGATGTATAATGTATTTATATTATCTTTTTTTATGTAAACTAGCGGTCCCGGCAGATGTTGTTCTGCCTTGATAATAAAATAACATCTTTTAGTAAACCGCAGTGCCACCTATCGAGTCAAATTATGAATATAAACCAATCTTGAATCCGCCAGAACACAAACAATAGATCATCAAAATTTGTCGAACCGTTTAGGAGGAGTCCATTCACATACATACGGACAGAAGAACTATATACATAAAGATTATAATAAAAAGTAAAACTGACGTATCAGTGTATTGGAAATATTTTACAAAAAATGATAGCGTGAGATATATGAAGTTTAAAAGATTACAATAAGTTTATTTAGAATAAATAACAGTCAAAAAGACTTTTATTAGGTTTTCAGTTTCTTTTTAAGTTTATCTTTAAATACACTTAAATTTCATAGTAACTTGAAGACTCGGCTTTTTGGTACATAATTAATTGTAATATGATTTATATCGTAATGTAATCATTTCGTCTAGTGCCTTATCATTTAACGGGACTGTAAATAATTAACTTTTAATTCATAAATTAATTTAATAAGTTTAAATTTCTTCGTATATTTTTTTTAATTAATACAATTAATGGTATAAACTTATTAAATTATGTATTGTCATTGGTAATTAATAAGTGAGCTAAGTTCTAATTTTATCCGAGGTTTCGAAGAGGGTGAAAATTACGTTCAAGTTTCCGTTACATCCATAAGTGATCCATATGTGAAGGATATCCCCCGATTTCCCCCGTTCATAAAAAGGGACCTAAAGATATTGTAGAAAACTATAGACCGATTAGTAAATTATGCTTATTTGCGAAAGTTCTAGAAAAAAATATATATAAACAACTATACTTTTCCATTAAACAAGCCATCAATATTGATCAACATGGTTTCCTGAAAGGCAGATCAACAATGTCAAATCTAATACTATGCATTGAATATATATCAAGGATTATGTCTGAACCTGCTCAGATTGATGTTGTCTACACTGATTATAGTAAAGCGTTTGACAGAATTGATCATGAATCTTACTACGCAAACTATTGTCTCTAGGAATTCGTGGTGACTTATGCAGGTGGTTTTTGTCGTATGTGCAGAATAGAACTCAAACTGTAGTTCTCGGTGGTTATGCGTCTGATCCTGTCGAAGTCCCTTCAGGCGTTCCCCAAGGATCTCTATTGGGGCCTATTCTTTTTAATATTTTTGTTAATGATATCTCAACGTGTTTTACTAATTCTTTCATTTTACTCTACGCCGATGATATGAAAATTCTATGTCCAATCACAAGTCACGATGACACGATTGGTCTTCAACGCGATTTAGATAGCTTCCAAAGTTATTGCAATAAGAATAAACTTGATCTTAATGTATTGAAATGCTGTGTTTGTTCTTTTACTCGTAAACCTGATCCAATTAAACAAAATTACATACTTAAGAATACTATACTATCACGAGTTAATACAGTAAAAGATTTAGGAGTCATTTTCGATTCAAAGCTCATATTTGACTCACACATTGATAATATAGTGAATAAAGCTTCCAAAGCCCTGGGTTTCGTCTTAAGATTATCGTCGGAATTTAAATGCATTAAGACTCTGAAGATATTGTATTGCGCCTTTGTTCGTAGTCACTTAGAATATGCTTCTCAAGTTTGGAACCCTAACTATAATATATACATCTCACGTATTGAATGGATTCAGAAACGCTTCCTACGATATTTGCAATTTGGAACTTCTTATGACTTTACTGATTATATAGAACGATGTAAACACTTCCATTTTTTGCCACTTTACGAGTGACGTAAAATAGCCGATTTAATTTATTTAAGTAATATAGCCAATGGAATTATAGACTGTCCAGAATTATTATCTAGAGTTCAGTTATGTGTCCCCACAAGTACATTAAGAAATCCGAAGCTATTACATGTGCCACTTGTCAGGACGACATATCGCCAAAATGCCTTTCTGATACGAGCATGTAAATATTTTAATTCTTTAGACAATAACCTAGATTTATTCACAGATAGTATATCATGCCTTAGACAATGTTTATCTAGAGCTTTTTTTCCATAATATTAACTTTGTGTATGTAATCATGTATTTATTTGTACATCTATGTTCATAGCTGTCTTTTCTTTGTATATTCATAGTTTTTATAAGTGAAAATTTGTAATTAGCCTTTGTACGTTATTTATTTGTTATTTCATTAGTATTAGCTGTAAGTTTTCCTAAATAAATAAAATAAAATAAAATATAGGTGAAGGTAATAAAATTAAATTAAAAAATATATGTAGTATATCTGCATGACCATGTTAATATACGAAAATTTCCAAATTTTAGAGCAACATATAGGATGTATTACATCAAATTCGGTTTGCCAAAAAAAAATGTGTATTAATTTAAAGTTACCTTTGTACAGTTTGTAAAGTCCGACTATGCATATTACAGGCATGGACTTAATGCCAGTAGATTTTCGCACGGCGGGCTCTACGTGGCTCTCTCTGTTAGTCATGTAAATAAGTTCTTTGTACACCTCTCCAACTACTTCAAAACTTAATTTTATTTTTTATAACAAGTGACGAGAACAGATAGATGGAAATAAGTCTAATTACATTTACACATTCAATGTATTAAGGATGACGTCATCTTTATTATTCAATCGATCAACCAACGTATAGTAATCGAGTATGCAGTATTGAATTTAGCTACGAATAATCCGTAGATTTGACCAGTCCAACCATCCAAATACTTATGATTGGCCGATACCTCGACTCAAGAGTACTTCAAAACGGGTCAATAATAGCCAGTCATTATTAGTAGTCAATAGTACGAATGTAGGTCAATATAAATCCCAACAACACATATTTCAAGTATGTCAATATTTTTTTTTTTTTGGGTAAAAAGGAAAATTTCTGTACTACATAATAACATTTACGTGTATAACTGTATCGCAATAAATGATTCATGAGCAATAACAGCTTGCTGATCATTCTGTATTGTTTTGTTATTGTGAACGGTCGTGTGTAACGTTCATTTACATTTGATAGTGTTTTTATTTATTTCACCCTCTATAGTAACTGTCTTTCTTATTTAAATAATTGTGTAACGTAGTAATTCGATATTTACCAAGTAGTTAACTTTTTTAAATATAGGTTTAATCGAGTCTAGAACACATCTTTACTTACTTTTGTAATTTCGGCTTGGTTACACAAGTTGTTGCAGGTCGTTACATAAGTTACAATGTGGGCTCTTATGCCCGGCTTATGTAACTAGGCCGAAATGTCTAGTAATATGTATAGTTCTAGACACAACATATAACATACCTATAGTGTGTACAGTTCATGAAAGTTTTTACGAAACTTTTACTTGCAACGTTATAAATTCAAAATTCCTCGGTAATATTCGAGTTTTGCTCTTGGCTTCGCTCGCGTTAATACTTCGAGAGCAGTACTTTTTTGTGGATGAAGGGTAATCTACGTCTTTTTTGTACCCATACAACATTTTTGCAGAAGTTCATGTGAATCGGTCAAGTAGTTGAGGCGTGAAAGCGTAACAAATAAACTGGCATTCACATTTATGTAATTAGTAAGGATTGTAGGACAAAGTGACGACACAATGCTTGATGATAAGTTCAGTGCAATACAAAATAATGATGACCAACGAGAGATTTAAACTTCATCAGCACTCGCCGCTGTTCTGCCAGCCTGCAACTTCATGTCTTTAAAATCTTTAAAACAGAAGAAATAAAAATAAAATTCTGTTGCTGACTTCCTCTAAACCTCTAAATTGATTACTGTATTTTTCGAAAGAATCTATTGTTCAAAATATACCATACATTATTATATTATACTAGATCTAAATAACAATATTTGAATTTGAAATAGGAATAGGTTTGGAGAACAAGGAAAAAGAAAGTTATTTCTCACAGGAGAATAGTCGGCATTCCACATCGTTGGCATTTTCATGCTGACTAGTGTAGACCACTAAGCACATCCCGCAAAACTAAATAACAACGGCAGGAACAAATGAAACAATTTACTACGTTGACCTTATCTGCTGTGGTATGAAACTGTGACGTAATCAGGCGGGACCTACAGTAACATTACCCCCCATTTAATTCTTTTCAACATTATAAAGACATTAGACGCGCTATAATTAAAACTGTCTATCGTGAGTAACCTTACAAACATACGATTGATGGATACAAAATACATCCAGGTGCAAAATTATTTTTTACGGATAATCTGTGTTATCTTACGACGCTCACCGCGGTGACGGCAGCTAAGCCACCATTTAAATCACTGTGCCACCGATTTAATTCCTATATTTTATTTTATTTCTTAATCCTTATTAAATTCTCAAATAAAAATAATGTAATTCACAAGTTTGCAGTAATAAACAGCTTAAAAGTTCGTAAATCATTTTTTATGCCAAAGTGTAATAGTATACAGGCAGGTCCATCTGAGTGGTAAATGGTTATCATCGCCTATGGACAACTGAAATATCAGGGATATCGCTGTTTTCTTGCCAGCCTTGAAGAGCCTATCTCAATCCCTTTGTATTATTCTGGTAATCCGATTAAGCAGTAAATCTTCGTGTACCACCAGCAAAAGGTTTTATACATTGTCTAAAAAATAGTACAAAGAGTCTAAATAGGGAACACATATGTTTAGCAAATAACTAAAAAAATGTAGAGTATATATAATTTTCTTCTTAAACACACATTGTAAAATTTAAAAAAACTAGTCGCATACAAATACGAAAATCTTATTTAAGAGAATCGCCGTGTTACCAACGACCGTTTAAGAGAGAATTAAGTTAAAATTTAATTAAGTTGAAATATTGTCCCCGTCTAGACATACTAATTACGTACCTGCTCTCTAGTATTCTGTACTTTAACGCGACGACTGACTCTTACAGAGATGCGGACATTCATTTAGACCGCTTATAACAAAAGTTGGCTAAATGAGTATTACGTGAATTACAGGATTACTAATACATATGTATACTAAGAGTTTTAAATATATTTTTTCTTGTATATTTTAGGGCATTTTTTATTTCATTAGTTAATTTTTGGTATTCAAATCAAATACATTTTAATACCGCCGTAACAATAGTATTAGATGTTATAATACTAAAAGAATATATATAACAGGATAATGATTCCTTCACCGCCTATAGCAACTTTTTTTTTATAATAGAAGGCAAACGAACACGTGGGTCTCCTGATGTTAAGTGATCATGACCGTCCAAAGACACTAGCAGCACTAGGGGAGCCACAAATGCGTGGCTAGTCTGTGTTTGGGGGAGTGAGAGGGGAGGGGAGAGGGATGAGGAGGAGAGGTGGCCTTCGGCGCTCTGAACTGAGGTATTCGCAAACTAACATGACAGTGCTAATAGCCGATGGATTGTATATAATATTTATCAGCGGCAGTTGTTGTTTTTGTTTTTTTTGCCACCTGACTATCCATTGTTGGCCTTTACATCTTCACCGGGCTTTTTGGCCTTGCCTTTAAGGTACTAAGTCGAAATGCCAACTGGTTCAAGGGCGCCGAATTGACTGGACCTCGGCTTGGACTGTCACCTTGCGTCTAAATTTGCGAACCGAATTAAACTATCCATGCAAGCTAAGCTAAGCATATATATATACGTTGGCGAGACACATGTATTTTGAATCTGACAATTTGACTACAACTAACTAAAAAATTAGGTCCCTTACAGAACCTATGAAACTTCTCTGTGCATATATCACCTGTTATCACTGTATCGCGCTGGCAGGGTGCTCGAGGGCTCGACTCCGGGGGATCGAACCTACGCTTGAGACGCTGCCGAGAGTTGCCGCGGTGGGTCCGCTGGAGCGAAGTTAACCGCCCGTCCACGGTGGCACGATCGATGCTTTTTTGTCGTTTTTGGATAGCACTATGTTTTTTATTCCGAATAGAGCTATACAGGTTTATGAAGTCCTATACTACTACAATCAATCAGATACCTATATTTTAATCGTGATATAGTGCAGTCATTTTATGGTGGAGCTTTAAAAAAGATAAATAAAATGGGTAACTCTACACTGATAGTTTAGATATGTCTGTATATTTGTTTCTGTTTCAACATTTTTGACAGATATCTATTATAAAGACGTCTAACCAAGAATATAAAGTAAAAAATCATTATCTGTATATGTATATTGAACTCATAAACGGCGAAACTGATTTTTATGAAATTTTATACACGAGATGCTTTTATCGCTCCTCAATTGTATATAACACAAAGATTAGCAACAATACATTAAAATATCGTAAAGAAAAAACAAAATATATTTTTAGTTGCCTATTCGATTTTGATAAAATTTTATATACCGAAAGTATAAAATATTCCGAATTTAATCATTATATAGTATAAAGCAAAGTCCCCTACCGCGTCTGTCTGTCTGTCTGTTCGCGATAAACTCGAAAACTACTGAACGGATTTTTATGCGGTTTTCGACAGTGGATAAAGTGATTCATGAGAAGGGTTTTGGTATATAATTTGTCAAGGATTTTTTTTATAATTAGGGCGGGGCAACGTCTGCCTTGCCTGCTAGTATACCATAAAATTAACAATAACACTTTTAACATTATAGATAAAATAAAAGTTTTATATTTTAATTCTTAACTGTTTATCATGAAGCTATAGGTTTCGAATTGATATACGTTTATTATTTAGACATAAGTTTTTGAAATCATGAGATATATGCATATTGTAATAAAAAGAGTCAACAATTTTTTATTCTAATTCATTGACATATAAAAATCCAAGACACAGTCTCGAATAAAAGTAGAGCTCAAAACCGGACGCAAAAACTCCCCAATATACATACATATATGGTTATAGTTATGCGATTAACTTATGGTTTTGCAAATTGAACCTTACGTGAATGGTTTAAAATTGTTTTTACAAGGACGCAAGCGACGCGAGACTATTTGAAATGACTGCTTAATCCAAAATTGTGCACTCATTTTTGTGTGCCGGCTGTGAGACGTTAAGTGTGCATCTTGGGTTTTTGTATATCAATGTTCTTATTGCATTAAAACGCGTGCAGAGCCACGGGCTTAGACAATCTATACTATAATAAAACTGTAGCAAGGTCAAATCTGTACATTAAATATATTTTGAAAATTTTTATCGGGGTAGACTTTGTTATCGATATAGAAGCCAAAAATAATATTTTTACAATTTTTGTCTGTCTGTCTGTCTGTCTGTCTGTCTGTCTGTCTGTCCCTGTGAACACGCATCACTCTGAAAGTACTGAACCGATTTTGACGAAACTTGGCACAGTGATAACTAATATTACGAGATTACATCTAGGATACTTTTTATCTCATAAAACGCAAGGAATTCTCCAGGATCTGCCTGTTTGTCTGTCCCTTTGAACACGTACCACTCTGAAAGTACTGAACCAATTTTGACGAAATTTGGCACAGTGATAACTAATATTACAAGGTTACATCTAGAATACTTTTTATCTCATAAAACGCAAGGGATTCTCCAGGATAACGGACGAAAGTCAAAAATTTGTAGTTAATGAAATTTTTGACGGATTTTGGTAAATTTTCATTGTGCTATATATAGCAGACAGATTAGCTAAAAAGATAAGCTATATTTCCCTAAGCTACTTTAAAAAAGATACCAAAAAAAAAATCGCCGGGATTCGAACCGTCGGCTCCGGCGGACCATATAATGTCCAGTACGTTATAACTGAGCTACGGCTATATGACATTTCTATGCGTAATTATCGACCTCATATGAAAAAAAATATGTGTAAACGAAACTGTCACTTATATGTTGTTACATTTATTTTATTGTATAAAAAATGTTTGCTAAACAAAGGTGACAGATTTTGAAGATTAATCTCAACTAGAGTTCTATCAGTACGTGTGTTGTTTCGATATTTGATAAAATTAGTTTTCTAAATGTTGTTGAGTCTTGAAGTAGTTGGGTTCAGGTTTGTGAATCTAAGACTAAAATAAATCAGTTGAGGTGTATGCAGTTATTTTTTTTTTCTCGAACTGACCACGCTATTGACGTAACAAGGTCTTAACAGCTTCACCGGACTACTGTTTGCAGTTACTATGTTGTATTTATACTAATATTATAATAACTGGTAAAGTTTTGTTTTCGAGGAATGCTTGGTACCTACTACTGGTCCGATTTCAAAAATTCTTTCACTGTTAGAAAGGTATATTATCCCAAGTTCAGTATCTCAGTAAAAAAGGTGGTTTGTATGTCAAAAGTAAAATAAATGTGACCAAATTAAAATTGAATGCAGATTTCACGTATACTTTACAAATTCTTATAAAACAAACAACTAAAACAAAATGGAAATTTAATGTAGATAAAGTTCAACTTTTACAGTATGTTACGTGATGAAGTTACAAGAGGTACTGGGAAGACATTTATCGGCAATATATGTAAGTTAGTTTTGATCTTCACTTTGATGACACTACTTTAGGTAATGCTGCGAACAGATTCTAGACTTATTTTAAAAGATTTCTCACATACCAACTGGGTATATGTTTGAGTGAGTCCCTGGATAGTTTGGATTCACGATTGGAAGTGCTGGAGAACGCTGCAATAGGGTTTTAGGTTTTTTAAGATTATTTGCGTTTAAAAATACAATTGAAACCGGTAATAAGCGATTTGGTGCAGACGAAGTTGCACGGGTCAGCTAGTAACTAATAAAACCAGCATTAAACGACTTAATGAGCAGTCTAATAACATTAGAAATAATTACGTAGACGTTAAAGCTGGTTTACAATCAGCCTGGATATTCATCGATGAAATTTTTAATTAAAGACGTGGAAAGGTGCTAAGAGTAAGTTGTTTTTGTAACTTTATATAAACTTATTTTTAATCTTGTTCAAAATTAGAAATACAGTTAACGTAATTTCCTTGGAAGTACGGTACGAGGAACGACGGTAAGTCGCACTAGACAGGTTGCAGCGACGGGCTGTTCGTATTGTGAATGATACAGACGTTACTAACAACCTTGAACCGTTTCAGTTGCGAAGAGACATAGCCTCACTAAGCGTCTTTTATCATCTGTATCATGGCGAGTGTTCTGAAGAGCTGTTTGACCTTATTCCATCTTCTCCTTTCCACTATAGAACTACACGGGCGGGTACGCGTCTCCACAGTTTCACAGTAGCAACCATCACGGCAAGAACGAAGTCGTTCAAAAGCTCTTATTTTTGTCGAACTTACTTTACTGTGAAGATGTGGAATCGTCTCCCAGCCAGTGTGTTCCTTTCCTCTTATGACATGGGGTCCTTCGACGAGGCGTGAAGGAGCACTTTTGCAGGTCGGCATGGTAGCGATGACTGCCATTGCTATTTAAAACTGACAGTCGCCGTTATTTACAGACGGTACTGTACTTTCCATCAGGTACTGTGCAGTCATTTTGCTAAACCAGTTTAAATAAAAAAAGTATTAATACCGCAGAGTTCCAATATTATTCAATGATTAATTCAATAATATATTATTATAATGATGAATTTAGTAATTCTATTTACAGATTTGGCTGTTAATTTGCTTGTCACACTCAATCGTGGTTTGTAAATAATTCTGAGAAATAAGCGTTATTATTGGATAAAAAATTTCATAGTTGATAATGGGATTTATTTTAACGGCAAAATTGCTCGATTTGATTGAATTTTCTACTTAAATAAAGTTAAAGTTGGCTCTAGAACACGATGAAGGATAAAATCATAATTAATATTAATTGAGTTATAAACTTTCTTCAAATATTAGCCTAAGTAGTTTTTAATTATATTCTCACAATTTTGTATAATTTATTTCATATTCTACGAGTTTTTAATAAGATTAAATATTGTAATCATTTTTTGATGGAATTTATTAACGCGCCTCTGGTTCTGTTTTTTCATTTTGTATAAAGCTTTGGGATAATAAATTGTTATTCATTATTTTAATTGAATTAATAATAAGATATTTTTACATAATTTCTAAAAGTAATAAAAATATTCAGCCCTGTAACGGGATTCGCGACCGCTCGGAATTGGTAGGCTGCGATTCGTGTCGCGCTTCGTGCGATATCAGTTTTGCCTGCAGAGTCAGCCGATTCGCAACTCCGACGTCGGGAGGCTGCGCGCACGCGCTCTTACGTACTCGATAGATAACTTAGTCGTCGTAACTCAATTGTAATATTATACGTATATGTAAATTGTATGTGCAATAAGCGATTTGTACATGCAATAGCCCTAATCCTAATCGTTACTAATATGAGTGAGTTGGCTTATTTGTTTCTTACACTTTCACACCTTAACTGCTCAACCGATCGTCATAAAATTTTACGTGCATATTGTCAGGGGTACAGGAAGGATATAAGGTATCTATTATGTATAAAAAGTAATGTTCCCGAGGGTTACATTAAATATCTATTAAGACGAGCGAAGCCGTGAGTAGAAGCTAGTAATATTGTAAATGAGGAACGTTAATGAGAATAGATGTAAACATATTAAAATGAAATAAGAAAAAATAATATGAGTACAAGACTACTTATTAGGACTGCACGATATTTAAAACTTTCCGAAGTCGATTCTGCCAAAATGCTATGATACCCATATTTTGTAGGTGGTAGTGCCGCGTTGAAGCTATTACTGGTTTCAGCATGAATTGGTCGGCTCGTCTGGGGTACTACCACCCGACCCACAGAAAACCGACGTGAAGTAACAGTGCTTGCATTGTTGCGTTGCGTTCGATCAGTGAGAGCGCCGGATACTCAACTCCCCTCCCACTCCCCACTTCCCCATTCCCCCTTCTCCCAAACACAGGCTGGCAACGCAATTGCGACTCCTCTGGTGTTGCAAGTATCTATGGACGATAGTGATCACTTAACGTCAGGTGACCAGCCAATTCGTTGGCCTCCTTGATAATAAAAAATAATCTAGATGTTAATCAAATATTATCCTGTGATTAAGAAGTAATTTAACAACCAGTAGTCTTTGCGTTAAATTAGTTTTTATTGATCGCAACAGCAAGTGACTGTGATCAGATTTAGATTGAAGTATACAAGTAAAAGGTTGAAGAAGTGATAAATCCAGAAAGAACTATAAGTAATGTTGGCGAACTAAAAGCACTTCTTTCACTGCAACTTGTTAATGTATAGATTAAGAACTGTCGTAAAACTTAGACCCAACTTTTATAATCCAAAGATTCGAAGACTGTAGTACAAACTATATTAATCAAAGTCGAACAGTTCGACAGGTGACCTGACTGTCTTACCGGAATATCACAATGTAAACAATTTTGAGTGATTCTCCTAAAACTTAAGCTTGTTTATGTTTCGATGTCCGTGAAATTTTGGCGTATAATATTAGAAAGACGTGATTCCTGAGCACTTATCCTATCTCATGACTTCTGGTTAATGCTTGGGCAAGTTATGATAGTACATTCTTTCGTAATTATAGCAACAACTAACAGTGTTATTGTGTGTACAATAGTGTATGATAGAAAACAGAATCGACACACTGAAAAGGCCAAATGTTTTGACCATAAAGGAGGTGTGCAGATATTAGTCGAATTAAGAGTGCGACCACTAAACACTTATTGACTAGGTGGCTATCATGTGTCATTTGAGTCTAATAATGTCCATGCCAAAAAACTCTGCACATAATGTGACGCATGAATGTAATCCCAGTTTCGTTTATTATTAGTTTTTCTATATGTCTGCTCAGCGAAATAAATAGGAGTTTCGTAAATTAGCTGCCAAAGCGTTTATAAGTCTACATAATCGGAGTCACATCTTTTATTTCCCTTCATATCTTTTGGGAATAACAACGACGTGACAATTCTGCCATATTCTGCGAAATAGTTTTATGGAATAATCTTTAACATCGATTTCTCTTCTTGTTAAATAATAATTTGGTAGAATATAGATAAATACTAAACCTAGAAACTCGTGTAACTGTTTTGTAATGAATGTCTCTTTGGATATCGCCGCGAGTCATAATCATTAGCAGTGAAGTTACACGGACTGAAAATCCAATGGTATTACTCTAGCATTTGTGTGCGAGTCACAAGACTAGCGAAAGAGTACATTTGCTTAAGAATAAAGATCTTATTATTTAGTTATAACTACACATACGTATACCTAACTCTCGCATACAGTTGTAGGTATATAAATACAGATTTTATAAAATACTTTATAGACATTAAGCCTTTGATCTCAATCTTATCTGATGTAAACACGTTACATCTAAAGAGAGACTAGTTCTTAAATATAGCTGCCGGAACACGCGAACATGTGCTTGGCGATATATTCTCAACCCGAAGGTACTGGATAGTCAGGCTCAGTTAATAAAAACCCTACCGCCATGCTATGGCTTCTTTACGATGTTTTCCTTCAACGAAAGCTTCGATGCGATTACAAGGATTCGAGCCTACGTCGATCGACACGGTGTCTAAACACGCTATCGACTAAGTCATTACTAAATACGCTCTTTTCAAAGTATGAACAACCACTTGACTATTCATCGACACCGTATCTCTAATTCTGTAAAGAAATTTCTTCAAGGATGTCAGCAAATTTGGTCCAACATATTAACATTAGATTTTCCCAGGTAAGAAGGCTATAACTGTCTCAAGAGTCAATTTAATAGCGTAGTATTTAATAAACAATGCTGTGAAATAAATAATTAAATATGTATTACGTTAGACTTATCTACAGGTATTGTAACTTACATAAAAAGCTCTTAGCTAAGAATATTGTAGTAGAATAGACGACGACTTTTGCGAATTACGCTTGAATGAACAAAGCTGAACATAAAATATTTGAATAGTTTGTGAATTGTAAGAAAACTTTTCAGCATTATGTAGAATATATATCTTCACTACATAGTATAAAATAAAGTTGCTTTCTCTGTCCCTATATCCCTATGTATGCTTAAATCTTTAAAACTACGCAACGGATTTTGATACGGTTTTTTTTAATAGATAGAGTGATTGAAGAGAAAGGTTTATATCTATAATAACATCCATTAAATAGTGGAGAAATACTGTTATTTTTGAGGTTTCTAATGTGATGTTGTAAATAATTACATTTTTTTCGCTTACATTGCAACAAACGCAGGCGGGCCACAGGCAGTAATGAATAAATCAAAACTACTGGATCGATTTTAATCATTTTTTCAGTGAATGACATAGGCTATATATTTTATACCCGTGCGAAGCCGGAGCGGGCCGCTAGTCTTTATATATAAATTTCTTCTGTGCGTGTGTATGTCACTGAACTCCTCCTAAACGGTTAGACCGATTTTGATGAAATGTTGTGTGCGTGTTCGAGTGGATCCGAGAATGGTTTAGATTCACAATTGGACCCGGTAGGTGGCGCTGCGCTGGTCTTTTAGGATTTATATTTTTTATTATCAAAGCAGGACAATGTCCCTGCAGACCGCTAGTGTAGTATATATTTTAAATATTGAAATAGACTATTTCTATTAAATTGTCGATTCTCATGAATCCGAACTACAATATAATTACAAAAATCAATTAAAGTGGGTATAGGTGTTAATTTATCCAATATTTCTATATCGTTATTATCTACACTACCTACTACCTACCATTATAAATCTATAAATCTTCTATGTTCTCCCAACACTCCCTCTTACTTAACTCCACATTTTCAGTTTTTATGCTCTAATCATGACCTTAACCCTCGCTCTTCTAATAATCTTATTCTTTGCTGTCCTGTCCATACTTCCGGTCTAGTACATTAATCTTTCTATATCCAATCTATTCTCCTATGGAATGCGCTTCCTTATGAAATCAGGATGTCATCTAACCGTTTCAGTTTTAAAGTCAGGGTACGTCGGTTTTACCAGTGTCATTTAGCAGAATTATCTGGTTAATGCTGTATTTAGTACTTGATGTTGACTTATTATACTTTTATTTATTGTATTGATATTTATGTATGATGTTGTTATGTGTATGTATTGTATATGTGTAGTATATATGTATTATATGTAGTATATTGGTGTTGATATTTTATTTATATATTGCAATATTAAATAGGTTAACCATAATTTCATAAAAACCTCACCTTTTACACCTACCAACATTTATCTCTGCATCACCTAATGGTTGATTGGCAGAGAATGCCTTCGGCATTAAGTCCGCCATTGCGTATTTAACGCATAATGTGTAAATAAATAAATAAATAAAGAGATTGTAAGAGATAATATCTCTGGAACCACCGATGTAGTTCTGATAACAAAGCTACGTTCTAAGTGAGTTATGTAAGCTATATACTATTGTCTTTGAAGTAAAAACTTCTCAAGTCCCGTGTGGTTTTAAACTTGATGAAACGAGAAAACGACATTAAAAATAGACACACATATACATATACTAGCGGGCCCGGCAGACGTTGTCCCGCCCTAATTAAAAAAAATCCTTGACGAATGATATACCAAAACGTTCCCCGTGAATCACTTTATCCACTGGTGAAAACCGCTTGATAATTCGTTCAGTAGTTTTTGAGTTTATCGCGAACAGACAGACAGACAGACGCGGTAGGGGACTTTATTTTATACTATGTAATGATAGACATCTATATACGAGAGAATAAGTTAGAATACAATATCGTTTATATGAATATTATATGATTACCTTAAGGTTTCACTGCTACCGCGTATGAATTACACACAATTGTTTGTTTATTTTTTCATATGGTAATTAAAAGACGTTAATAACAATGAAATATTGACTAGCTACAATTAGCAGGGAGTTATTGGGAAAATCTGCTTTATGACAAAACATTCACATGGACTTCCATAGTTATCGGCTGAATTGTGTCGGAGTTTTCAAATCTTTTTTATGTTTATTTAACGCAGACTAAATTGCGGACGGATACTAGTTAATAATAATATGTATAATATAGTATTCAAAATATAAATAGGGCAATCATTTCAGATGCTGAAGCTATTACTGGTTTCACCATGAATGGGTCGGCTCGCCCGGGGTAGTACCACCCTCTCATAGAAAACCGATGTGAAATAACAGTGCTTGTATTGTTGCGTCTCGTTCGGTCAGTGAGAGCACCGGAGACCCACGCCCCTCTCCCCCCCCTTCCCCCCTCACCTTCTCCTCCCCCCCTTCCCCCTCCCCTTTCCTCCCCCCCCCCTCCCAAACACAGGCTGGCAACGTACTTGCGACTCTCCTGGTGTTGCTAGTCTTTATGGATGGCGGTGATCATTTAACATCAGGTGAACCGCCTGTTCGTTTGCCTGCTATGAAAAAAAAAAGATGGAACGACATAAGAAAAAGTGGCCATAGCTTATCTTATTTTAAACAAAAGCTTTGTACTAACATTGTTAATTCCAGTTAGGTACCTATGTTGTTTGTATAAATACATATATATATCTTATACCTAACTACAAGGTGACTTAATTTTTTGGCTGTTAGATCTTTAATAAATGAGATAGTCCTGAAAGAAACACATTACTTAATGTTCGAATAAAGCTCTCATTTCTGACTGTATAAATGTTTATCATTAAGGATTAATTATGTTATATGGAATTACAATAATTGCTGTTATATTTGTTTTATATTCTAGGTTATTAGGAAAACTCTTGTGTTTAATATCTCAGCAAAGAATATTTCATAGTAAATTGTCATTTAATCCGTAATTACGTTTTGATAATTATTATGCCTCCTCCATGTAATTTTCTTTGACTCTTTCTGTGAAGTCCTGTATATTTTTCTATCATTTTGCAATGTAAAAAGCCTAAAGTAATCAATCAAATCAAAAACTTTTAATTAATTTTCTGGAGGAAATATTTATTAAAAAGTAGATATAAATACAGAATTATAAATTATATTTAAAAAAAAGCTAAATAAAAATATGTTTTAATTCAATTTCCCAACGTTCGATGCTCGTCCGCTCCGATTTTGATACTCGTACGCTTTTTTTTTTTTTTTTCGAACTGACTATGCTATTGACCTGGCAAGGTCTTTACAGCTTCACCGGACTACTAAGGCGAGCGCTTAAGGCACTCAGCCGATTTGGTTTTTAGGTAACATACACAAGGGTGCACGGCACACCTCGGCTTGGACTGTTACCTGAGAAATTCGCGTCCCACCTAGCTAAACTATTCTAAGCTAGTACTCGTACGCACGTACACTCACACTTGTATATCATGGAAAGAGTCAGAGAGAGAGAGAGAACATTGCATGGAAGTGGCATAACGCTTTTTCCTCACGTGACGATCTTTACCAGTCAGTTTCTAACGTAAGCTGTTTTAAGAAATTTCGTTCCAAAAACATGTTTAAGAGATTTAGTTTTTTTATTTCGCGATCATCTATTTCTTGAGACAAGAGTCTATGATGAATATTGAACTAAAGTTATATATGTATATATAGAGGGATTGAAACAAGAGCCTCTACGAAGCTTACGTGGTGTACGAGTTAATGAATATAATAATGCTCGCCGAACTATGGACCGTCGTCAACGTCCTTATCCCGCCTTACGTATTATAACACGTTGTGTTCCTGTCTGTCCGTTAGTGGGATTATAACTCGAGAACCGTATATTACGTGATTCTTTTCCCAATTTACAAGTATGTACTCTAGCTAGGTTTTAGTATATACAGTAGGACCTCGATAAATCTAACTTCAATTTTGATTTATAGACGTTTCAAAAGGGGTTAGAAGGCTTTTTGTAAGTACAATTGGTTGAGGTTGTATCCTACATCATTCTCACTTACAGAGATAATGTATAATGTAAAAATACTTCGAAGAGATTATGTATATATGATAGAAATGTTCTTCAAGTAGGATACCTCATTTATTTCTACTTTGACCTATAGGTATTCCTTTTAGGATAATGAAGAGGTAATATAGCAAACACTAACATTTCTGAAGTATAAAACTCGAAATAAAATGGAAATTACTTGTAGGCAAATACTGATTATTTTAACGTAGAAAAAAATATTATTTCGGTAGTAATAATGTTATTGGTTATGTACATTGACATATAAAAATCCAAGACAAACAGTCTCGAATAAAAGTAGCGCTCAAAACCGTCCCTCAAAACTCCCCAATATACATACGTGGTTATAGTTATGCGATAAACTTATGATTTTGTAAATTCGACCTTACAATTCAAATTCAATATACACTTCAATTCCTTTTTACAAGGACGTAAGCGACGCGACACTATTTTGTGTGCTGGCTGTGAAAGGTTAAGTGTGCATCTTGGATTTTTGTATATCAATGGTTATGTATTATCCTTAAATATACGTGTAGTGTAAGATTAATTCCTCGTCAAACAAGTACAAATATTAATAAAGAGAAACAAAAAGATCGATTACAAAACGTTTCGTTTTTGTACATAAATATTACATAGTCTTTATTACAACCACAATTAAAAGGAATCTAACG
The DNA here is from genome assembly GCA_036509395.1 of Antheraea yamamai. NCBI lineage: Eukaryota > Metazoa > Arthropoda > Insecta > Lepidoptera > Saturniidae > Antheraea > Antheraea yamamai. Next base: position 5,952,043 of record AP028448.1, on the reverse strand, counting down.
ACACCCTATATGTTAGAATCTATTAAGCTGTTTCGAATACAATACATGTCAAAGAAATATATCTTTTTATATAAATTTCTTCTGTACGCGTGTATGTCACTGAACTCACGTAACGTAACGTAATGTCACGTAGGTGGTAGAGCCACGATGAAGCTATTATTGGTTTCAGCATGAATGTATCGGCTCACCCGGGGTAGTGCCACCCGACCCACAGAAAACCGACGTGATGTAATAGTGCTTGCATTGTTGCGTTTCGTTCGGTCAGTGAGAGCGCCGGAGGCCCACCTCCCCTCCCCTCGCATTTCATCTCCCCTCCCAACTCCTCTCCCCCCTCCCTCCCTTTCCTCCAAACACAAGTTGGCAACGCACTTTCGACGCTCCTGGTGTTGTTAGTGTCTATGTACGGTGACTCCTCCTGAACGGCTGGTTCGATTTTGATGAAATTTTGTGTGCGTGTTCGAGTGGATACGAGAATGGTTTAGATTCACTCAATTGGAACCGGTAGGTGGCGCTGCGGTTGAGTTTTAGATTTTTTTTGTTTTCAAAGCAGGACAACGTCCACCGGGACCGCTAGTACTTATATAAATAAAACGTTTTTTTTACAGGTCTTTGTGGGTCTGCCGTAGCGCGCGCTACACGCAACTACTATTGGATGAATTCCGAGCAATTTTTCAGTTTTACTTCTTTGTCCTTATGCAATGGAAATCATTACGATATCCTCATTTAATATTACGTTATTAATCTTACAGAATTAGGTTTTTTTATAAGTACTACGCGTTCAGCAATGTATGTTGTGGAGCACAACCTGTGTGGTAAGTATGCTCAGGAGAGGGTAAGTATACTTTTGTTATCAACTTTTTAATTTTTTTTTTCTCTGTTTATAAAATTTGTTGTTAAAATAATGAACAATGTAGACAACGTCGGAGGTATCAGTTAGTAACAATACGAGCATACTTCAGTAACAGTATGTTTTTGAAAGTCGAATAATGAATGGCTCAAGCTGGTGTTTTTTTTTGTAACAAAAGCAAACATTAAATATTCTAGACAGAAATCAGCATTTTGCAATCGTGTCCTATAACTATAGCATGGTTGCCACAAAATTTCATTGTTATAAAATTATAAATATAGAAAAATTCCCCAATTAGCTATAATCTCAGAGGTCGAACTCTCAAAATATGTTTTTACACAAATACGGCATACCATTCAGATACTCTACAGCAAATATTAAATACTGTACCATACAATGTCAGCTAATATTAGATTTTGATCCGATTGAGTCCTGTGCGTGCGAGCGTGATCAAATAATGGTTTTCGGGAATATTTTATTTTTGCCGACAGAACAAAAACAAACACGGTATAAAGCGTCGTTTCGTTTGAAGTACAACGATGATTTCTTTTATCTCCACGTATTTGTCGTGTTAGTTTATAGAAAACATTTTAATAATTATTGATATCAGTGTCATATATTAAAATTTTGGATTATGCAGTCGTTTAAAATAGTCTCGCGTCGCTTGCGTCCTTGTTAAAACAACTTTAAATCATTCAGGTAATGCTGAATTTGCAAAGTCATAAGTTTATCGCGTAACTATGACTACTTATGTGTATTGCGGAGTTTTGCGGTCGGTTTTGAGCGCTACTTTTATTTGAGTCTGTGCGTCTTGGGCTTTTATATGTCAATGAAATGTATTTACATATTACTGTTTATTATACGAGAGGTATAAAATCAAAAGCGGCTTTGTAGTTGGTATACAGTTTTAGAGTATAAAAAAAACGTATTCTTTTCATTACAAACGCTTTATCCCAAACACTGAGTGTAGGTAGGTAAACGGAAAATATTTTTTTAAATAATATCATCATCATCATCATCATGCATAATAAATAAGTTATAAATGTATATAACTGATGGACGTGACTAGTTTTGTTCCAAGGCACTGGACACAACCAGTTTATTGTATCATATATTTATATTTACATTAGCTGATCCGGACACGCGTTGCTGTGGCATAAACTGGTGTTGAGAAAAAGAAATTGAAAATGAAAAAGTTACGCCATCTTTGAAATATCTATAAGAGTCGATCTTACAGTTTTCTGTCAACAAACTAATTTAAAGCGCTATCTGTTCGAGGCTGATGCAATTTACAATAAATAACAATAATCAACATTGACAATCTTTTAATTTGTAATTAAAAAACATTGAGGGTATTAATCGAAATATAAATTATCGTATCTCTCAAGTTGGACCAAATTATATATATATGCCAACTTTCATGAAGATCTGTTGAGTAGTTCCGGAGTTCATCGTGGACAAACATCATACCACTGAATTTTTATGTATCTAAGATATTGATTATTGGGTAGCTAGATATTTTTACGAATTAATGTATTTTATAAAATTTAATTATCTCTTTCTTGTTATGAAAGTAACATTCCAAAATTAGTGATATCTATCTGTTCAAGCTATCACTAATTTTGGAAGGTTACTTTCATACTTATTATATATGAATTTTTGAGTATGCTTATATCAGGTGTTAGGTTAGTCACTCACAATATTATAGGAGATAGTTCATGATCACATTTAACATATAAAATAATAATATCAAAACAAATACTAATAAACAACAAAGGAAACCTAAGTTAAAATTTGTTCTCAGACTTTCGAAAGTCTATATTTTTATAATAGAGTTTTTAGAATTTAAATATTGTATTTATATACAAACGTAACGCAGATATATATAATGTAGATGACTGGTGCCGAAAGCGGCAAGGGGCGACCCGGAGTTAATAACCTTCGATAATAAAACGGATAATAAACCCCTTTTGTTTTGTTGATGCCGTTCGTACGTTTACTTTCACTTCAGCCGACGATTGACACTGTGCTTTAATATAAACGCGTAGAGGATTGAGTATAATTATTGTATTTTTCTAGATAATTAGGTCAAATATTAAGCACCAATTTTTTTCATTGATTTAGTACGAGAATATTAACTTTCAGCCTATATATTTTTCGATGTTTTCAGTTGCTAAAAATACCAACGTCTATACGACAAGGTAAAAGAAACTATTTAGAGGATCAACGGAGGTGTAAACTCTAGATATATATTAATTAAACTTAGCAGAAAAACAATCTTCAAATATACAGTACAACTTAATAAAAGTGTTCTAACGTTCTTTTATTGAACTCGTAAATTCAGAGCTACAATTGGTTACGCGACTCGTTCAAAGTATAATACTCCCAGCTTTTAGATATCATTCAGCAACTGTAGTAGAAATAGAGTGATCATAATGTTAATAATTTGTATTCCTTTGAGGATTACTCGTAAACTACGTCTGCTTGTTTGCGTTCGTACGTCCTTAGTTCTTATAAACAGAGCAGTGAATTTTAATACGGTTTCCATTATCAACTGGAGAATTTCTTCCAAAAGAACACTTTACACGATCTAGCATTTTTAATGTTAAGTAAGCATTATGTAGGTATTTGTTATAACTTCATGTTACTACTTACACATATTAGGGCGTTACAAAAAAAAAAAAATTTTTCTCGGAACTAGGCTCAAAAGCTTCGTTTAGATGCCAAAATAGGTCTCTGAAAAATTATTAATATTAAGGTTGTCCGCATCGCACTTTTCGATTTTCCATAAGAATTACACAGGAAAAAAATGTTATATTTTTTCTGATATTTGTTACTAATGAAACATAAATTACTCTGCAATTTCCATCGAATATTTTTGTAGAGAATTGAACGCTTTGCAAAAAGTTCTCATATATTTTTTCGAAGAATCAACTCATTCAATAGTTATTCGAGGTCAAAGTTATATTTGACCGATTCATCGGGAATAGTATTTTTTTAACGAAATGTAAGTAGTACCCTATGTCCTTTCTGTACTCCTGAGAATGCTTACGAAAAATTTCTTAATGCCCGCTTTAGTAATTAAAGCTCGAAAGGATTTATCCTTACCCTAATTACTATATTAGTTACGTTAGTCATTTAATGTAAATGAAAATTGCCATTTACAATATATCACTTTAATGAATAGCAGGGAGGGTTAAAATTTAAGCGTAATCAATGTCTCTATGTTCAAACTTAACAAGCTTCTATCACTTTATTATCAAAGCAAAAAAAACAAAAATGCGTGAGAACTTTTTCTACAAATTAAGGTTGTAAATGAACTTATTGCCTGTTATATTTAAAACAATACAACCCGCCATTCACGAGCATACAAAACGTTGCAAATAAACATTGTATATGGTACGGGAAGCGGCCGTTCAGAATAAGAATGGTCGATTTACGCCGACACGAACCAGGAAATGGAAACAAATGGTACAGAGCGAGAGAGTGGCCGTCGGTTGCGAATCGCTGATGGACGATCCGCTACCAAATCTAAATCGGGAAATGGGGGACTTGATAGAAACTAGTTTATGTAATAGTAAAAACAGAGGTAAACTTTAGTAACATGAATTTCACAAATGTATCAAATTTATGGACCCATGGTACCTATGTCGGGATAAGAAGTTGCTTTAACTAATAATATGAATGCTAATATGAGTTTGTTTGTTAAGAACTGAATCGGTCATCAAGATATTTGTATACAGGAGGTAAGAAGTACAGGAAAGGACAGTAATTTTCATCTAGTAAACAAGTCATCTCATCAATTACATCTAACATAGAGGGGACTGGCTCTCAGATGTAGCTGCCGGAACACACCAATAGGTGTTTCGCGACAGAATTTCAACTTGAGGGTGGTAGCAAACCAGGTTGACTTAGAAATAGGAAATAATTATGAGCAGTCTTTTACATTATTGACTAGCTTCTGCCCGCGACTTCGTCCGCGTGGATTAGTTACTTTGGGCTAACATTAACACGCAGCGGAAGCTGTCAAAAAGAATAAAAAACGATTTTGAAAGATTCTTCATTGGTGCTCCGCTCCTATTGGTCTTAACGTGATGATATATAGCCTATAGCCTTCCTCGATAAATGAGCTATCTAATACTGAAATAATTTTTCAAATTCGACCAGTAGTTCTTGAGATTATCGCGTTCAAACAAACATACCCTCCAGCTTTATAATATTAGTTTAGATTACTACTCTTATTTATTTATTTATTTGGAAATTCAACAGCTTACATTGGTTTTTATAAAATAACTTATAATATGTAATAATTACAGCCAAAACAGAAATTCTCTAATACAACAAAGTGATTAAAACCTAGTAATAATCTTAATATATATATTTCTTGTGTGCGTGTGTATGTGACTGAACTCCTCCTAAACGACTGGACCGATTTTGATGAAATTTTTTGTGTGTGTTCGTGGAGATTCGAGAATGGTTTAGATTCACAATTGGACCCGGCAGGTGGCGCTGCGATCAACTTTTAGGATTTTTTTTTGTTTTCAAGGCAGGACAACGTCCGCCCGGTCCGCAAGTAGTTATATAAGTAAGACGAAAACATATATCCCGTACTGGCCTTAAAAGTATATGTGAGTGGGTACGTGTGCGTACTTAGGTGGATGTATATGCTGTGTAGGTGTGTAAATGTGTGTGTGAGTGTGTGTGAGTGAGTGAGCGTGTGTATGCGATTCATGTGCGTGTATATTCATGTCATTCAAATTACAATAACTTTGGATAGAGTTGACCGATTAACGAAACAAAGACTAAGTTACTTTCAAGGATATGTTTTATGATTTTCTTTGTGTGGTTTTATTGTGAACCCAGTACTTTAGCAGTGATGTGTGTTCATACAAAAAGGAAAGACAGACAGATAGATATAGACATTTCTAAAAATGATTGAAATATATTTTATTACTTATTTTTAGACACCTGCAACAATTTTTTTGTACGAAAATCGTAAAAGTACGGACACGTTACATTTGCATTCATATTATATGTATAGACTAGCGGACCGGGCGGACGTTGTCCTGCCTTGAAAACAAAAAAATCCTAAAAGTCGACCGCAGCGCCACCTACCGGGTCCAATTGTGAATCTAAACCATTCTCGGATCCACTCGAACACGCACACAAAATTTCATCAAAATCGGTCCAGTCGTTTAGGAGGAGTTCAGTCACATACACACGCACACAAGAAATATATATATTAAGATAAATTGCAGATATTTAATATAACTAGTGGGCGATAAGTGGTCGACATTCGACCATAGTTCATTGGATTGTTAAAGTTTGAACTTTATTAGGGTTCTTTTATCAAAGGGTATAATAACCTCTATAATCAAAGGCTTTCATCATGCCTACTCAGTTATTTGTCACTTTTTAAAAAAATTATATAAATAAAAAAAAAAATTGATGTCTAAATGAAAATTGAAATTAATTTTAAATTTGAAACAAAAAACAGGCGGTTACGTAAGGTGGTAAGACTCTCAAATTCTAAGTAAACATAACTTTACGAAAATAAAGAAATTTATCGCAACTCATGACACAATTTTCAATTAATTTTACACGACACCATAGGTGCCAGGTATCTCTGGGTGATATTGAATTAAATATAGTCTGTATATTGTGTTTTTAATTCTCAGGACAAGATTTCTATAAATGAAAGGGTTTGAAAATCGCACGGAAAAGTGAAAAATTGTGTTAAAAAAACTCTATATAAAAAAGAAGGTGAGTGAGATAAATTATCGAAGTAGAGTTTTTTTTTTAATATTGACAGATTGATATGTTAGTTTTTCAGTCACCATCTTATTTTATTACGTGATCGTAATGTAACGGGAATATTTGGTCTCGTTAGAACATTCGTGCCAAGCCGGGGTGGCAGCTAGTATGAGTTAAAAACAAAGTTCTTGGTTTATTAACTTGGTGAATACTGATTTGAGTAAACAAACTTTACAAACGATTGGATATGAATAGTGCTTATAAAGAATTCCTCAGTCATAAGAACCGGGAAATACGTAATATTATCATGTACTTAGTAGGTAAAATAGGGGAGGTAAAAATGTGTATAAAATCTGGGACAATACACTCACATATCGCCGTGAAGCGTAAAGCTTCCCCTCGGTTATCCGAGCCATGCGTCACGCTGAGCCTATCTTGGCAGGGTATTATTATTTTTCACTGAGACGCACGATATCTTCTCGATTTCAATTAGTGCTAACGTAATTATTTCCGAAGACTCTATTGTTTATCATGTACAGCCTTAGAGCTAATTTGTTGCTCGACTCGACCGCAACACAATTTTCCACGTAAGCTCACTATATGTATTAAAAATAGGTATAAGGGCGGAGTACATTTTCTTACTGGTTTATTTCAAACACGTGGTAGCTTTTATGTTCATAAATGCTTTCTTAAAGATTAAATTATATTAACGTTTATTTTATTGTGATGTTAAAAACTTGTTGATGTACTTCAAGGGTGTAAATAATGTAAGCATTTAATGTTCGATCGATTGCTCTTATCAGAACGACATTTCTTAAATCGACTTGTAGTACGAGTTGACTGGTAGAAATGGTCATGTAAGTCAAAAGCGTTATGCCTCTTCTTGTGACTTTATCTTTCTATTGCATACGAGTGTGTATGTATTTGCGAGTATCGAAATTGGAGCAGGCGCTTCTGGTTGTATTATAACTAGAACTATAGGTGGTAGAGCCACGCTGAAGCTATTACTGGTTTCAGCTTGAATGGGTCGGTTCGCCCGGGGTAGTACCACCATCTCGCAGAAAACTGACGTGAAGTAACAGTGCTTGCATTTTTGCATTTCGTTCGGTCAGTGAGAGCGCCGGATAACCCACCTCCGCTCCTCCCCTCCCCCCTTCCCCACTCCCCCTCACCCAAACACAAGGTGGCAAAGCACTTGCGATTCTTCTGGTGCTGCAAGTGTCTATGGACGGTGGTGGTCACTTAACATCAGGTGACCCACCTGTTCGTTTGCTTCCTATGATATAAAAAAAAACACTAAATGCGTGGAAATTTCATTAAAACTTGTTGTTATTTAGTATATTTTTATATAATTCATGTTTCAGTGTTTTGTATTTATTTTGAATAATTTATACTTTTCCTAAAGTATTAAATAATTTTTCCGCATTTAATTCCGTACTTTATTTTACGATACTTCTTTTTAGTTTCCATTTTTACATAAAGAGTGTATATATAATTCACGATTAAAATTATTATCCATCACTTGAAAGAAAAATAAATCATTATAACAAGATTTTTATTACCAACGATTATAATAATAGTCGATTGCAATTCTATAATACATATACCTAGTTCAAAATCTTTATGGTATTAAATAGTTATAGTACTGCATCGACACATATTGCTAATAATATTTTCTTCGCATCTCTCGACCGAACAACAAAAGCTAACAAGTCAACCGGTAAAGGAAAAGACGCAAATAATTTATAGGCAAACTGGAATCTAACTAAGAATTGATGGTGCGAGGCAACCCTAAACGATTTGTCAGGGGAAATAACAAAATATCTGACATCGGCACGCGCGCACTATGTACGGCGTCGTTTACCTTGGCTCATGTGACACAGTTCCCTTTTACCAAGTTGAAAGCACACAAAAAAATCGTTTCAGAATGTTCATTCGCTGCAAAGTTAGTGTAAACTCTATTGTGTGCTCTATATCACGTGTTTTAATTATATAATAACTTTGATAACTTTGAGTTTGTGATAGATAGATTATCCTGATTAATTCTGTTTCTAACTAATAAAGAATTACTATTTCATACAAATCATTTCGGTGGTAAATGGCTAAATGCAATACTATACGATACCCCCAGCAAAGTGAAAATAAACATTATACATTATTGAATGATTATGAATATAGTAGTCCGGTGAAGCAGTTAAGACCTTGCTAGGTCAATAGCGTAGCCAGTTCAAAAAAAAATGAATAAAAATGCAAAGGATTTACGTAATTTTATATTATACGTAAAACGGAAGATAAAACACGATTGTATTAATATTTGCCATATTTATGCGTAGGCGTAATGAAACAAAACAAACAAATCTTCAATGATAATAAGAAGTTTGTTTAAGCATGCTGCATTATTTGTGCTATGCGAACTTACAAAACCCTTGAAATGAATGTTTAGATGAGGTGTGAGGCACATGTGCTGTTTGTTTCTCTTTATAAGTTATGGGTTCCTGGTTCCGAAACTTGTTTTTGTTTTATTGTGGAGGTTTTAGGTACCGATAAAAAGTATTTTTAATATACAGACGAATTTGAGTTTACGAAATGTTTGTGTAGATATAAAATAAAGTTGTTTGCCGTTTGTTTAGCAAGTTTGTCTCATCGTCGTGAGAAAAATAATTTAAATTATTGTAGGCTTATCGTTATTCTAGTTTTGTTAGAGTTATAACTCTGTCACGCTCTAAGTAGAGTAAAAAGTTACATACATACCTATGTAGGTCCATTATCTTTGATCTTATATTTTCCATTTCATGAAATAATTTTCTTACCTAAAACAAATAAGAAATGTTAACAGTTAATTTAACAATTATTATACATATAAATTGAGACTTAACGTGTTAAAATACACAGGGGTCTGGTATCTATATAACTTAATGGTTCTATGGTAAGACGAAGTATGCTAATGCGAATACCATATGCCCTGAACTTATGAATATTTCTTGATAGAGTTACAGCACGATTCTAGGTAGATTCTGTGTCTTCTGCACTCATTAAAATGTAGCATACCCTATGTTATTTTTCTTTTGAATATATTCTAAGAAATAAACGAATGTAGAAATATAACAGACATTACTGAGTGGTCAGAAGTAATCAGAAATATTCGACTGTATACTAGGGTATATGGTATGCGTAGAGATAGGACTGATACTTGAGTGTAAGTACCGAAACACAACTAGGTGCTCGGTGGCATATTCTCAACATACTTAGATACTTAGAGAGGTGCTATAAACTACGTTGTACAGATTTACATTCTTTTATATGAGAGACTAGCCTCTGCCCGCGACTTTGTCCCCGTGGAATAGTTACTTTGAGCTAACGCTAATACGTAGCGGAAGCTCCCAAGAGAAAAAAACCCGATTTTGAAACTTTCTTCATTGGTGCTCCGCTCCTATTGGTCTTAGCGTGGTGATATATATATTTATTACTATCATTGTCATTGTTATATATTTGTACGTATGTATGTAAATAATTATGTATATATGTATATTTATGTTATATATGTACTTAATTTATTAAAATATTGTGTACATATATATATATTTATTTATCCATTTTCTTCTGTTTTGTTTATATAGGCACTACCTATAAAAGTTTTTGATTAACATCAATACCGCTGGTTAGCTGGAAGAAAATGCATTATGGCATTAAGCTCGCAAGTGTACAAATGCAATAAAGGATTCATTCATTCATTCATCGTCAGTCACTAATTTACACACGCGCGCACACATAAATAAAATTGAAATCGGTGTGATTTGTTCGGTTTAATTATTGAAACTCTTCAACGGATTATGTAGATACTTTTATTGGTAAGTAATGTTTACCATCTACATAGTGTATTCATCTCATTAATTTAAAAATTAATCAGAATATTAAGTGTCACTTTCATCGCGTGTGAATTACACACAGCTTGTTTTAAAGTATTTCCTGAATTATAATTACGTTGTTCTTTTTTATATATATCATAGGATGCAAGCTAACAGGCGGGTCACATCAGGAGAGTCGCAAGTGCGTTGCCATCCTGTGTTTGGGGAGAGAGGGAGGGGGGACGGGGAAAGGGGAAAGGAATTAGACCTCCGGCGCTCTCACTGACCGAACGAAACGCATCAATGCAAGCACTGTTACTTCACGTCGGTTTTCTGTGAGAGGGTGGTACTACCCCGGGCGAGCGTACCCATTCATGCTGAAACCAGTAATAGCTTCAGCTTGGCTCTATCACCTACAAATGTTACCTACATGTTCTACATGTGCCAAGGAGTAAATGATAAACATCAGGTAATTTAAAATCTTCAAAGGGGTTAAATAGCAATGACAAAATTAAAAAAAAATGTCGAGGCAAGGTTTGCCTACAGAAGTGAAAAATCAAAACAGAGAGACGAACTTCTTAGCCTTCCATGGATTCACCGTGCGGGTGCCGGGTCCATCGTGTGGCAGAGGGAGAAACTCAGAGCAGTTCCCAGGACTTGCGACCCAGGTGTAGGTTTAAGGAGGCCCCCTTTGAGATGCGCATCAACGCTCACCTTCACTGCTCGAGTTTCCCGCCCTGCCTAGCCAAATTTGGTAGGAACCTGTTAGTGCAGCCTTTGATACTCGTTCTAAAATAGAACTTACTGCAGTTCTCGACAGGCCAAGGTCCTTCAGAAGGTTGTAGAGAGATTTTGCTGGTATACCTCTCGCTCCTACTTCTACCGCGTATAACTTAACCACATAGCCATTTTTACTTAGTTCATTTGTTAGTTCGTAATATTTATTTAATTTGATTGTGTGGTCTTTAGGAATGTTGGTTTCCCACGGTACAGTAAGCTCTACTAGTATTACATGTTTTGTGTGTCTAGAGAAGAGGAATATGTCCGGTCTGGATGACGAAACACCAACATCCTCTGGGATTTTATAGTGCTTGTCATACGTATCCATTAAAATAGTCCAGTCAGGTGCAGTACCTAGGATTGAGAAAGGCTTGCTTTTAGGGTTTACAGTTGAGCCATCCTTTACAAAGTTAATTTGTCGTTCATTTGTGGTCAATCCTTTTTGGGCTCTAGCTACTGAAAGACTTACTGCTTCACGTATGATTTCAAGTACTCTATCATGTCGGCGTGAGTAATAACCCCTATCAAGCAGCACCTTGCAACCTACCAATAAGTGCCTAGCAGTACCTACTGCCTCACCACAAGTAAAGCAAGATTTTTCAGAGGCTTTCCCCCATCTTACTAGGTTACTTTGATCTGGGAGGGTCATTTGGAAGGCATTAAGATAAAATTTTAATAGGGCAGGAGACCAATCATAAAGTAGGGTGCGCCATTTCAGGGCTAACGGGATGCAGAACTCACCTAAGGTTAACCACTCACTTTGCATTTCTAAATTCATTGCGTGCACTTTATAATTATCATTTTCATCTTGTTGTAGAAAGGATTTTATTATTTCTCGGTCTTCCTTTTTCTTTCTTTCCTTTTTTCTAATAAAATGTGATCTCTTTTGAATTTTCATATTAATTATAGTGTCAATGAGAATATTTAGATTTCAGAATTTGTTTATTGAAATTATTAACATTAGTGTGGTTTTCATATCTATTGGCACTTGGAGTAATAATTATATACATTTTTATAAAGTCTATTAATCAATCAAACGTATGATGAGCTACAAAATATCAATATTATATGTACATAAGCCCTTATACTACACGTCCTTAGTCTGAGCAAGCCGCGCAAGCGCAATACATCCGCTCACGCTTACGTAGCATGGCATGACGCGAAATCATAAATTTATCTCCTGTCAAATGGACCGCTCTACGCGCCTATAGAAGTTTCCACGACAAAAATAAGAGGCATTCCATAATTATTCTTCAATTAGATTTATTTCAAACAGCTAAACATAGTATAGTTAACACATAGTTCCGACGAAACATGATAACCATTTGCACTTCAATAAACACGCGGGCACCGGCTATTTCAATCATAAAATATAAAAAGTTTCTCCAGTCTCCCTGCCACAAAGAATTCTAACCGCTTCAAAACACTCGGAAATACGTCAAAATTAAATTCTTTCAGGAAAGTTAGCAAACAATCTTAGGATTTTTGAGATAAGTAGGTAATTAATTGTGAAGAGTATTTTTATTCAACAGGTAAGGGTCCATCAGAGGATACTTTGAATATTATTAATCATTACATAGTATAAAACAAAGTTCTCTACCGCGTCTGTCTGTCTGTCCGTTCGCGATAAACTCAAAAACTACTGAACGGATCTTTATGCGGTTACCACCAGTAGATAAAGTGATTCACGAGGAACGTTTTGGTATATAATTTGTCCAGGATTTTTTTTATAATCAGGCGGGACAACGTCTACCGAGTCCGCTAGTACAGATATAAAACTGAGTTTACGGAAATGTTTCTATTTTGTACTTAATTTCGTAATATTTTGAAAATGTTCTCGACAAAGAGACCTCCTATTGTGTTAAGTACAATACAGCCCCAATATAGCGGTACCCATTGACCAATGAGGACACATCAAGAGTCTTCATCCCTGCCCGCAGTTACTGTTTCGATAGCCACTCGATATTGTACGCTGGTTGACTTTCTATCAAACGTATCGCGTGTTGGGTGACCAGTAAGCATGAGTGAACCAACACAGAATAATTTGGGAAGCGCTTTTATTAATCACAGTACCTTATACCCGCGACTTCGTTTGCGTTCTGTTTCGTATGCACACCACACTGTATGTTCCATATTTCCACGGCAAGAAAATAGATATGACTAAACGTGTGGCACTATGAAGAATCGTGGTCGTTTAAAACTTTATATTAGATTAAGATATTGTGATAATTTGTTTTTTAAATAAGGACCTAATCTAAGAAGCGAAACTAAGAAAAATTGATCGAGATATTCCTAGATGATTTTTCGTAATGAACGCACAATCGCATACATATATCATTTTATTTATATCATTACATAGTATAAAACAAAGTCCCCTACCGCGTCTGTCTGTCTGTCTGTTCGCGATAAACTCAAAAACTACTGAACGGATTTTCAAACGGCTTCACAGGTGGATAAAGTGATTCTTGGGGAAGGTTTTAGTATATCATTTGTCAAGGATTTTTCATAATCAGGGCGGGACAACGTCTGCCGGGCCCGCTAGTAAAGGATATTTAAAAAAATCCGTTTTGCTCTTCTAATTCTCTACAGAACAAATTTTAATGAAACTACGAAATAACTTGAAATAAATGTTAAATTATATGTTATTTTAAAATAAGCAGTTGATTTATTGAACAGAGTATATGAAATAAGTAAGTAATAAAAATATCAGAACGAGAATTACGGCACAAGTGAGTTTATTTAAACGGTTATGATCCAACATAACACAATCACCATTGTGTAGTTACCGTTTCTGCTAAGTGCCTCTAGCGCTTGCTTCAAAGCCCGGTGAAGTTGTCATGGTGCTTCAGGCTAACAATGGTAGTGAGTTAAAAAAATAAACATAAAAATAGAACAATTTGTGTCAAATCAGTGACGTTACAAAATGTACAGGTGATTTAAAAAAATATACAACGAAAAGGCAACGTCACGCGTGTCCCAGACCGTCACCAATCCAAGTAATAGCCGCGCCCGCCGTTGTTTAACTTCGGTAATCGGACGAAAACCGGTGCTTTCAACATTTTAGCCGACGCAGTGTTTTACTCCACCATTTTTTGTCACGCAAAAATTTGCGGATCCGAATTTCAGAGCCCTACCATAAATAGTTTTACTTCAAAAAACATTGTGACGTTATGGTCAATGGTGGCTGCCTTGGCTTGAAGGTTTTTTTAGACATCGGCATTCTTCTTTTGTATTCCATACTAGCAGTTGTGTATATCATTACATAGTATAAAACAAAGTCCCCTACCGCGTCTGTCTGTCTGTCTGTTCGCGATAAACTCAAAAACTACTGAACGGATTTTCATGCGGATTTCACCAGTGGATAGAGGGATTTATGAGGAAGGTTTTGGTAAATAATTTGTCAAGGATTTTTTTATAATCAGGGTGGGACAACGTCTGCCGGGCCGGCTAGTTAATTACTAAGCGAAACTATTCTCATTATTTCTTTCATAAAGCATTTTGAATACGCATTCTTATCATACAATAAGCCGCATCACATAAGTCTGTAGAAATAACCCATGTTGGACAAAATTCAGTCAAGTCAAATTTTAACAAGATTATATCCAATAAAATTTCTTATTCATTTCTTACAAGAATATTGTCTTAGGACGATAAAGCATAATAAATCATAAATATAATTTGCCTTTGTAACAAGTAATCAAGAAAAAAGCGTAATCAGAGCATCAACATTGAAGGATATTGTCGCTTCATCTAATAAGAAAACGTATAGGATATGTAACGAACCAGCGGTAGAGAGGAGTGCACAATCTTTCAAACAGGAGACATAAAACAATAAAATCAGATCCTCCTTTGACATATTTTTTGGTACAGACATCTAAAATATTACTGACTAGCTGTGCTCGCGATTTCGTTCGCGTGGAACCTTATTTAAAAAACAGTGATTAATAAAGTCATCTGAATGTATTAATTCCATTTACTTATCTACTTTTCTCTCATACTTATGCCGCGTCGTCATTAAAACTACAATAACTTTTGAAAGAGTAGACCGATTTTAATGAAACAAAGACTAAGTTATTCCCGAAGATATGCTTTATGATTTTCTTGGTGTGGTTTTATTGTGAACTCAGAACTTTTGCAGTGATGCTTGTTCATACAAACTGACAGAAAGACAGACAGACATTTATAAAAATGATTGAATTGTATTTTATTGCACATTTCTAGACACCTGCAAGATTTTTTTTTCACGAAAATTTAAAAAGTACAGACACGATAAATTTACAACTTTATATATCTTCTTTATATATAAATTTCTTCTGTACGTGTGTATGTCACTGGACTCCTCCTAAACGGCTGGACCGATTTCGATGAAATTGCGTGTGCGTGTTCCAGTGGATCTAAGAATGGTTTAGATTCACAATTGGATCCGGTAGGTGACGCTGCTGTTGGCTTTTAGGATTTTTTTAAATTATCAAAGCAGTACAACGTCCGCGGGGACCGCTAGTTCTTATTACATGTATGTATAGATGTGGTAGCCATATATACTCATATTTAAGTATATTTAGGTCCTTTAATAAATCAATTACTACCTATTTTGCTATATATTTATTCTTCTTCAGGAATTTCTTCTCTATAAATTTATTCGTAAAAACATGTGTCATTAAAAATTGTGCCGGTTTTGTGTAATTATAGTGATTTCTGAGTGTTAATTTTGTGGTTTATGTTTAGAAAAATCAAATTCACTGTAGTAATTTACTTGAATTCTATATATATTTTGTATTATTAACAAACTGGAATTAACATATCGATATAAATTCTTCATTATATTTTACAGGCTTTTTAATTTGTTGATTGTAACAAAACTGTCATCTGACGCATTTCCCATTCCATCCCAAACCACAGAGAGCGTGTTTACTTAACTACGGCATTGGATATTGTATTATAGTGATTTCTCTTGTAAATTATTGGTATACAATTATGTGTGTAGTATACATGAGGCAAAGATGCAAATGTTAAGGTGGATGTGTGGTGTAACTAGAATGGATAAGATTAGGAATGAATATATCAGAGGAAATTTGGAAATAGCACCAGTGGCAGAGAAGTTGAGGACTAATAGGTTAGCATAGTATGGGCATGTAATGAGGAGAGATGAAGACCATGTAACTTGAAAAGCTTTGAGTATGATGGTCGATGGATATAAGAGAAGAGGAAGACCGAAAAAAGTATGGATGGATTGCGTGATAAATGATATGTGTGTAAAAGGTGCGAATACTGAGATGACATCTGATAGGTGAGAGTGGAAAAGGAAAACATGTTGTGCCGACCATGCTTAGGTGGGATAAGGGTAAGAAGATGATGAGTTATGTGTAGTATACGCAATCAGAATGAGTTACAGATAAGTTACGATCAATACTGGATCTAGGAGAAGGAGGAGATCAACGGGGCTACGTGATTCAGGAAGCAAATTAAAGGTGTGTCAAATTAATACGTTTAAAAGTAGTAGAACCTGTACAACGTTTGATTGTGGGAGCATCATTGATACACTTAGTACTGCCGCAAAGCCGTTTCCATCCAATTCTCAGGAATGCCAAATTACTACGATTGACCTCAGGAATGCGGTCCTCTCGAAATTACTTCTTCCTCGAAATTACTTCTTCCTCGTAAGAGTAGGTGGACTATATACCTCTTCGTTACTTTATAAATCACTAACTGCTCTGCGAATTCATATGCGCTTGTATCATTTGAAATAATGACATGGTACATCATGTCAACGTAATCCTTTTTCCCAATTTCTTAATACTTATCATTATATTTTGACCAAATTAAACAATACCTTCATAAATTATAGCGTATGTATTATTCTAATAACGATGTTTGGGGTTTCTGGGTTGGTGTGTAGTATATGAGTGTACCCCCATTCGAGTAACTGCTCCTGCTGACTAGGAGGTTCTTACCATTGGGTTATTGAATTAAAAAGAGCAATTGTTAGCTTGCGTTGTTTTAATTTCAATGTTCCTCGTATCGATGACCTTTCGTGCGGGCGGGCGCGTAGTGACTGGCTTACCGTTCACATGTCGCGCTCGACTCTCATATAATTATTTCCTTACCATGCACTCTGCCTTACATGCCTTCATTGTGTCCCTACAGATTCTACGTTAAACTATGTTCAATTAAATTTATTATTATATTGTTTGGATCATTCATGTTCATCGCTTCCATTATATTTGCAATAACTACAATAAATTTTATCCTCGATAACGATACCGCTAGTTTGCTGGAAGCAAATGCCTTGTGGCATTAAGCTCTTCATTGTACAAACAAAAAGTGCATTAAAGTATTAATTTCATCCATTCATTCATTTCACCGAAATGCGTTCAATCATTTTTGCATGATCTTTCATTTTCATTTCTGTTATAAACACGTATTAAACTTGATCGATTTTTGAGCATATGTATATATATTATATATAATATCTCGTGTAAAAACGATATAGTTTAAGATGATAAATACGTCTGGTTAACAATTGCAGCCGCCGGAACACATCTATAGGTGTTCGGCGATAGATTTTCAGGTTGAGGGTTGTAGCTACCCAGGTGGGTTTAGAAAAAGCTCTATCACCATGGTATAGTTCCATCACGTTGTTTACTTTTACTGAAATCTCCATTTCCCAAGTATTTGAACCTAGTTCGATCGACGCGGTTTTCGAACACGCTACCACTGGGTTATCATCGCTTAAAATACACTGAAAATCTAAATTAACGAGATATAATTTTATTCTTCTCAAGTACCAACGCAAAGGTTTGTTAAATTGAAATGCGAAATTTGTGAAAAAAAAGCTGTATGTACTTCACACCCGGTAGAAGTAAGTCTCAGTATTCTGATTAATTTTTAAGAGAATGAGATGAATATACCTACTATGCAGGTGGTAAATACTAGTTTTCGACATTATTTTGTTAAATTTTAATACATATTACCAATGTTAATAATACACGACACAATATAACTTTTAAAGTTGCGCGCTAGTCACTACGATCCAACAGAAAATAATGTGCTATAGATTTCAACGTTATTCTCTCCGTCTCTTTTATATTTCGAGTAGATCAAGAATATACCATCTCATTCTCTCACAACCTATATACACATTTATATGTAACTAGCGGGCCCGGCAGACGTTGTCCCGCTCTGATTATAAAAAAAATCCTTGACAAATTATATACCAAAACCTTCCTCATGAATCACTTTATCCATTGGTGAAAACCGCAAGAAAATCCGTTCAGTAGTTTTTGAGTTTATCGCGAACAGACAGACAGACAGACGCGGTAGGGGACTTTGTTTTATACTATGTAATGATAGTTGCATGTGTCTAGAAATAAATAAATACATTTCTATCAATTTTAGAAATGTCTGTCAGTCTGTTTGTATGAACACGCATCATTGCTAAAATACTGCGTTCATGATAAAACATCTTCAAGAAAAGCATATCTTCAAGTAAAATTTAGTCTTTCATTGCTTCATTAAAATCTGTCCGGTCTATCAATAGTTATTGTATTTTTAATGACCACGCGACTTAAGTACGGGAGAAAAGTAGATAAGTAAATGGACTTAATACATTCAGATGACTTTATTAATCGCTGCTTTGTTACATAAGCTAGTATTAAATAAGACTCTTGTTTTTTGACAAGATATCAGATACCTTAGTTTATCATTACTGATACGTGACGCATTGTACATTCCATACGCTACGTGCATTTGATACACAAACTCGCTTGTGATGCGCTGAGTGTGGTCGCCATGTTTTAAGCCAGCGCTTATGAATGGCTTGTCGTTACCTAAAATAACTGTTTAGTGTGCCGCGTCTAGTTCATTATGTATTCTTTAGTGGCTTAAATTATAGCTTCCAAAATAGAAGTAATTTAAATTGGGTAAAAATGTTAGTAAATGCATATAAAGACATATAACTTGGCAATGCTTTCTTATTATCAGGGCGGGACAACGTCCGTCTGGCGCGCTTGTTTATTATAATTTATTCGGGACACTTTATCGACTGACGAAAACCGCATGAAAATCGGTTCAGTAGTTTTATGAGTTTATGCCAAACAGACAGACGTGGCAGAGGACTTTGTTTTATAATATGTAGTGATGGAAGCTATGAAATTGATAAGGTATAAAATAAAAACGCCGATTTTACGAAGCCTTTTAAAATAGTCCAAACGTAAAATCGTTTCGCGCACAGAGCACCGCGGTCTGTTTCACTTGAGTGCCCTCTCCTCATGATACAGTTTTGACATTCAAATAGCCGAGTGCACTTCGCAATCTACTCTTAAAGCACTCAAAGCTAGAACTGTTTCATTTATTGGATAAACTGTGATGCCTACTGAATTTCTGTTCTACCCTTTTGATGATTATTAAAAAATTGGCACAGGATGAACTAAATGCGTTCTGTACTTTAAGGGAAACGGTTAAAGAGTCATTATTGAGTGACACGCTTTTCAAAAATGGTATTGATGCTGATAAAAATAGCACTAAATATGTAGAATTGTATATCCTATTAATCAAAAGTAGTAAACTTTTACGTACAGTAATAACTTACTATAGACAGCCATTTAATGTCCAAACGTTCCTGTTGTTCGTAAAATGAGACCAGTGATACTGTTTTTTTTTATCAAAGCGTTAACCGATGGGGTCAGATATTCCTCGATAGTCTACTACTCACCCAAAGCTGGCAATCACTTGGATTTCATCATCACAAGGTCAGTTGCTGTAATGATTTTTGGCGAAATTTTATGTCTAGCAATGGCCTTCTTTGGGCTAAATGGTTGACACGACCAACAAAGTTGTTGATTATAATTTTGCTGGGGCGAAGATGGTGAGGATTTACTTATTTAAATATCGAAATCTATGTGAAATAAACCATTAAATGTGGATTAATGTTCTTGTATGTTTTTCTCTTTTTATGCATAGTAAACGCATCGAACAGAATAGTCCTGTTCCTTATTATCAGTCAGACAATGTTTTGTATTTTTTATCGGTAATCGATTATAGTATAAAATTAAAAGAGAAATAAGTACGCACAAAGACTTAACCTATCTTTATTTGTGGTACGCATTAGAATAACCAAATTCACACAAACTCCGTGATTTCAAGATTTTGCCAATAACAAACTAATTTCTGCTTTGAATAAACCCAAATAAATCGAAATCTGAATAAATAATTTAGAATAGCTAAAGTATATTTCGATTTTCTTTGTCAATTGATATACTATATTTGGCTTCGTAGCATTTCCTATAAACGTAAAGAATATCTACTCAGGATATTCCATTAGCAACTAGCCCAAGAATTGTACATCTCTGGCACAAGAATACACTTTTTACACTATAACACTTATTTGTTGTAAGGATTGTTTTTTTTTAATTGTCCTTAGTATTATCATTATGATTATTATACTATATGATCATTATAAATGATATTCTATTTCTTTAAGACAATATGCAAGTTATATGATATGCAATATGTTAGTCAAACTGCAATGACATTTTAGACATCCATGTTAAAGGCACTGACTAGTTTTAGACCTTAGTCGAGACTTTTGATTGAAGAAGGCCTTACTTTGCGGAAATCCATCATTAGATATTATAATGGACGCTACTTTGCACTTCCGCCTGGAATAGATTGGGCCGCTGGATTCCGATGCGATTCGCCCGGTCACATCGGAAGAGTCAACAGAAGTGCAATGTAGAGTAAGTACACTATAATACTTAGTCAAGACGTATTTCTTATAATATTTTTACAAATAAATATATTAAAATGTAATTATCACTCCGTAATCGGTTATAAATACAGAAAATATAAATAGTAATACAATGCATGTGATAAATAAATCCACTTCTAATTCACAGGATTCGTGATGCCGCCCCATCTAATTTATCACAAGAGGCTTTATACAAAGAAACGATAACTCGAGAGTAAGAGAAAACGAATGAAACGCTAATTGAATCACAGTTAACTGAGTTACTCGCTACCAATTGATCGGGTTTTCCACAAAAAGCAAAGGGTAGGGATATTAAGCGGAACGACCGCTATAGAAAAAATATTACTCTGAGACCGTCACAGAGAGTTCGGTGAATTTGTACAGCGCCGAAAATTGTGGTAAAAAGTAACTTTATCCACTCAAGTCCGTAATGGATGTTATTGACCCTCAGTGCCTTTTTTACTTAGGTCCAATAAAATTTTATATCGTCAATTTTTTTCGATGTTTTCAGAACTGTTTATGTTGAGTATTATCATGAGGGGATATTAGTGATAAATTGTCTAGGATAATATAATATGAACGACATATTTATCAGTCACTTGAAGATTTTTAATTGCATTTTTTAAAAATCTTTATAGCTTTTATCGTGGACTACAATCTCATCTGATGTTAAATGATAGTATAGTTTTTTTATATATATAGGGGGCAAACGAATAGGCGGGTCATCTGATGGTAAGTGATCTCCTCCGTTCATGGACACTAAAAACACCAGGGGAGTGGCAAGGGCCAAGAGGGGGCGTGGAGGTGAGTATCCGGCGCTCTCACTGACCGAACGAAACGCAACAATGCAAGCACTGAAGCACTGTTACTTCACGTCGGTTTTCTGTGAGAGGGTGGTAGTACCCCGGCCGAGCCGACCTATTCATGCTGAAACCAGTAATAACTTCAGCGTGGCTCTACCACCTACAACCTATATACACCTATAGTCTATGCTTGTAAACGCGCTAATGGGATTGGCTCTCAAGTACAGCTGCCGAAATACACCAATAAGTTCTTTGCGACTGCTTTTAAACTTGAGGGTGGTAGCCGATCAAGCGGGCTTGGAAAAAATCGTGCCATCATGCATATATAGTGGTTGCGCCGCTTTATGTATATTTGAAAATTCCCGCATTATGGATTAAATCGCGCCACTTTGAAGCCCGACCAATTAATTGCGATCAGGTCACGCCACCTTTCTAGCCCAATCATCCTTTCCTGGCACATGCTAATTCGGTAGCTCGACGCCCGCGCCTCTAGTTCGATTGCGGCCGTCAGTGTGGTGGGCCGCGCCGCGCGCGACGGACGCGGGGCGGCCAGTTGTGTTCATTTGCTATCGCATCGTGATTGTTGTGTCGTCCGCACCGCATTCTAACATTTTGAGTTTTCGCATGGTCGAGTGAGAAATAAACGCATCGCTACATACGTGCCGACATATATTATAAACAATAAGTGTTGTGTGAGAGAGAACCCAGTAGAAAGAAACGAGAATCACCTAGCCGGATAGCCACGTGGAGACTGCAGCGCCGCGAGGTATGTGCCAAGTTTCCTTCCTACCCTTGTCTCCCTCTTCATAGCTGATCGCAATAGTTGAATATCAAATATAGCACCCCCGCAAATACAGTCCACTTAATTTAGCATAGAAACCCCTTGCACACGCGCGCAACCCTACGGTGACGTCGACATCGCACCGGCGTCACCATATAGAATGTTAGTAAACTTATAAAATACTGCATGAAGTCATATATAATTTTATTAAATAAAAACTAGGAGTGACCAAAATACATGAATACAAATTTGCAAACGCTTGACGCTGAAAATTTTCGAAGAGTAATAAAATAACACAGTATTTATTAGCTGCTTAATAGTCATACTAGAATTCAATTTCCATATGCTATACTCGTAATAATAATATATCAAAGTTATGTTCTGACACTCAATATAACCACTATATTAATATACGGTATATCTAATTACAATGAAATATTCGACCTTACAGGTAATACAATATCTACAAACAGCTTTCATTATGTTCGCTCCGTTAATAAATAGATATAATTTAATATAATACCACTATTGTATATTGGAAATAGATTATGTTTGACTTACAAATTCCATTTTAGTATATTGTATGTCAATCATGTACAGTGCTTGCCAAAATTTCTGACTGTCCTGAATATCATTGCGCAGAACGTAAATATAAACTTAATATTATAAAAAAGGTAAAGTTTGTGACGTTGTAGAGGGTAATCTCAAGAACTATTGGTCCGATTTCAAAAATTCTTTCAGTATTATATAGCTCATTTATCGAGGTAGGTTATAGGCTATATATCATCCCGCCAAGACCAATAACAGCGGAGCACTAAGGAAGAATGTTTCAAAATCGGGGTTTTTTTCCTCTTGAGAATTTCCGCTGCGTGTTAACGTTAGCCCAAAGTAACTATTCCACGCGGACGAAATCGCGGGCAAAGGCTAGTGTATGTATAAATACGTATTATATTGTATGTATATAACATCGAGACAACTTCAGTACAAATAAATGTCAATTTTAGATTCCTGTAACAATATTTTCACTTTGTTTTGTAATAAATTGGTTATATTACGCGCAAGCCTCGAACTTACAACTGTATTCGGAGCAAAAGATTTACGAGGGCTGTAGGTATCTAATTTGAAATTACATGACTAAATTAAACATCTATATATATCTATCTATATCAGATCAAAAACGTCCAGTGCAAGAAATAAGCCTTCACCGATATCGCAAATAAATACACTTATTCCTCGAATTAATAATTAAGTTTTTAAGCGCACCAATAATGTGTAATTTTTTTTATGATGGGTTATTTATATTTTCTATTAAAAGATTATTATACCATTTGGTTCAGCTTATCGGAAAGAAATTCTGTTGTTTTGAAAGCATGACTCATTGTCACGTTCCCCCTGAGCCGAGCAAGAGAGATCGTAGAACAAGCGATAGAGAGGCGCGATCGGCCTAAGCGTTCGGCTTGTATAGCATCTATCTCTCTTCCATTCCATCCGCCGATGCGTCGGAGTAGAAGAGAGACAGCGGCAGCATACAATATGTGAACGATTGTGACGTATGAAAATGACGCCCCTGTCTGTGCATCCACTAATAACGAATGTAAATATTTATATATTAAAAATATATAACATGAAAAGATAAACCAGATCGAGTTTCTTGCAGGTTCTTCTCGATGACTCGGTTGTTTTCCGAACCGGTGGTAGTTTTGACGTTCATATGTGCCTTCTCAGGGCCTAAATTGAATAAAGGATATTTTGATTTTGCTACAACCTACACATGAACTATTTTGTCAATTTTTGATCAATTTTGTGATAATAATTCAATTCAATTCATAAAAGTATGCCATTTTTCATCAATGTTTTCTTATAACGTTCGTCTTCTATTCCATTTTGGCAACCAGTCTTCTAGTAGACTATTACTGCCATTGTCAAGTGAGTATCAATGTTACAAGTTTCTTGATATAATTTCAATGAACCAACAAGATGGTGGCCATCTTGTTAGAACCTTCCATGGAATTTTTGTGGCATCTCAGAATTCATGGTCCGTGGCATTATTTTCCATTCACTTCACATAAAACACCACCAATTTTACACAATATAAAGTCAAGTAACATAAGATTATGAATAAAAAATAAAACTACTACATGACAGACCAAGATCCCGCCAAAAACTCTCTTATAACGTTAGCACGTAAAATTATCGTCCGTAAACCGACTTTACAGATAGCCGATTTTTTTTCAGTATAATTCCCAAACTTTTATTAGATATTTTCTATTCTTAATTCGAAGTATCTTTATGTTCATCTAATAAAATTAAATATAATGATATCAATTAAAAATAAATCTTGTATTATTTTTTTTATCTTTATTTTTGGCAACCAATCTTTTAGATTATTACTGCCATTGTCAAGTATTTAATAGTATTACAAGTTCTTCTTCTATTCCATTTTCGGCAACCAGTCTTCTAGTGGACTATTGCTGCATTGTCAAGTGAGTATCGATATTACAAGTTTCTTGTTATAATTTCAATGAATGCCATTGTCGAGTAGTTAATAGTATTTGAAGTTCTTCTTCCATTTCATTTTGGCAACCAGTCTTCTAGTAGACCATCACTGCCATTGTCAAGTGAGTATCGATATTACAAGTTTCTTGATACAATTTCAATGACCTAACAAGATGGTGGCCCTCTTGTTAGAACTTTCCATGGAATTTTTGTGGCATCTCAGAATTCATGGTCCGTCGTATTATTTTCCATTCACTTCACTTATGCACAATAAACAAACTATATTACCTAAAACACCACCAATTTTACACAATATAGAGTCAAGTAACACAAGATTATGAATAAAAAATAAAATCCACTACATGCCAGACCAAGATCCCGCCAAAAACTCAAATCTTGTATTATTACCATTCATTCATTCAGTATGAACAATCTAATTCATTTTTTGTACAAATTTAATTTAAAAATGATTAGGAATAAACTTCAACAAAAAAGTTAATTGATCATTTAATTAGCTTTCAACTCATTCTGGCGTTATCTTTCGATGGAATTAAACTTTTCCTAACGTTTTAATAAAGTTTCTTTTTAACTTTTTCATTGAAACTTTGGTCAAGAGCGGATTTCAAAAGTTCTATTAAATTTACTTATAATATATATGCATATAAATACGATTTAAGTGTTTGTTTTTATCTCGGTTTCTCTCCGAAATGGCTGAATCGAATTTGGCGAAACTTTAACTTTAGAGTATTCATATTATTAAGTTTTTCTGTAAGGACTAAGCAGTAATGTTCAGTAAATCAGTAGGTACAATGTTTGCAGTAGTAGTAAAGTAGACAAAATCAATACAAAAGAACTACAGAAAGATACTCATATATGTATGAATAGTTAGGTTAGCTCAGATAGGTCGCGAATTGCATGTATCAGGCAACAGCCCAAGCCGAGGTGTGCCGTGCACCCTTGAGCTAGTTGTCAAATAAAATCGGCTGAGTGCCTTACGCGCTCGCCTTAGTAGTCCAGTGAAGCTGTTAAGACCTTGCTAGGTCAAAAGCGTAGTCAGTTCGAAAAAAAAAAAGAAGAATCAATTATCGAATGTATATAGAAAGTATCACTTTGAAATGACTACACATATTTGGGTAATTATTTTTCTGTTGTGTATATAATTCAGGACAATGTTTAGCTGAAAAAAAAATGTTAAAAAGTCGTAAAAAAAGAATAAAAATTTGGGCTAAAAATTGTCCATATAAAAAGTGACTGAGAGAGTGATACAATAATATACAATTAGCGGGCCCGACGGACGTTATCTCGCCCTGTTAATAAAAATCTCGAGGCAGTCATAAGGACTGCCGGCAGAAGCAAAAACTCATATCAATGAAATAATGTGTTCTCTTTTGAATTTTCATATTAATTATAGTGTGAATGATAATATTTAAATTTCAGAATTTGTTTATTGAAATTATTAACATTAGTGTGATTTTCATATCTATTGGCACTTGGAGTAATAATTATATACATTTTTCTAAAGTCTATTAATCAATCAAACGTATGTTGAGCTGCAAAATATCAATATTACATGTACACAGGCCCCTATACTACGCGACGCTAGTCTGACCCAAGCCGGGCAAGCATTACGTAGCATCTCATGACACGAAATTATGAATTTATCTCCTGTCAAAAATACCGATCAACGAGCCTAAAAAGGTTTTCACTTCAAAAACCTTGACAAATTATATACCTAAGCCTACCTAAATTAGAAAGAAGATTTTATCTACTGATGAAAATCGCATGTAAATCTGTTCAGTAGTTTTTGAGTTTATCGCGAACAGACAGACAAACAGACGTGGCAGAGTACTTTGTTTTATAATATGTGGGGACAGTACAGATTTTTTAAAAATATTGACATAATAGACAGTTAGACGTTCAGTTTTAGTATGTGAACGGTGGTGACGTCTGGAAATGACGCCTGCACATCCACCAACACGAATGTAAATGTCTATAAAAATATTTTGTGCTACGTTATGAATAAAGAGATTAATCAGATCGAGTTTTTTGCCGGTTTTCCTCGATGATTGGGTTGTTTTCCGAACCGGTGATAGTTTTGACATTCATAAGAATTTTTGATTTGATGATTGGATTTGAGTTATTATTTTATTTAATTACATGATCGTACTGTAAAACAAATATTTGGTATCATTTACTTCATTAGCAAACTCGTGCGAAGCCGGAGCGGATAGCTTGGTACAGTTAAAAATTAAAAACCGGCTCGTAATTAATCTATACAAAACAGTTTCTGTAAGGCTGTTAACACCTTTATTACGTAAATAAAGTAGCAAGCACCAGTTAGTAAACACAAAACTTTTACAGAATATATGAGATGTTTTAAAACAAGATCTCTATGCACTAAATTTTCTACATAACGTGTTTACAAACGTGGAGGACTTATTCTCTACCGGTAACTGATAAATTTCGAGACGCACCTTAGCACTGTGTGAAACAATATAAATTATTTCGCACCTTTTCGGTGACCACGTAAGCTTTTAGTGAAATTTCTCTTTGCAGGCACCTGGACTCTGCTGTAACGATATTGTTTAGAGCTATGTGTACATTAGTCATTGGTCCCACGTGAGCCGTTTGTCGGCTTTTTACCTGGGGAGCTCGATGACAAGGGTTTTTGAGTTTCACCGATAAAGTTTTGTTATTTTTTGTAATCCATTTCACACATTTAAATATTAATTAAATTGGTAAATGTATACATATAATAATATTGTAAATCTAACGTGACTCTACATTTTCGATTTTCGTGAAACAAATTGTTGCAGGTGTCTAGGAATAAGTAATAGAATACATTTCAATCATTTTTAGAAATGTCTGTCTGTCTTTCCATCTGTTTGTCTGTCTGTTTGTATGAACACGCATCACTACTAAAGTGCTGAGTGCACAATAAAACCACACCAAGATAATCATAAAGCATATCTTCGAGAATAACTTAGTCTTTGTTTCATTAAAATCGATCGACTCCATCAAAGTTATTGTAATTTTAATGACCACGCGGCATAAGTACGAGAGAAAAGTAGATACGTAAATGATACATTCAGATGACTATATTAGTCACTGTTTTTTACATAAGGTTCCTCGCGGACGCAGTCGCGGGCACAAGTAGTTGGTAAATAAAATTATGATTATAAATTGATAAATAAAGCCAAAAAAATACCTTAATTAGAAAGTTCTTGACTATAGTTAGGAACCTAGGTCTTGTATTATCATAAACCTACCACCATATTTCAATCACTACTCATTTTCTATACAATTTTCAGGCGTTACCTGATTTATTCCCGTTATACATTTATTTGACTAATTATTTAAAAAAAACTAACTGGTACCTGCGTTTTGTCTGTTTTGTTTATCACATTACAAAATATTTTATGTCCAGAGGAAAAAACGTAAAACAAATGGCAGAAACCTTGCTTAAAAATAATTATAATTAAAAAAAACTATGCAATAATCTTATCCGATGACTCTTTCTATTCTGCGCATGCGCACTACACCGCTTGCACCAATTCTTCACGCAAGAAAACACGCATCGCTGAACATGTGATCCTTGTAAAAATCGTATTTTATTATAATTTTATAATAAACGCTATCGTCATTTTTTTTGTTAAGGATCATGTAAGTGTCTAAGAAGTATAATTAAAAAATATATATAGAAATTTTTCCAGTAATTTTGGTGTGATGTTGAATTTATATAGTTATAATTTACTAATCACTTTTATGAAAAATCGATTGATTTTAAAGATTAATAAAAGTCAATAAAATTTATTTAGCTTATAAAATATTATTTATTTTATTCTCAACTTTTTTTTAACATACAATCAGTAACTTGACCTAAACATTAATATAATCCTATACAATTGAAATACTTATGTATCGAGTATATTTATAATCATTTTGGCGACTTTTATAAAATGTACACTGATTGTTCGAAAAATAGTAGTGGATATGGTGCCGCCTTTTTTGATCCTTTTTCCGACAGACATGCAAAACTAAAGTTTGAGTTTAATACATCGATAATGTGTTTAGAATTAATTAATAGCTATTAATGAAGCCTTATCGTAAATTGAATTGTTACAAGGTTAAAAGTTTGTAATTTTGACTGAATTAAAAAATCGCTTTACAACATTTGGCTCGGTGCACCTAGTCGATACGAGTTATTCCGATATTCTATTCTGTATTAAAAACAATCTATAGATTCCAATGTAGCGGTAAAAAAGTTATACTCCAATAGATTCCATCTCATGTTAAACTAACTAGTACCCGGACATGACATTGACATGTTACTTTATTTGCATTTATTTTTTTATTATAGTTTTCATATTTTATATTATCATGATGGTTTATTGTATCTAATATTATATTATTATTACTAAGAAAACTCCGAAACCACGAATCCTTAAAAAGAATGCAGTCCTCAGGGATAGTCTTAAGTTGACTAGTTTTCTGTTACATAAAAATGGCAATATAGCAAGCAAACTATAATCTAGAAGAACTTCGTTTTTAACCGGAACGGTGGTGCCGCTCAAGCAGACACTATAAATAGTCAACCAAAGCTAAAGCCTACAGAAACATTGTAAGGTTAAAAGATCCCGTCAGACTTCGTAACTATATAATAATAATCATAAATACAGTGGTACAACAAAATAATCCCAAGGAGGGTTGATGTCAGGCAGGCGGCCGATCGTAAAAATTTAGCCAAATCATATATACCACAACATGACAAACATGTTGTACCGACCCTATTATGTAGGATAAGGGTAAGAAGAAGAAGTTAAACTACCTGGTAATGAACAAGCTGATTTATTTGCAAACCAAGCTGCATATGACGGAATTCCATTGCATATCAGTCCAATGTATAGTGACTACTTGTCTCATGTGAAACGGTATTACAGGATATGTAGAAGCTATATTTTGATAAGAGATCACTAAACTAAGGGATCTGGTACAATACCATTCAACCGCAACCTCATTTTGACGTATGCGACAAAGCCCATATTAAAGAAAAAAAAAATCTTTTTAGGTATTGTGTTTCATCACGAAAACATTGTATTGTAATCTAACGCGGACGAACTGGGGAACAGTTGCTAGTCCGCTACACAATTATAGTGAAGAGAACGAAATGTGATTCACTTGAAGCATTAGTAGTTCAAATTCTAGGGTCGACCGTAACCCACTCAAATTTTGTTCATAAATGTCTTTCGATCACACATTTAGACCCTCATTACATTAAACTCATTACGTTAAATCTCTCAACTATAATGGTAAAAGTTACCAGACCCATTCGAGAGGTATTGGCCATTACATTAAACTTTTATAGTTATTGTAAATTATATTATTATTCGTAACGAACTGTTAAGTTACCGAATTGCTTAATTTAAGGTAACAATCTGATATAATGTAATACAGTCAGTCATAAGGACTGTCGAGAGAGATGAAAACTCAAGACAGTGGAATAACTGTTCTGATTGAAATTTTTAAATCAATTATAAACGGAATTATTTGAATTGCATAATTTATAATTTGAAATTATTAAAATTAAACTTGTTTTCACATCTATTGGCACCTCGAGCAATAAGTGTATAATTTTTTATACAGTTTATTAATTGATCAAGCATAATGATGAGATGGACTACACAAGATGGACAATACAACATATCATTATTACATGTACACAAGCTGCTATACTACGCGTCGCTAGTCTGACGCAAGCACAATACGTCACAAGTATATCGAGGTCATCAGTGACGAGAACCCATAAGTTTTTTCACAACTAAATCTAACTAAACTAAATCACTCAAAGCGGCTAAAGAACTTTTCCCCTAAGAAAAAATTAAATCAAAGTTTTCGGGTGCAATTAAATGTTTTTTAATATAAATATCTCTTCTAAGCTTTATTATCTACTTTCTTTAATTATGAATTTCCAAAGTCTAATAAGGATAAAGGCAAACGAATGATTAACCACACGCTTGGAGTTTTGGCGGGATTTTGGTATGTCATGTAGTGGATTTTATTTTTTATTCATAATCTTGTCTTACTTGACTCTATATTGTGTAAAATTGGTGGTGTTTATGTAATATAATTTGTTTATTGTTCATAAGTGAAGTGAATGGAAAATAATACCACGGACCATGAATTCTGAGATGTCACAAAAACTTCATGGAAAGTTCTAACAAGATGGCCGCCATCTTGTTAGTTGATTGAAATTATATCAAGAAATTTGTAATATCGATACTCACTTGACAATGGCAGTTTTAGTCTATTAGAAGACTGGTTGCCAAAAATGGAATGGAAAAAGAACTTGTAATACTATTAACTACTAGATAATGGTAGTAATAATCTAAAAGAAAATAGAAGAAAATGAAGTTAAAAAAAAACCACACGTTTCTCGACAGGTATTTGAAATTACAATTCAATCAATAATAGACAATTCGTAAATAGTTTTGTAAACATTAGTAATTTCCACGAAGTAATAATTATTCACGAAAACAAAGCCACGGGAAAAGTTAGTACTGAATAAAACTTTCAGACATTCTATTAATATTAGGTCTTTTTACCTATGAAATTGCAGTTTTGTACGAAAAAATTTAAACGATTTTTTTTCATGTATTTTTTATTTGTATTAATCGAAGTAATCACTCATGCAATCAATGCATCTTTGCCAACGCAGTGGCAGTTTATTGATGCCCTTCTTAAAGAAATCAGCTGGACGGGAGGCAACAAATTCTTCAAAGGCATTTTGTACTGCCTCTCGGGTATTGAATTTTTTTCCCGCCAAGGATTTATCCAAATTCTGGAAAAAGTAGTAGTCTGTAGGCGCAAGGTCTGGTGTGAGTAGGGCGGATGACGGAGAACTTCCAACCCCAGTGCTTGCAACTTGGAGACCGTCTGCTGTGCAGTATGAGGTCGCGCGTTGTCGTGCAGGAGCAGCGGAGACGAGCGATTGACCAATGCTGGTTGGAGATGTGCCAGCTTCCCCATCATTGTGTTCAGTTCTTCACAGTACACATCTGCAGTAATGCTCACCCCGTTTGGTAAGAAGCTGTGATGAATCACACCGGCGCTAGACCACCAAACAGTGATCATCACTTTTCTAGGGGAAAGTTTTCGTTTAGGGCATTGTTTAGGTGCTGAACCAGGATCCAACCAACTTGCTGAGCGCTTGCGGTTATCAAACAGAATCCATTTTTCATCCCAGGTAACAATGCGTTTCAAAATTCCTTCATTTGTGTGTCTGTTGAGCAGTGCAAGGCACGTCTCGATGCGTACTTCGCGCTGGCGATCATTGAGTTCGTGGGGCACCCATTTGTCAAGCTTTTTTACCTTGCCAATTTGACGCAAATGGATCAATATTGTTTTGACGCTAACGTCGAAAGCTGCTGCTAATTCAGCCGTAGATTGAGTATCATCAGCTTCCACAATCGCCTTTAATTCGTCATTGTCGACCAAAGTCTTCGAACGACCGCGAGGTTCATTTTTCAGGTCGAAATTCCCAGAACAGAAGCGAGCAAACCAATAACAGGTGGTGCGTTGGTTTGTAGTGTTAGCTCCGTAAACGTCGTTGATGTTGCGTGCCGCTTGTGCCGCGTTGCTGCCACGACGGTACTCATATTCCATAATTACTCGAATTTTTAACGTATCCATAATGACAGAAAAGATTGAAATGCGATGAAAATGTAACACTAATCAATAAACAAATTACTACTTTTGGAAAAAGAATTCCATGTTTTTAAAATAAAATTAATTTGAAATTAGAATTCTTAGCCAAACAAAAATTATTTTGATTTGAAATGGCCAGTACTGCAGAACGGCAATTTCATAGGTAAAGACCTATTATTCCACAAACATACTTTACATGCCAGTTTGATGTCAACGTAATCTTGTTTATTAAATTTTATAAGATCCCACATGTACGGAGCTTATTTTGTTGTTATGCATACATTAATAAACCCTTTTATTATTGCTCTATTCAGCTGCTGTAAGCAAAAGAGGAGTATGTAAGTAACTAAAACACAAATTGGAGAGAAGTCGAAAAATTTCTAACTGTCGCTTCTATCTAATTTGAGAACAGTAGCTCATAGGTGACCAAAAATTCTAATACATATTGTTTTCTGAATCTGTATATATATATGAAACTCAATATAGTAAAAAACAAAAGATATTCCTCGATATACTTTTTGACCGCTCTGAAGATATTTGCGCTGAACAGAAATTAAGGTATAAATACGTATTATGCTATGTGTAACATCAAAATAACTTAAGGATAAACAAATACCAATTTTATATCCTTATAAATAACATTTTCTCTTTGTTTTGTATTCAATTATTATATATATTATGAGCAAACCTGAATAGTCAGCTATATTCGGAGCGGCCAAAAAGATTGATGAGGATGTAATTTCACACTTTTGGAATAGTACATTTTTGTTCATATTAACTGCTAGGTACTACTATTAGTTTTTGTAGGTGGTAAAACCACGCTGAAGCTACTACTGGTTTCAGCATGAATGGGTCGGCTCGCCCGAGGTAGCACCACCCTGTCATAGAAAATCGACGTGAAATAACAGTACTTGTATTGTTTCGTTTCTTTCTCCCCCTTCCCCACTTCTCCTTCTCCCAAACACAGGCTGGCAACGCACTTGCGTCTTTTCTGGTGTTGCAAGTGTCTATGGACGGTGATGATCACTTAACATCAGGTGTCCCACCTATTCCTTTAACTCCTATGATATAAAAAAAAATAGTTGATTACTACGCGTTTTATCTGGAACTAGCGTGCCCGGCGGGACACACCCTGTTAATAAGAAAATCCTTGACAAATACCTAAACCTTCCTCATTAATCACTTTATCTACTGTTGAAAACTGCATGACAATACGTTTTATCTATAATAGTTTATCGAGAACAGAGAGACGTGGCAGAGAACTTTGTTTTATATGTAGTGATTATTATAAGTTGTCACTTATTTTATTCATTGTAATTCTAGCCAATAAATGCAAATACGAGTTTGTTTGCATCTTACACGTTCACGTAGTAACTATTCCACCGATCATTATATAATTTTGCATATATATTATGAGGAATACAAAAAAAGACATGGGGCAACTTTCGTCCAGACAAAATGTGTTATTTCCAGAGGATAAATCAAGTTTATATTAATGCGCGTAAAACCGTGAGCTAAATCTATTTTCATGATAGCTACATAACTTGTACCGTTTTATGTAATTATATGATGATGATTGTTCCGACCGGTTTCGGCCATGGCGACCACTTTGACCCCTAAACTTAGAAATGGCGCTGGTGCGCTCGAAGATGGCTTATGTAGCCTCTCTTCGCGGCGAAACTTCGTGCACATTGAGGGCACGTGAGTGCGCCGTTCTCGTAATGATATGTTATGGCAGCAGGAGGACGAGCCTTTATCTGGTCGCGTTTGGTATCAAGGTCAGCTTTACGCTGAGTAATTATATAAAGTCTGCATGAAAATTATAATGGTAAAAAGTTTAGATAAAATTGTGTAATGCCCTTCTGTCAGTCAATCTCGTCATAATCAGTTAAGCTTTTTAGAAGATTAGCGCGGACAAACGACAGACGTTTCGGTTTTATTTATATGTATAGATTTACCCAGAGACGTAGGAAAACAGTAACAGTATAACATCAAAGGATCATGAGCTTACCTTCGGAATTAGACAATAGACTTAACGGTATCAAACAAAACTATGACCCTTGTCAATTGTATGTCGCTCTGTCAGATACAATAGACGGGAAGGTTTATGGTATTCAAAATATGTACGTTCATGGATTTGACGATGTTAAAATTTACAATCTGATTATCTATAAGATATCTATAAGATGAGCGT